>JAPMOR010010522.1:28626-76701 GCA_026543865.1 Argiope aurantia | reverse complement strand
ATGCCTTGATAACATATCAGCTTCAACATTAGCTGTTCCCTTTAAATATTTAACTTCATAATCAAACATGCTTAATTTTAAAGACCAACGAAATAATCTTCCCCTTAAATTTTTTACATTTTTAAGCCAAACAAGAGCAGCATGATCAGTATGAATTATGAATTTTTTCCCATGTAAATAATAATAAAATTTATCAAGGGCATCTACTATTGCTAAACATTCCAACTCAGTTATACAATAATTTTTTTCATAAGATCGTAAAGTTCTTGAATGACAAGATACAGGATGTAATTTACCAGTACAGTCAGGCTGTTTTAGAACAGCTCCTATGGCTACCTGAGATGCATCACAAAAAACATGAAGAGGTAAATTAGGATTATAGAGTTGTAATACTGGTTTAGTAATCAATTTATTTTTTAAAATTTCCAAAGCTTTTTGACAGTCTTCTGTCCATTGCCATGGTGTATCTTTTTTAAGAAGATTATTTAAGGGTTCTCTTATTTTAGCATAAGAATCAATAAACTTATTATATAAGCATTTACAGAGCCAAGAAAACCTTGAAGTTGCTTGACATTTTTTGGAGGTTGTAATTTTTTAATACTTTCAATATTATGATTATCAGGAGAAATACATCCTTCTTTGACTTCATACCCCAAGAAATTAATTTTATCTTGAGCAAACACACATTTAGAAAATTTTAATTTAATGTTTTCTTTTTCACACATTTGAAAAATCTGTTTTAAATGATCATAGTGTTCCTCTAAAGAAAACTACTATGTCATCAAAATAGTGACATGCAAAATTTGAAAATTTATGTTTATTTAAAATTCTACGAATAGTTCTATTGAATATTGCAGGTGCATTTTTAAAGCCAAAAGGTAGGACTTGAAATTCATATAAACCTTCAGTAGTTACAAATGCCAATTTATGTTTATCTTGTTCATGCAAGGGTATGTGCCAATATCCAGATGCAAGATCCAAAGTTGAAAAAACTTTAGCAGTACTTAATTTATCTAATAAGGTATCTATTCTAGGGAGAGGCTCTGCCTCAGATTTGCAAAGGGAATTAATTTTACGATAATCAATACAAAGACGACTTTTTCTATTTTCATCTCTTTTATATGCTAATGTTACAGGAGAGGAATAGTTACTAGTAGATACTTTTATTAAACCTGCATCTAACAAATTTTTAATTTGCTTATTTATTTCAATTTCATCAGTAGCATAGGTTCTATAATCCCTTTGTGAAACTGGTAAATCAGATGTTAAATTTATTCTAGGGGGTTCCATTCTTATTTTACCAACATCATATTTATTTTTTGCAAACACATGAGAATATTCTGACACCAGAGATAACACAGGTTCAGATAGTTTATTTACAGTCAGAGGTGGGAAAATTTCCTCTGAGGTATTCACTATCTTGACCTTATTATCACTAGTGTTATTATTTTCAACAATATGTAAAGACATATAATTATTATTGGTATGCAAATTGGTAATAATTTTTCCATTTTGAAATATTTTATTTTTGTCACAATCTATAATTAATTTATATAAACTACAATCTGGCAGTCCTAAAATGATATATGGTAAAGGATTGTCCATAATATATAATTTGATTTTCTTATTTATTTGGCCAATTTTTAAATATATGTCACAGATTTGGGTTAATTGGAACGTTCCATGTGCTTGTTTGACTCTAAAGGGTTTTACATTTTTTCTTGTCGAGTTAAGTTTTTTTACAATATCTGCAGATATAATTGAAAGAGTGGATCCTGTGTCAATAACAATATTTATATTACTATAAGGGTTATAAACATTGTCCAAGTTAGCTAGACTTGGTAAAGCTGAGATGTGTCCGGACACTAATATTTGGCAGTGTGCTGGGCCATGGGCCTTATTAGGAGAATTTTTTCTTGTTCCAGGATTTTGTGAACAGCCAAGAGGAACTTCTGTGCACGGGGAAGTTAAATTGGTTGTCACTGGAACATTTGTCATAATTTGGGGTTGATGAAAAGTACATACTTGGGTCCAATGATAAGCATTTGGAATACCTTTTTGGGTGCAAATTCTACATGGAGAAAGTGGTAATCTTTGTTGAAAATGCAAATTATGATTATAGTTATTGTAATTATTAGGACGTGGCCTTATTGAATTATGATAATTTTGTCTAAAATTATTGGGAGCTCAAGGAGTAAAAGAATTTTGAAATCTATAATTAAAATTATGCCTAAGTCTAAAAGGTGCTGATTGCCTTATTCTGATTTTAGTTTCATTTCACCTGCCTGGGTTTGGTTCTGAAGATTCTTCCATTTTCAATAGTTTAGTTGTTATTGTAAGCCATTCTTTAGGAATATTAGGAGCTTTTATGCTAACTAATTGTTTTAGTTGAGTTGGCAGTCCATCAGTAAGACCTTCTAAAATTAGTTGTGGATTAAGGCCTAACTGTCTGCCATAATTTAATTTTTGATGGAAATAATCAACTAATTTAGCATTTTTTAAATCAAATTTCAATTGTGAAAAGTCAGAAAAATTAACAATATTGGGTTGAATAAATTGTTCAGTTAATATACAACATAAATCATCAAAATTATCAATATTTAAACAACTATTTATATAATGTGTTAAAGCTGACCCTTTTAGAAATTTAGCAATATTTTTAATTTTTCACAAATCATTTTTGTTATTTTCTTGACAAATTTTGTTAAAATATCCCAACCATAAATCCATCTTCATCCCATTTTCAGGATCAAAAGGGATTATGGAGGGTTCTTGGGATATTTGCTCATTTTCTTTTCTATCAATTTTAACTTCTGAACCTTGAGAATTAGATACATTTGTTTTATCTTGGTCAGTCATTTTTTCAGATCTTAACAACATTCAAGTATATTTCAAATAAAAAATATTATAAATTTAAGCATAAAATTTAAAAAAATAGACTTGATAAAAGACTTAAAATTTTAAAAAATAGACTTGATAAAAGACTTAAAATTTTAAAAAATAGACTTGATAAAAGACTTAAAATTTTAAAAAATATACTTGATAAAAGACTAAAAATTCAATATTTTAAATAATACTAAAAAAATATAACCTGCAATAATTCTAAAATTCAAAAATGAAAATCAAAAGAAAAGAAAAACACAAACATAAATCTTGATTTTCACCGTTGAGTCGGGAAACACGAAACACTCTTTTGATGAATTATCACATTTTTAATTAATCACAAAAATGCAATTTTGAGCACTGAAAATGGAGACTACGGCAGGTGACGGAAAGCTATTTTTCTATTGAGTTGATAATATAACACACAAGTGATATTTTCGAAATTCGGGTGATTCAATCTGGCACGGGAGACCACTGGCGAGTATTATATTTTGGTGATGATATAACAAGAAAATGACGTCGAGATCGTTATTATTCAGCACAGGTAAGGAGCCAGAAAATTTTTATGATGACAAGGAGCCTCAACTCCTTGAGGATATAAGGAGCACACACATGACGATATGGAGCACAAGCACAACGGTATTAAGCAGCAGTGTCGGATGAAGTCACAGGTTAGGCACGGTACCATCGACGATGCGGTAACATGACGGAATGCAGGGGATTCAACGGGAACTGGACTGGACCCTGGACTACGGTTTGCATGAAACGATGTGGCCGGAGGCAGCCGAAGGAAACGGCGATGAAAGAACTTCGCCACGGAAACAACGCAACCTGGACCGAAGCAGTCATCTTTGGAGCATAGCGAGCGCAATGCAACGTTGAAGTCTCACCCGTCGATTTAATTTTAATTAATTTGACAATTTTTCGCAGGAACCTTGTCGACTTTTTAATATGTAACATTATTTGTTGTGAAGCAGAATGCAGTTTGAAGAAACTTGCTATTTCGTGACGTCGTTTTATTTCATTTTTAAGAAGTAGGCATTTGTACAAGCGATGAGCACACAGAACGACACAGAAAAGGAATGAGGAAAAAGCTCTTGGACATTTTATCCCTGGTCTTATATAACCTATGATTTTGATAGGGAAAACATTTCTTCATAGTGCTAATATATTACGAGATTTCGATAGGAATTTTTGTTACACGCGCGAAGAAGGCAGGGGAAACACAGGGAGATTTTTTTAAAAAAATTTGCCTCATCAGCGGTATTTTGCCTCTTCACGCAGAGTGTGGGAAAGTTAGACTTTTAGCTGACTCTGCAATTCAACAAAGCTTCTCTTGAATTAATTAAGTAGAGACAGTGGAATTGGATCACGAAATAAGAGAATATTTTAGAATAAAGTTACTATGGGCTAAATTAAGATAAAATCTTGAAAATTAATTAAATTGGAATTAGTGTTAAAATATCATTACACACACACACACACACACACACACACACATATATATATCAACACAAGAATAAATCTTAGAATTTCTACAAAAATTACATAAAATATTTGTAATTTGTAATGCAACTAATACAGAAAGATATCTTAACCTTGATAAATCCGTATCAAATTTGTCTTATTTTCAGCATTATATTTCCTTGTTAAAGATTATTTTAGTTGGGTAACTCTAAAAATAAAAATAGATATGAATGAAAAATACATGATCTTTCTTGAAGGTTCTTGTACATTGTGAGTGGAAATAAAATCATATTTGCGTTTTTACCATTGTTAATCTCTCTGTGTAATCCTTTTTTAAAAAGATGGTACAGGAAAATTCTAATTCAGTCGTAGCTGCGTTACCTTGAATCAATGTAGTACTTCCCCATTTTTTCTAATAATATTCTTGTATTTATGATCTGGCAGTGTCAATTGAAGTTTCACACTCGTTAGAGTCTGATTTCTCACACACATCTTCGGCAAAATTTATAAGATTTTTTTCATTATTGATAATTTATTATGGATTATGTGGCTTTATTAATAATTTTGTTCAGGTAATTGCTTTTCATAATTTGCATGCTTATTCATTTCCATTTATGTTTATTCGTAAGAACTCTTTTATATTGTACAGGCAATATTGTTTTAAATATATTTTAATTAAGTATATTTTGAAATTTTGAAAGCTAAAAGATATTTCAGCAGTTTTATCTCATATTTTATCTGTAATTAAATATTTCAAACTGAAACGTATAAAAATAATCTATTTATTGCAATATAAAGCAAAATTGGGAAAATAATACTTTTATTGTCTCTTAACATAAAAAAAAAATGTTATTTCTTTTCAATAATACTATAACTTTAATTTTACATGTATAACTTAAACTGTACTGAATTGTTCTAGTTTTGGTATTGAATCATTTGAAAAACTTTACTTCCAAGAAAGTCAATATTCTTTAAATAAGATAATGGTGTGAGTAAGAATGTTTGTAGATAGACAGTATTTGTGTTAAGGAAGATAAAGGAGTTAGTAAAGAGCGTTATCCAGGAATTTGATTCTTGTAGCAGTAAATTCCAGAAAGAATATCTTCACCTTAAAATGCTAATTTTCGGAAATATTCGCTATCTAGTATCGGATATTTAGTTTTAATCTAATTACTTATCAGAGATAATGTTAAACTCATAAAAGAAATTTATAAATATATAAGAAGCGTCATAAGGCGGTCATAACTAAAATGACTTTTCTATTTTGTATAGAATTAATTTGCTGATTAGTCGATTTTTGACTCTTCATATTGACAGATTTATCAATTTGAAAATGATTAAAAATTTCTCAAAAAAAAAAAAAAGATTAAGGATACAAAAAAAAAAAAATATTAGATTTATCTACATTCAATGAACAGGATTTGAACAAAACGCGAGTGAAATAGCAACTTTAAAATATGTTCAGCTCACGTCTGGATTTTCATTCGTAACATTAGTTGTCGAAGTTAAGAAAAAATTAAAAAATGAAATTCTTTTTAGAATTATTCGGTGCGAAGATCACAAATGTTTCTCAATGGACAAGAAAAAATGTCATTTCTATAGTTTTATAATAATCGTATCTGATTGTTGCAATAAAAAAAATTGTGTAATGATTGCATTTGCTCAAGTGTGAGCATATGGCTCACTAAAATTTCTTTCTTTCTCAAACGCATTTGTGACAAAAGCTTCAATACCACGATAGAGTTTTTCACATCTTCTAGCTTTAATGAGTTTCAAACTTTTGAAAGATTGCTTTAATTGCATAAATCCTTTTAAAATGTTTCTTAATAAAATGCATATATAGGTCTCCTGCTTTACAAATTTTAATACTAATATTATTGCATAAATGGCAATCATTTTATTTAAAATGGAAGAAGTATATTAAAAGATCAAAAGTAGCACTTTGTGCAGAAAATCCAAGCGATAAACTGCGGCAGCGAACTGTTTGATTGGATTATATCTTCAACTCTCTGCTTTATGATTTAACCCAAACAGTAAAGTTGCAAAGTGAGGAGAAACGAAAGAATATATCTGTCTTCGATACCAGTCAAGGGGTTAGGATACCGAAAAGATAAAATATTAACGAAATAATTTCACATTTTCATGGGAGAAAGGGAAGTCAAAATACTTAACTTCATATTGCCGGTTATTCTTTGTTAATCCACCGATTCTAAATTGTCGGAACTCACCTAGAGTGAAGCGCTTTGTGAATTCATTTAATCGAACAGAATCATCTTCACTCCACTGAGCAATATAAATCTTAGGCGGAATGATCAGCCTAGAAAGTTCCAGTCGGAGATCATTAAATAGCGACTAGAGTTTATCATAATTGTTGCATGTCGTGAATCTCAATTTTCCTATGTACAAAATGTATCGAATATTTATAAAACCTTCAAAAACTAGCTGTTTGTGCATTGCAATTAACTGAAGAAATTATTAATTAAAGAGATTTTTTAATTAATAATTGTATCGAAATGCATAGATGCGTTCTAGTGAGAGTTGAAACGAACAGCCGAGAATACACAGCAAGAGAGGCGAACATTAAAGTTTTAAGTTGTTGCTATAAATAAATTAGATGGTATAACGTTGATCACATAATTTGTGCGTAAATGGTATTAATTTCTATTCTCATTTGAAACTTATGATCTGTTTTAAATTCATTGACTTGCGCTGTTACTTATGTGTGCTCCTATTTTGATATAAGTCATAATACGTTTAATATGATATAAAAAGTTGCAAATTTGTCTAAGTATAACAAAAGTATTTTTATTCAATATTCACCATTAATACATTCTAAATGTCGATGTGAGTGAGAAATAATTTTTGCAAATATTTCGAACACAATCAAAGCGATTATGAGAATATGGACATTCGTCAGATGTCTACCAAATTTCGGTCTTTCATAGTAACAAGCATATTATTAAATGAAAAAAATTATTTTAAAAAAAGGAGATCTCATTTATTTCTTTTTTCAAAGAAGGTATTATGTATAAGAAGAATAATTTTTGTTTCATTGTTTTGGTATTGTATTAATTTCCAATTTCCAGCTTAAAATCAAAATATCTCAATACAGATTGGTAGTTAATATTTATCTATGAATATTTTCTAAATGCTCCTTTAATACTTTCAGATTATTAAACATGAGTGAGCTGGCTAAAACAGTGACTGGATTTCTGGCTGTAATTTATTACTGGATAGAGAGTATTGTTTTGTTTTTCGTTCCTGTTAGACTGAAGGCGAAGGACATAAGTGGTGAACTAGTTTTGGTGACTGGAGCAGGTAGTGGCTTAGGACGTAGCACGGCGCTAAGGTTTGCTGAAAAAGGCTGTAATTTGGTGTTATGGGACATCAATACCAAAGGCAATGAAGAAACTGCCGCTATGATAAGAGAAAAAGGTGTCAAAGCCTACCCATACGAAGTGGATGTAACGAGCAGCGAAGCCGTTTATGAAGTTGCTGCTAAAGTAAAAAAAGATGCTGGTATTGTGACCATTGTTGTCAACAATGCAGGAATTGTAGCCGGTAAATCCATCCTTGATCTCGAAGAAAAGTCAATCCGTAAAGTTTTTGACGTCAATGTTTTAGCACATTTTTGGGTAAGTGATATTTTGCATTAAAATAATTGCTTTCATTGATTTAAGTTCCAACTGTTTATATGTACCACTATATGTTTTTGAATGAAAATACACATCGTATTTGAAAACTGGTTTCTTTCTTAATTATTTAAAAATTGTAAATAGCTAAATTTATTTTAACTCTATACTAATTATACATTTATATAAGATTTTATTAAAACGTTTGCTTATGCTACCTTCTTTTCTGAATCGCTATAACACAAACAATTTAAGAATACAGGAAATAATTCAGCCGGAAGTTTGAACAGATGGCGGGTCTGAATCATTAACTCTTGTATATTTGTTTTGAGCAGAGAAATACAATACTCAAAGCATAGATAAAATTTGTTAAAATTAATGTAAGTTTCGCAGAGAATTAATAGGTGTTTTTGCTCTTCTGTTTGGCTTCATATTTAAACCGAAGAAATGTTGCAGTTTTCAAATATAAATTAATTAATGGTGTAAAATACTTTTATAATCATAAATAAAGCGAGATTAAATTTTCATAGAATACGTTTGTTTAAAAGATCTTTCCCCTCCTTCCTTTTATGAATCATAATATTGACGTAAAAAAGTTAATTTTTCCCCAATTCTTCATTTTTTTAAATTTTCCTTTCCAATACAAAATTGGAATATAAATGATAAAATATGTACTAATAAACGGCAAAAAGTTTTAAAGCAATTATTTCTCGATTTTTTTTAATGAATGACTATTATATGGTACATTGACATGAAAAGCTCATTTCCTTCCCTTCCTCTTTTCATGAATTACTATCAGATACATCTTACTGCAATATTCTAGATCCATATTTCTTTTGCAATCTTTCTTGATACAATAACCGTGAATGCTCTTGAACTTAACTGAAGAGGGTTCAAAAAGAAACAAGGTCAGTTTTGTCCTTGTATCAGGTGTTCACTCAGCTACAGCTATGCGCTCTTCTGCTACAGGCATCATCTACTTCTAGAAAAGGGAAAGCGAAAGGTCAATATACGTTTGCAACATCCTTTGTGAATATCCTCAGGTCAAGTTTTGAAAGAGTAAAGACACTTTCATTTGTCTTGTTTACATTTTTTGTTTTCTTTTTCTCCTTACAAGTTAAAGTTTTGTAACTAATGACGATATTTATATAACAATGACTTACTTTTTATCTGTTTATCTCTTTTTTATTTCAAACTTGCAGTTAAGAAATATGTAGTTCAGTAAGAATGCATTTTCTTTCATTCAGATGCTTGATGCTAGTTATAAAAGAGTCGTAATTTTTTTCACTTTTCAAAATATGCACGCATAATTTTTTTTAAAGGATATGACAAAAATGTTTACGTTAAAAAAAAACTTTTGAGAATTGAGAATAAATTGAACGATTTCAGATAAATATTAAGTAATCGACAGATTTATTCTATTTGGTATTCTATACTTCAGCTAATTTAAAAATAAATACTTTGTTTGATTCCTTTTACAAATAAAAATATATAATGAGGTTTATTTTATTATTATTTTTTTACTTTAGAAAAATGTAAAGTTAATTGTTTCTGCTGCAATCGTGAATTAATTCATTTTGAAAGAATGGTGACTTCTCGTGTATCTATTAATTAAATAAATTTTGAAGTAGTTTTTATATTACTTATAAAATATGTTTTTTTATATTTCATAGTTTTTTTAAGAATAGTAATAGTTTGTGAAGCAAAATTTTTAACCTTAAGATCACTTCTAATTTATTTAACGTGTATTTTTATTTTAATTTAAAACTGAGCATATCTCACATTTTCTGCTGTATCATCTAATTATTTTTGTCTTAATTTGTTACAAAAAAAGATATTTCACACGTGGCAATCATGAAAATTCAGTGATATATTTTCAATGCATAAACAGAGTCAGTGTGCGAAGCATAACATCTCTAGACAAAGAAAAAATTGCACGGTGCTTGTCAATATGTATTTACATGTATCAATTTAAGCAATTTTGATATAAAAAGTTCGTAACTTTATTATAAATTACATAGCAGTGTTTAAATTGCATAGAAAAACGCTTATGATAATTTTCATTGACTCCTATTTTAAACATCAACAATTCATTAATAAACTTTTAACGATACACTTACAGATGTATTTGCAATGTGGTAAAATAGTTGAGAAATTTATCTTAGGTGACTTTGCTCTTACGAATACTTATACCGATATCTGATAGACAAAAGCCCCATTGCAAAACTCTAAGGTAATTAGTGGTAAAAATGCCCCTGTACTTAAGAAACAAAAATACTAATAGCCCTTAACTCCTTCGCATATAATGACGTATGTGACTAGCATCGGCAAACAAAATTTTTGATAATCAAATCTATAATTGTATTAAAATAGCAATTAATGCAAATGACAAAAATCACTTGGACAAAAATAAGAATCTCGGGCGTCCTGTGTGTTCTTATATGGATTAAAATAACAATAAATGCCCCCCTTCAAGATTCCTTAACTAATTGGTAGAATAAGTAAATTCATAGACCGAACGATCAATTAATAATGCTTTAAAAATGTTTTATTTGTTATCAGCATTTAAGAATCAGACATGATTGTTACATTAAAAAAGCATTTACTGCATTTCTTTTTTGTATACATACTTGCCTACTTTGTAGTTTCACTTTTACCTGCCTGTAAAAATAGTATTCGAACAATTCCTTTGAAAATCTTGTTGTATAGATTTAATTTTAGATTATAGACTTCATGATTTTATTTATTTCCTCATAAAATCATCCATTAGCTTTGTGCGCTTCTGCACAAATTTTCTTGTGCTTTATTTAAATTATTGAAATAAAAGTCTAATTTATCAACACATAAAAGCCATTGTTCTGCTTCCCCTACCTCTTTTATCTATATCATGATGCCTTCTGTTATTTCCTTAGACCTCCTTTAAATGTCCTAAAAGGAATTTTTTCTTGTAACCACATAATAAAAATTAAAACGTCATGAATTATAGCCACAAAGGATTGTTACTCTTAACTATAAAAGTGAAAAATAAAAATTCCCAGAATTAACGATCAGTCATTATTGCATATATACTAGAATAAAAATAAACATTTTTTTGTACTCTTCTTTTTTTTTAATTTTATTTCCCTTTGTTGCGCCATAATTTCACCCGAATTTTTTTACCCGCTTCCTGATACTGAACACGTTTTAAGACTTACTTTCTTTCAAATCTTGAATAACAATAAAAATGATCAATGAGTAAGATTTTGTTGAATACTCAGTTCATATGCTTGCGTGATATAAGAGAAAAATTAACTCAACTCGTGAATTATGACCATTTGTTTATTTATTCTGTTAAAAGACTGTTACAGAAACGATGAAAAAGAAAAATACACAGAGCAGATCATTATCGGATATATACTAGAAAAAATATATACTTTTTGTCATTTATTAAAAAAAAAAAGTTATATTATAATGTCGAATCTTCCGGACTTTTTCCCGCTCATAACTGATATTGAAGATACGAATTTTTAATAGAATTAAAATAATCTGTTAAATCAGAGCTTTAAAATATAGAATTCATACGAAGTTAATTACTGTCATCCATGAACGAACTAATATTTTCAACTTACCTGTCATAAATTCTAAGAAAAGGAATATCATTTTTTCCCCTTTCTTTTTTATTAAATACTAGATACTTTGATTCATTATTTCGCTTGAAATAACCTCATTTTTATACGTTTTTATTTCTTAATTTTTTTCAAATCTATAAAAATGGAATGCTGTAATATATTTTTCACTCAATTTCTGGCAAGATATGTACAGATTTGTATTTCTGATAACAGTGCAATTTTATATTATTTAGAGAACTTAACTATCAATTAACTTGTTGATTTTAGTTTATTTTTGATTCCATATGAAAGATTCTATATGGTTTTAAATTTTAGAAAAAAAATTGATTTTACGAAATAGAATAAGATTCATATTTAGTAATGAATTATAAAATATATTAAAGGTTGAAAAGTAGAAAATAAAAAGGCTTTGGATATTGTGTTATTATTTGTGATGTCATATGAAGAAAATCTTTATCAGAAATATGAAGGTTAAAACAAAAACGGAAAGTGCTAAAAACGATACTCCAAGGAAATTAAGTTATAATAAAAAAAGTATCTGAAAACTGAAAAACAAAATTAAAAATGCTTTATAAATGCGATAACAAAACGTAGTATATTTCTATTTACGTAGTATATTTTTGTCAACTTCTCAAGCTTTTATGATTTATTTTACCTTCATTTTCTTTTTCTACTTTTCGGTATTCTGAGAAAGTGTTTAATTTTAAAATTAATACATTTTTACTTACAAAAATTATTTTAGTTTTTATATATGGCTTCAGGGAATAATAATTTCAATTTGTGTATCGTATCTTGAGGATTGTTTCAATCAAAAAAGCCCGTAAATCGGCTGTTATGATAGATATAAATATACTTCAAATGAATAGTTTTTCTGAACTTGAACACGGATTTTCTTTTCGTCTACCTCCATCTGTGGGAATGAGAAGTCACCAGTTAAATAAGCGGTTACTCGCTTCCCTGAAATGTATAATAATGGCGGTGTAACCGATTCCCGATGATTGGTCTTACTTTCTACTGGAGGGATTGTTTCACAGGCTGGTGAGGACTTTTTGTAATAGGCCTTACTAAGCCTGTTCTTATTAGCGGGAGTCGGTCATTTATTTGCGCAGGACAATCCATAGTAAGGTGGGAGTGATTCTTTTATGCCTTTTTCCTATCTAATTTGGAACATTTGGTTACTTTACCATTCAATAATAATAAGAGATTATACATAATAGAACTTAATAATATTAAAGTTGAACTGCCATTTAATTCAGTTAAGTAGTGACCATTGTGTACGTTTAATAAGTATTCAAATAAAACAATTTTTAAATACCATGTTTTTAAAACGTTTTAAAAGTGTTACTTTTTCAATTTAACTACACATATTCTCTAAATGGTGAGCACGAAAATATTTTCTGCTTTTTGGATTTTTTGAAAAACGAAATTTCATGTTAAATTATGGTATTAAATATAAAAAATGACACACAGTAAATAAACAATGAAATATTTATAATTTTTATTTAATTAATATCATATAAGAATAATTAACTCCAGCAATTATTTTAATCAAATTTATCTGTGTTTCAAAATATTATGATTGTCACTCTCGTTTATTACTGTGTTTGTGTCATCAAATAAATTGCTTATTATTAAAAATTTGCTATAATTAAAATTTGCTTATATTAAAAATTTGAATAAAATTTGAAACCGGATAAATAATAATTGTATTCGTTATATTTAATGATATCTCGGAGTTAATTTGTCGTTCATTTGTTTAAAAATTCATCAAATTACGTAAAAACGTCTATTATTCATTTCACTTCTTATACTGCCTCACAAAATGATTGGCTAGAATCATAAAATCATTCTTTTTATCCTTGAACTTAGGACAAAAAGTTGAAAAGGAATAATAAATCGTTTTCATGGTAATACTTTTAAAGTGAAAATAACCTTGAAACGAGTTGAATAAAAATAAATGAGGGTATGAATAAAAATTACTTCGTTTTACTGCAAAATCAAATTCGGATTTTAATTTCAGAATTTGGCTGATTAACGATGCAGTATTTATAACTCAATATTTTGTAATTATATAGCAAATGTACTTATCAGGTTTATAAAGCGATAATACAACAATGAAAAACAGTATTTACAAATAGACAAAATATTCCGTTATTTCATCATTGCCGCATTCTCAGATTAACATTTATTGTAATTACTTTAAAGCTGAAAACAAAAAAAATTACAAAATTTCAATGGATTTACGATGAAACCACCGCATTATGTGCAACATACACAACTTCGTGCCTTAATTTATAATTATGAAAGAAAAATATGCGATTAAATATTTCTAGAAATAGTGAAAGCTTGTATTTCATTATATATATTGCTATTTCTCATATTTAAAAATATTTCTTAATTTGGTTAGAAAAAAAATTCCTATAAATTGTTAGAAACAAATTGGTATAATTGAAAAAGTCATTTTATAAAATTTCAAGATGGTGTAAAAATCGACTTTTCAGTATATTTTCTGAAATTATCGCCACGAAACGCCACAACACTTGGTTTGGTTTTTGACTAATTAAAATTCTAATTAATTTTTAAAACTTCATCATACACATTAGGTTTTTTAGAATTAGTTTTTATCTCCACCTCCTACTTAACGTATGCATACACCATCTCTTTCCCCCATGCTTGGAGACCTGGTGACTCGCTTTGAGCGATTTGCATGAACACACACATCCGCTTTTTTATTATTATTAGAGACCTGCCTATTCACAATGAAGCTATTTGAAAGACACGGAAGTGTTTTGAAGCCACAAAAATGTCAAGTGGCATATAATCCTGCATTAAACAAGATGTTTCCTTTTTCTTTCTTTTAAAACAATGTGAATCGAAAAGAAAAATGGATAATAACAATAATAAGAGACGGATTAAGAATAATACCCATAAAATTATGGATATGATA
The DNA here is from genome assembly GCA_026543865.1 of Argiope aurantia. Taxonomy (NCBI): domain Eukaryota; kingdom Metazoa; phylum Arthropoda; class Arachnida; order Araneae; family Araneidae; genus Argiope; species Argiope aurantia. The sequence continues at coordinate 62,164 of JAPMOR010010522.1, read as the reverse complement.
TCTCATGTGAAATAGTGGATATTTCTAAATTTTTATGCGAATTTTCTTCTTCAATACTTTTCGCTAATTACTATTAATACTTGATTTGCTCGTTGTATAATTCACTGCACCAGTTATCAATTGAACATGTATTAATCTTTATTTAATAAATTTTATGAAATATTATAATATTTATCATTCCTCCGATTCTATAATAAGCTATTTAAGAGTAAATGGCGCTCTAATCAACAGTTTGTAGAATTTGATATGTATAAAAAAATATGGAAGGAAAGAATAAAAAGTGGACTTTTGATTCCTGCGTTTGAATAACTAATAAATTTTTAGTTGCACCTTTATAAAGCATTAGAGATTGGTACACATTTCCATTTGGAAAAATGCTTGAAACAATATAAAAAATTATATTTTACGAAATTTGAGCAAATAAATATACTGCTGAAATAAATCGAATCGTAAATTTTTATACCGCCCCTTGTGCCTATTCATCATATTTAAAAAATAACCATGGTGCCCTAACATTTTAAACGAAAAAAAGTTCCCCACTCCCATGCACAAAACTGGCGGAGGTATGAAGCTCTGAATATCACTGATGATTTTCGATAATTTTAATGACTATTTCCATCGGAAGATCTCGGGAAGAATGGATTCCTCTGAAAACTCGCCATGAAAGGGAAAAAGACCTTGTTCGAAGTGGCCATTGATTGACTAAAAATAATACAATAATCAAAATTCGGTCATTTTGGGCAGAAATGGGCTTTATTTTTATAATCAAAATGTTAGTGTATCAAGAATATTTTATTAAATACTAACTACCTTTGGCGACCAGTTTGTTCGCCAGGATCAGTGATTACAAAAACTTTCAATTAAACATTTTGTGTGACATACTCTTAATGATTTCCTCATCAAAATATATTTTCAAATTTTGATCACGGTATCATTCTATTGCTATTTTAACATATTATTTTAGGAATTCTACGCCCTACTATGCATTTCACTACTTTTCTGTTCGTATTTTTATATTTCCAATAATTTCAGAAAATGAACAGGAGTACTTAAAAACAGACGCACTTTAAATTTTTTTAAAAAAATTGCTTTCAACGGAAGTTAAATCATTATTGAAAGTACAATGAAATAAAAAAAAAATTAAAAACATGTTCTTATACTAAAATTTACTTGCTTTACTAATAACGGAGACGTAAATCATAGGATATTAAACAGAATTCTTCTTTCTTAATTTTCAACAATTGAAAGAAAATCATGTAATTAAATATGGGCTGAAACAATGAAAATGGTTTGGGTTTCATTCACAACAATGTGATTTTTTGTGCAGGAATATGTTCGGATATTATCCCAAATCAACGGCAACATTTTGCTTCATTTTTATTTAATTAAAATTTTATTTAAAATTTCAAAAAAAGAAATTCACTCCGATATGCGCATTCCCATATTTCAAAATATAAATGTACCGAATTTGGTAGTTCTAAGTCAAATGATCCGGCCTGTAGGATGTCAAAACTCGCACACAATCTCTTTTATTAGTAGTAGTGATAAATAATAAGACAGAGGAACTCCATAAAAAATTAGATGTCGTAATTTTTTCTAAAGTCAGTTTATTAACTCAAATATCATAAAGTATAATTCTTCACGTCATTTAAGGCATCTTCCTAAATAGAAGAATATGTCAATCTCTAATGGTTTAGAAATTAGCCATCCTCTATGATTAGAGTGGACACGGTGGCAGTCCATCACTCTTTCCTCCATGTTTTAAAGTCAGAAGAATATCACGTCTGTTAGCAATTTTAACTACTTTAATTTCTTCCCGAGTTCGTAAAAAGACAATTCTGTGCTGCCCTTTTATTATCAGATTTTACTAAGCTTCATCAAAAAAGGTAGAAAGAAATGTCTTAGCCGGATTTAGAAACTTAAAATCTGCGCAGGAGTATCGGTCGCGCTCATTTATATGAATGTTTATCTTTGCATTGGACCAAATGAAGGCATAAAAAGAATAGCAATCCTATGAATCTGCCCGTAATACCGAACTTAATCTTTAATACTAGATCTGAACTAAAACTATCTTTCACCTGTCTAATCTCAGGTAAAAATTTGAAACGTCTAACGCGATTTATTAAGAATTTTATCTCAAATTTATTAAGAATATAACACAGAATAAATTAGAAAATTAAAGCATTCGATTTGAATGGAAAAGATTAGCAAATTTAATGCTTTGAGGCCAAAAGCAAAACTTGATATGAGTTGAGTTTATAAATAACTGTAAATATAAAACGTCTTATTGTTTATTGATACAATAATTAATTTTATTCATGACAGTAAAATTTGATATCCAAAGAAACGTTACCTTAATATGATTTAAATTAAATTAAATTAAGTAGGTAAATAATCAATTTTCAACAAAACATACTCAAAATGTTTTCTCCAAGTACAAGAGGCATCGAAGCAGAAGATCCAGAAAATAGATTAGAGCTTTAAAGTGGTTAAATGTCAGCTTCACTCTAATTATAAAATGCAAAACTAAAAAAAAAAAAACTAGAGAGCTTTCCTTTATCTATTCATATCAAGTAATAATATGAGTTATTGTTCTTCATGCTAATTTAAATAAGTTTTCCGAAATTCCGCGCAATTCTTTCTGTCAGTATTGTAATGAATTCATCAAAATAAGCCAAATAATTTCCAATTGTCAAATTTTATTTCCACCTATTCTTAATTTGGAAAGCAGTAATTAAACCGAGTTTATCAAGTAGGAATTAATGTGCAATTATATTAGTATTAAAAAATAGAAACGATAACATGTTCTTCATTAACTCAACAAACACGTTTTAACTACAAAATAGAATTCTAAATTATTGTATATTAAAAACAGATAGCCGAATAGCCTATTAAATTATTTTTTTACTCCCTAAGATTAATATTTTTTTTAAATTTAATTTTAAGAAACTATAAACGTTTCTATTGTTGAAATAAGATAGTTATGTTATGGTTTATTACCACAAATTAACCTTAAAATCGTTAGTTCATGACCGAACATTCATTTTTTTTTCTTTTCTTTTAAATATAATTGGAGAGGAAAAATAATTAAAACTGAAATAACTACAAAATTTCAACATGAAAATTCAAATGGATATAAAACACTACTATTGCTGTTTTGCATTGCGTTGAAATTAAATCTGCATTCTCTTTTCCAGCAAACAGCTTCGTCGGGTTTCTAATTTATGCACCACAAAACTAATGAATAATGTGGAACTTGACACACCGTTAAGAAAATTCATCTGAAATCAGCTGCGTCATTAAATGACGTATGATTCATAGTGTCACATTTCCAAATTGACTTTCGTATCGAGAATTAACCTTTAAATGCCCAAAGTTTCAAATTTGATACCAGGCTTTTAAATCGAACTGCATACCTGCAATTGGTTTGTTTTTAATGTTTGATTGTATGTATATTAACATTGCATAATGTTCTTTTGAGCAAAAGTTTTAAAAAATAGACGTCAGGTGTCAAAATTGTTCAAATAAATAACATTTTATTTTCCCGCCGTATTGAACGAGTGACATATTTTTAGAAAAAGTTTAGCGGAATAAATATTTGACATATTTAATTTTTCCGAAAAATAAAAAAAATACTTTTGAGATAGGTGAGTATTTTATTTTTACTATAGTATAATTATTTTTAACAAGGGCTTCTTTTACTTGAAGAAAATCTTGCTATTTTTGTGAGTATCAATTTTCATACTTCTAGGCTAAAATATATATTGCGATTTTTAAAATTACTTTCTCCCTTTGTCTGGCATACTGCAATGAACACGCTGATTTTTTTAAAATTTAATTTGGAAAATCAAGCTTTTAAGGGTTAACATTTTTTTTTTTTTTGTTTCTAATTCTATTTTGTATTCCATAAAAACCTCTGGAAGAAATATTTGGCAAAACTGTAAGGATCTTTGTGTTTCACTATATATATATATATATAATATGTAGCAAACCACATTCTATTACAAAGGCCCTTGTTTCGTAAACTTTGATATATAATTATCACTTGATTTCTTAACGGAAAGTTGAACACAGATATTGTTTGACAATGGATTCTAAAACCCTGCACGCTTTTACGCATGCGTTAGGATGGGTTTAATTCGTCAAAATAGGGGTGAGAGGAAAGATGAAAGGAGGGGATGTTTACATTTAACAATAAAATAAATTTGGATTACTCGCGGATTGAATTAAAATAATACGGTCAGAAACGACACGATGTTCACACACACGTGAAAAAAAAATTAAACAAAAAAGTATCTAATAGGGCGAAAATCAAGGTCAAAGAATCACGAAGAATTCCGGAAATGTTTTCATCCTTCCGCGACTCTCCCCTTAATGAGATAGAATCGTCGATAAGTGGTCGTCTCAGAATACTGAAACGAATAATATGATTGTACTTAAGATTGTAATAATTTAATGAATATGACATAAATAATTTTTGAAATTTTATAGTTTTAAATTTTTATTCTATCCAATAGTTATAAATTTTATATTTATAACTATAGAATAGAATTTCAGTTCCGAAATATTAATCCTATACTACGCAGTAATGCTTGCATCATTTATAACTTTTCAATCTTAATTTCACGCGATTAATAACTACCCAGTCAAATAATACTGGTCTGAAAATACATTTTTTATAAAGAAATTCTAACTAAATTACAATTTTGAATTAATGTAAATTAAAACTGTAAGCTTAAACTTCTTTAAATAATTTTATATAAATTTCTTATACATTCAGATAGATTTATATATTTACGGTTAACACGCTCGAGAACAGTAAGCATTTTTATGAGCTGCAAAAGTAGACAAGATATATATATATATTACATTGAAGTAAATTGGAAAAAAAAAAAAAAAAATGGAACGCCATAGCATTTATAACCTCGAATATGCAAATAAATAAGTTAAATAGAATAAATAAATAAAGGTGGCATAAGCAGAGTTTCTTAAAATAGGAGTTGCGAAAACTTTTTGCAGGTCACGCTTCTTTTACATTTCTGAATATTTGTTTGCAAAAACAGTCCAGAAAATCTAGATTTCAAACATTTCCATAAAACTTTCTAAATAACCGTTTTAAAATGAACTCCCCCCCCCCTTTTTTTTTTTCTACTTATGGTTAGTGAAACGCTATTTTGTTTTGTACATTCCAGTTTTTGCTCCAGATTACCAGAAATATTTTTCCGCTTCGAAAATGTCATGAATGAATGAAGGAAGTTTCAAAAAACTCTTTTCTCGAATTAGATTTGTCTGTTCAATTCACATCGAAATGTACTTATTATGTGCATAAAAATGCATTCAGGAAAAGAGATTTGATATAAAAGTTTCAGCGAAAACGCCATGTTGACTCAGGTTTAATCCTGAATCTCGTCTCACAAAGCTGTATTTGAAGATTATACAGATGGCAGCAGTTAGAAACGCTAAGAAGGCGATTTGTAACAGCAACGTTGAAAAAAGTATTTTCTGTAGAAGCTAAAATCACAAATGAGAAACTAAAATTATTTTTGCATAAATGATAACATTATGAATTTAAGTTCTGCAATGTAATAGTAAATTTTCTTCGTAAAAATAATTTGTCTCTTTACTTCTCAAGTCTTCATTTCCTTTACTTTACAATTTTACTATAACCTTTATACTCGAAATATAGTAATGTAGGAATATTGTTTAACCTGTTATGAGATTCGGACAGTTTCGAGAAATCAGATGCTTATTAAAGAGATGTAAGCAGTTTCTTTATCGAAGTGTTGAATTTTTGTTTGGATGTATTTATATTTTTAAATTTAAACACGATAGTTGTTTTAAGCTATACTGTTTACTTTCAATTCAATTTATTGAATCCGCCGGCATCAGATAAAGCGTCAGATTCTTTAATCCGAACTCTGAATTACGGGAATGAAATAAAATTATTTAAGTTAATTTTGCTTCTTGATACCCTGTTCTTATTACTATTTAATTTGAGAATATAATTTTTATTCGCTGCGTAAATTTTGATAAATTGGAAATTTGGTCACTTTCAATTCGCCTGTTTATCAATGAATTCATACATATTTAGTGGCATAACAAATTAAGCGTCGTCATCTGACCGCGGTTCAAAATTACGAGGTCCGTCCCAAAATAGCCCAAGTGTTACTTCAAACGGGACATTAATATAACTAAACCAAACCAACCAAATTAAGCGATATTAATGTACATTATTTTAAGCGCCCTTTTAGATTACTGTTCCCAAGGCATCTATCCCATACAAAGAGACCTGTAACAATAATTCCAACTCTATGGTTTGCGAACTTGTTGTGAGAGGAATGGGGGGGGGGGTTAAAATCTATTTATTGAAAAGCAAATAGGAAAAAATGCATTCTTTTTCCAACAGAAAGAAAATGAAATCATCAAAATTAATCCTATTCCTACCAACACTTCTTTGCTATATTGAAACTGAAAAATGGTGCGTTCACTATAAAGTAAATACATCCATTATGATAGATATAATTTAATTATAGCGATCTAATTTAAAACTGTAATCTGTTTTTTATATTAGATCTTTCATATCGGGTGTTTTGAATGATTTTTATTGAAAGACAGATTTGTTGTGAATTCTGAAGCGAATTTATGTTCTGTTTAATTATACAATTATGATGTTTTCTCAATTCGAAAATCATCTCGACTTCCTCACTTCTAGATTCAAGTATTCGTGGTATCCTTTTTTATCCTTCCACATTGCATTTCTCGTATATTATTTTAGTAATACTTTCGTTTAAAAAAAAATCCGAAATTCATTGAAGGGAGAGACAAAATTCGACAAAAAAATAATCACTAAAGGGGAAAGGGAGAGTCGATGAAACTTTATTAGTTGAAAACTGCTGACATACAATTTTTATGTTATTTCACGCTTGTAAATTTACAAGCAGGGAAAACATGAAATATCTTCCAAGTTGGGAGTTGCTCTTGCAACCCCTTTGTAAATTCCTAAAGAAGCCACTTCTGTGCATTCTTCTCAAGTACAAACAGGATTATTTGCCCTTTTTCTAAGAAACGAGGGTTGGTCAGCTTTCTGTATGTCTGCTGTTGTAGGGTGGGCGAGGTGGAGGTTAAATAATTTTGACCTCCAATATTTGGCAGTTTAAAATCGGAGAAAATCTCACGTAAATCTTTATTTAGTGAATGAAAGAAACTGACTCATTGATGCATCCTTTAAAAGCGCACAGTCGTTCTAGAAAGAGTCGAATCTCGGAATTTACATTTCATATTGTGAAAGTATTACATAGTACATTTCATAATGTGAAGGTATTACATAGTACATTTCATAATGTGAAGGTATTACATAGTACATTTCGTAATGTGAAGGTATTGCACAGTACAGTAGTTATGGTTGAAAATAAGTGCATAAGAGCTGAATGAAAATAAAATTTGTAAAAACATATTTTTATCAATATACAAAAATCGGAATATTTTTTTAAATCCAAACTCAGGAAATCAAAACAAATTAGTAAAAGCATAAAAACTGATAGAAATACAATCAGTAAAATCGCATTTTAATCACCTTTGTGATATATTTTTAATCTATTAACTGCCTTTTTTAAAAAAAAATATTTTGCCGGATAAGATATATATACGAAAAGTTGTGAAATAGTAGTATAATTATATTCAAATTATGTTTTGTTATGAAAAAGTTTGATATTTTTGTAAAAGGGTATTGTTATAAAATGATCAATAAAAAACAAAAGACTGAGTAAGTAACAGATCTTTTCTATAAGCTCTAAATTACATATTTATATAGGTATTTTATTATAATGTAAAAACCAAACCAAAAATATAACTCAAATATGACAGTCATGTTCCGTTCTACTTGCAGACGAATTTCAAATTTATTCGCTTGTTGTAAAGAAAGAAACACAGAATACACACTTTCTACTTCACATAATATTGACATATATTTAGAAAAACTTAACTGTCAGACATACCAAATATAATTTTGGCGTCGAATAGTGTACGTAATATTCCAAAATCTCCAAATGGGAATCATGGCAGCTAATGGATTAGTAAATGCTTAGAAAATGTCTTTCTTATGATTCAACGGGCTTGTTTTTCTTATAATTTTGAACTCCAGGTTTTTTTTATTTAAATTTTTTACTTTTGAGTACGCTGCTAACTTCTATTTTTTTTAGCCTTTAATACGTATCATAATTCATTATTATTAATATTATGGCATTTTGTAATCAAGTTTTTTCTCAAATTCACTATTATACGAAGCATCTCAAACAGAATCAAAAGATTTTCTAATTCTGACCTAAAGGCAACAACTGCGATTCCAGCTGGCAAGTTGGTTTTATTTTTTTATAGCTTCATGACTAATCTGTTAATGAATTTGAATTATGGCTAATAAGTTTTAAAAGTTATGACTGTAAAGTTCAATATTTTTTCAATTTTGGTCGTTTTTTTTTAATATTAATTTTCAGAGATATTTTTAAATAATTCTTATTTTTTCTTCTTTCCTTCCTTCCCTAAATTTAAAAATAATTTAAATATTTGTTTCCGGGATTTTAAGTTACTTCTACAAAAAAGAAATTAAGTTGAACAAAATGTACAAAACTGTAAATAAAGGTTTGTTTAACTGTACAATATATGCAAATAACATTAAGCAAAAATACACAATGTATCCATTCCACAGTTAGATATAGATTAAAAACACAAAAATATTTTTAAAAACAATGGAAATAGTTTGAAATTAAGCAGAATTTTGTTTTAAATTTAATTAGGAAGACTTCATTATTTATTCTTATCTTGCAAATAACGTTTCATTCGCAAGTACTGTCTCTGCTGCGACTAATCCCATTATATCTTGTAAAACTAACTAAAAGTCAAGGATTTAAAAAGATATCAATAACTCGTGAGGTAGGTGGTCAGTCACCATCACAAATATTGACCGTACCTGATATTGCGTAACTATGATGGAACAGACGAGAAACTACCATTGATGTACGGTACTTGTAAATGTCATTCTTTGAAAATATTCTTTTACCAGTGCCATAAAAAGTAGAATTTTATTTTATTCAATTTTTGAATCACTGATTTATAATTCATTATTAGAAGTATATGGAATCTTGAAAATTAATCAGAATGCATTGTATTGGCACCGTTTTTGAACGCTATTAATGATCATTAAATATGTTGTAAAACTTGCCAAAGGGTAATCCATAACTTAAGAAAACGGGAATTTTCAGAGCAAGGAAGTAATTAGGGTTGTTAAGATTTCGAGATAATAGAAAACGGATCACTTTTTAGTAATGAGGTCTCAACCTGAGATAATTATTTTTAAATAATTCAATAAAATCTCTCTTCTCTTGGAGCGGGATTGTACGACGGTTTGATCTATAAATTGAAATGCAACTTTCGTAATACTTTGATGAAATAAAAATTAATTAAAAACGATTTTTAAAAAGTTATAAATATTTAATGCATGCATTTTCTAAATAGTACATGTAAATAAAATTTAAATATGACGAAACTTGGCTAATTTGAATTTTCCTCTGATCTTTTGAATTTCCTGTTAATATAATATTAAAATATCGTCTGTTATTCAGATTTATGTTATTTCGCAGTCAAATTTTTTTAAAATTCTGTATTAATTTTATTAATTAAATGTATCCATACCTTGTGTCCTTAAGATCGTAAGTGGTCCAAGGTACGTTTTAATTCAAAAGAGGAATTATTACACAACAAGGTATTCAATTTTTAAAAACTGAAAAATTTCTTAACATTATAAAAGAAAACTTTGAGCTCAGCAGATGTGAGTTGTATTTTGAAGTTGTACTAAACAATTGTATTCAAAAGTTCTATTAAAGTGAATTTATTAAAATTATTTATTGAATTATTATTTTAAAGGTTAATAGCTATTTTTATACTTCATTTGTTGCAATTATTAATAGTCTATTTATTAATTTTGTATCATCTATTGCAATTATTATATAATTAAAATTAAAATTTCCTGACATTTTTAGCTTTAAAATTTAATTTTTTTTCTGTACTCATTTTTAGACTTTTTTTTTTTTTTTTGATAAATCCTAAAGTCATTGTAGTTTGTCAGCTTTGAATTAACCAAACTCCTCTGTACATTCTATAAAGAAGTAAAAATTATCAATAATTTTTACTGGCAAAATAATAAATTAGTAAATAATAAATAAGCAAAATAATAAATTCATAGCAATTCTCACTGTGATTTTTTTAAAAGAATAATACACGGAGCATGAAAACAATATTTCAGGACTACTGGAGTATTCATCAAATCTGACTTCCTCGTTGCAACAATTGCTAATTTCAGCCTTCTTGAATTTGAAACTGAAATATCAAAAATATAATAGTTTAAATTACATCTAAAGAGATAAATATTGTCAACTTTATTAACTTGAAGTAATTTCTTAAAATCAAATTTGTTTAAGATCAGTCATTAAATAATATATTTAAGAAGATGTATAAGTACTCGCACTTAAATGTATCTTACTACGAGTAGATAAACAAAGATATTTTATATTTGTAAGACGGAAGGGGTAAAAATAAGCAAACAAACGTCAACAACGTAATTAATCTGTTTTGGCTTACCGAAAAAAAAAGTTTTGTGAAATAACCACTGTTTTGTTTTTTCCACTCTACTTGATAAAATAATTGACTTGCTACAAATACAAAGTTCATAGTCATTACTTTCCCCCAGTACATGTTCTACGGATCGCTGCACATCCTATGCTAGATTAACAAACTTAAAGGCTAAAAATATAATTTTCTTAACAAGTCATTGAGTTATGATGAGGTTACTATTTGATTCTTCAATGCAATAGTAACCTTAATTCTATGAATGAAATTACTTTGTTGTCGTAAACATGAAGTTAAATCAATGGTTCTCAGATTCTTAGCAATGAGTAATTTTATAGCAGAAAGGAGCAAAGAAATGAGATAAGCTGTAATACAGAATATAAAATTCCCCAATAATATAAATATAACGGCTTATTGATGTTGTGAAAAAAACTACCGTGACTAGTCTTTGTTTAATTAATCTCAGCTACTACAATAAGGAAATTATTAATTTCTATGACACCTGCTAGATTTAAAAAAAAATTTATAAATTTTTGCATTAACCTTAGAAATTTGCTTAGTACAAATATAAAATATTTAAAATAAGTAATCATTTGGATAGTGAAGGGTCATCCAGAAGGGTTCCAGAACTCCAATTAAATGAATTACCGCTTGAAATTATTTTGAATTTTTTTTTCTGTTGTTGTTGTTGTTTTGTTTTAAATCATGATTAGTTATTTTCCCAACGAAAGTTTATATTTGCTTTCTTGATTCGATTTTCTTCACTTCTTCTCATTCATTCTTATTTGATTCTAGTTCGCTTTCCCATTACTCTGATGGAAACTCATTTGCTTTTATTAAAAATTATTCATCTATAATTACAATTAAAAATTATGGACCATTTAGATGCAAAGCTGTTTTTAAAAACATATTTTATACGTATTCTTTCGAAGAAATATTTTTCGTAACACTGTTCGTTTCTGGACTGACAATTGCAGCTACGTTTACATTATCAGTTAATCATCAACAAATTTATTCCTTTGAAGTTAGAGACAAAACAATGAATATGCACTCATAGCTCAGACTGACTCACCTCGGATCCCATCATACAGTGGTGTTATTCTTACTCGTGGTGCTTGCACTTTTACTTGGTAGGGAGAGCGTGGTATTTGTAATACATGCAGATTAAGAGAGGTTATGAAAGTTTTTTTAAATATATGCGCAGTAAAAAAATTAAAAAAAAAATAATAATTAATTTTTTTCACCAAAAGAATTATTTGTATAATTTAATTACAGTAGTGAAAACGTTAAAGGATGTATCTCAATGTTTTTTAGCAGGTTTCCAACTACTTGATCATTCTCTGAAGTATTGTGTAGTATCACAATATCCAAATTTATTTTTCATAAAATACATTCCCATTAAATGTATTGCTGATCAACTAAATACTATAATATAATGGTAAAATAATAAAGATGCAAATGAGAGATTAACTTGCGTTTTAAGAGAAAAATACTATAAAGAGGGAAAATAAACTAATTGCTTGTTAAATTATGTTGTAAATTATCCTAACATTAATGTCGTTAGAATGGAAACTTCAGAACATGCTGAGTTTTACTAAATTTTATAGTGGGATATTTTTAGTCCATGATGATTTTTAAGCAGTATCAGAAATATAAACACCAGGATTTCCAATGTAATCAAGAGTCAAATATCCCAAGAAATTCGATATATAAAACTCGAAAGAATTTAAACTATTATCTTTAAAATATATAAGTAATTTCAAATACAAGATTGTGTCACGATTAATGTGCAATACATTATCTCTGTTTAGCTTTTCTGGAAAATTGAACTTTTATTAACCCGCCGTTACTCGCGCCGGGCTTCCGAGGCCCGAGCAGTTTTTTAAAGCTCCGTAAACCCTACCCATCAATACTGAAATGGACCGCGCCCAGTCTAGCTGAGTTCAATGTGACCTTCGACACAGAGGAAGTGTTTCCGGTATTCTGTTTTATTCCGTTCGGAGGAAAAGTTGTATTTCGGGTCTCTCAGGCCCGACGCGAGTAAACGTCTGTCTTATTTCGAGTTTAAAGTGCATCGACTTCGGAGCACAATATGGCTCGCAAATTAACGTATGATGAAGAAATGGAACGATTACGTACATTGTTAGAAGAAGTATCGACGGATGAGGAATCTATCGAAGAAGATGATGCATTTTCTGATTGCGATGAAATGCTTAGTGAGCATGATACATCGTCCGAAGAAGAAATCGAGTCTGATGAAGAGGACGCTACTGATTCTGATTCAGGTGATTGTTTTACTGGAAAAGATGGAAAAACGATTTGGAAGAAAACAAAATTTCGTCAAAACGTTCGAACTTTAGCACGGAATATTATTTCAAAATTACCGGGAAATATTGGAGAGGCAAAAGATGTAGCTAATCCTTTTGAGTCATGGAATTTATTATTGGATGGAAACATCTTGAATACGATTGTCACCTGTACAAATATATATATTGACACTATCAGAGGAAACTTTCAGAGAGAACGCGATGCCAATAAAACAAAACTCTCCGAAATCAAAGCCTTTATTGGATTACTATATTTATGTGGCATACATAAATCATCCCATGTGCATGTAAGAGATTTATGGCGTACTGATGGAATGGGACTAGAAATATTTCATAGGACAATGTCCCATACTCGTTTCTTATTTCTTATGAGATGTATAAGATTTGATGATGTTAGAGATAGGCAAATAAGAAAAGAAGTGGACAAACTTGCCCCAATAAGGTATGTGTTTGATTCATTTGTGCATAACTGTCAGAAGTTTTACATACCTGGATCCTATGTTACAATTGATGAAAAACTCGAACCATTTAGAGGACGCTGTTCATTCCGTCAATACATGCCGAAAAAGCCAGCTAGGTATGGGATAAAGATTTTCGCTCTTGTTGATGCAAGAACATTCTATACATGCAAGTTAGAAGTTTATACAGGTACTCAGCCCCAAGGTCCGTATCACGTAAATAACTCATCAGTTGAAATCGTGAAAAGGTTAACTGAAAAGTTAATTTCCGGGAGAAATGTAACAGTCGACAACTGGTATACTAGTTATGAACTTGCAAAATATCTGCTTCAGAAAAACATTACTCTAGTGGGCACAATAAGAAAGAACAAGAGAGAAATACCGAAAGAGTTTGTGAACAATAAAAATCGTAACGTGCATTCATCATTGTTTGCATTCCAGAAAGACATGACTTTAGTGTCGTATGTTCCTAAAAAAACAAATTTGTTAACCTCTTATCCACAATGCATCATGACGATGCTATTGACCAAACGACAGGTGAGGCAAAAAAGCCTGAGATAATAACATTTTACAATTTGACAAAAGGAGCTGTTGATGTGGTGGACCAAATGTCAGCAGCGTATTCAACTGCAAGAATAAGCAACAGATGGCCGATGGTTCTGTTCTATACAATCCTAAATACTGCTGCAATCAATGCTCGAGTATTACTCCAATGCTCAAAACATCCATCTTTAGAGCACAAGAAGCGAAGTCAATTTTTGAGAGATCTTGCAATGGATTTGCTGAAAGAGCACACAGCAGAGAGGAGCACTGTAACATGTCTTCCTCGACTCTTGCAAGAAAAACTAGCTTCCCAAAGCCCTGCTGCTAAAAAACAGAAAGTGGTTGAGAGAAAAAGGTGCTATATTTGCCCAAGTTCAAAGGACCGAAAATCTAAAATTAGTTGTATAAAATGCAAAAAAAATGTGTGTGGAGAGCATTCTGTTTTTACATGCATCAATTGTTTGTAAAATTTGGTAAGTTTTTTTATGATTCCATACAATACATTAATTAAAATTAGTACTCTAAACATTGTCTTAAATTATGTTGTTAGTTAATGCTTAATATGGTGTTTAATGACCTGCGTAGAATATAAATCTGTAAACGGGCCTCGCAGGCCCGGCGCGAGCACTTGCGTGCGTACGATTAGCGCGAGTAACGCCGGGTTAACATCACATCTTGTTCTGAACCTTCTTTTAATCTGTTTCTCTAGCAACTGCAATACTTGTCTGCTCTCTTCAGATTTCTTTCCTAATTTTTTTTAATTGTTTACTTGTTAACATGACAGAAATACTACTAAACAGCAACTGATTTCGAATAACAATTGTGCCGTATATTTGTGTATTTGTTTTGAAGATTTATTTCTCATGCTTTGTAATACCATTTGTATATAGAGAGGGTTTCCCAATTTATGTACACGTACCACTAATGATACTTACTATTTTCATTAGTATAATTCTTACACAAGAGATTTAAGAATATGTTCAATAAAGTGACACCTTTTTTAACATTTTGTTATTATTCAGATACAGATTTATTTTTGTCGTTTTTGTTGTCTTTCCTAAATCGCCACCTTTCTATGTCGGATACCATACTAATATACTATGTAAAAAAAAAAAAAAAAAACCCATGAATGAGTTTTTTTAAAAAAATTAAGCAGTTTTTGGTTGAAGATTAATATATTTCCGATAAAACGGATAAACATTTTAATGCTTTTCAACATATCATAGATTTTCGAAATTCGATTTTTAACCTTGCTATTAATTAAAAATAAATAAAGGACACGATTGCAATTTGAACATGCATTATGTTTGAAATTAATGACGATAAAGCTCGACAAATCGAAATAGACCGTTCATTCATAGCATTAAATAAGTAAAAATTTCATTAACAAATATAATTGACTAAAATTTTAAGTATTTTATTCTTTGATTATAAATATTCCATTTAGGATGTATAGATTATTAACAAGAAAATGATTTCATGATGGTACATATTTTTATTCTTATTATGCAGTTCAAATTTTTAAAAAATTTAAGAACTGATAAAGAAATATCACCGCATATTAAGTTAGTCGATATTTTGGGTCTTTCATAATATTGTATGATAATATATTTATTTTACGATATTTAACTATCTATGTTACATTAAAAATACATGCGCACAATTTTAAGGTTTTAAAAAGGTTAAGTGTGAACTGGCTTTTAAAATTATAATACATAAAAGATTTTAAGAAATATTTTTTCATTAGTATGACAAAATAGAATTTTCGATGCTAACCAACCGATAAAATTATTGCCGTAACTCATAAAGCTTTCCACAAATCTACTTAAATATTAATTAAATACGTACAGCCTTATCAATAATAAAAAAATGTGGATTCAAAAATTTTATTTTGAACCTTTTTCGATAATTTGTAACTTGTTTCATGTGTGAAAAAATGTAATTTTTAAATTGATCATTCACCCACTTCTTGCTGTACTAGAGTTCTAGTACATCATAAGTATATAAGAGTTCATGTACCAAAATTCTTAATTAACTTTAATTAAGATTTGATTACTCGTGGTGCCGTCATCTGGTATTGGATTTGAAGAAAAAAATTATTTTAAGATTTCATAACTTTAAAAGATATCTTGATATTAAATAGAAAATTATAAAAATATGGTGTTTGAAAAAATGCGCTTTTATTAGTGTACCAAACGGCATTTTTTATAATAATAATTATTATTTTCTTTCAATGTTAGATGTGTGGAGTAACAATCACCGAAATGTATATGTCCCACACAAGAATCGCTTAACGATGGTCGACTATGCCCAATTATATTTTCTTAGCTAATATGGCTTCATTAATAATAATTAATAAAGCCTTAACTTCTTAATTCATTTAATTATTTTCAATTCGGATGTCCTAAGATGTAGAATTAAAATTTATTTTACATCTTTTCCATGAAAATTCTTGTATTTAATTACAATCAAACTCTTTCTTAAGAATCTTTTATATATTTTTATACATAGAGTGAAAATACATTTTTCATATTATTCATTTTGGAAATAATAAATCCTTTTGGCAGTAGAGTAATCTATAAAAAATGATCATAAGAAATGATAAAGATAATATTACTGGCATATTTTTCAATCGTTTTTACTTTTTACTATTACTACTACAATAAAAAAAAAAACCTGTCTTCCAATGTCCAGAATAAAGAATAATCGATCTCCCAAAGACTGAGCACTAACAACATAAATTTGGATCTTAAGATCAAAATCAAAAAGTTTTTAATAATATTCAAATGTATGTAAAAATGATACTAAAGAAAAATTAATTTTCAGTTCTTATGTTCCAATAATCATTTAATAATGAAAAGAATGTTGAGAAATAGTAAAAAATGATCTTTTATTAAAAATTTTAAACTTTTTAAAGAAAGATAGTCTTTGTAATGCTATTTTTGATATATAATAATGCAAATAATTTTGGATTTTTGCAGGTTATCAAGGCTTTCCTCCCTGATATGTTGGAAAAGGATCATGGACATTTGGTAACTATCTCTAGTCTAGCTGGTCTAGGTGGCAGTCCCAAATTAACAGATTATTGCGCTTCCAAATTTGCGGCCCACGGGCTCATGGATGCTCTTCAAGTTGAATTACATGCTGAAGGTCGGAAGAACATTCATACCACTGTTATTTGTCCTTTTTTCATCAATACTGGAATGTTCAACGGAGCAACAACAAGGTAAGAAAAAAGAGAAATGGTTAATTTTTGAAATAAATAATATTTATCGTTTTAAGTATAAATATTTCGTGATCAAATTAACATTCTTTCTTTTCTAAATTTTACATCATTCTAAAAAGAATCTTTTTTAAGGATTCTGTAGAGTGCATAAAATCAAAAAAATGAATTTGATACGTTATGTAAAATGTCAGGCTAGGAGAAAGTTTGGATGTAAATCAATGAACGGATGAAAATTCCGCCTTCATCCAATCAATCCATTGTTGTATCCACTTTTCTCTTTATGGCACCCATGAATAAGAAAGAGGGATATACAGTGATCATCAAGTAAATGTTAATTCTACAGAACAAACAGTATTACACAACTTCAGTTCTACTAATAATCACTTGGCGAACCTTGGAAGTTTCAGCATTCATGCAAATGATAAAAACAGTATGCTGTTGATGTTTTTAAGCATGAATAAGATCGTATAAATTCTAAATATTTACAACTGGGTTTTCAAACAATTCATGTTTGTATAGCTAACATCAAATCAATCTAGTTATTTAAATGAAGTACTTTTCTTTTGCATTAAATTTATTTTCCAGTAATAAAAAATCAAATATGAAATAAAATATATTTTCAAACTGACACTTTCAGTAACACAAAGCATTGTGGGTCAGTTTTCCTAGAAAGTTTCCCAAGAAGGTACTTTTACCTCAATATATAGTAGCTACGTCACTCTTTAATTCAAATATTATGTAGGCATATTGAGTCGCTTTGACCACCAGAAGATGCCATGTTTATCTCTTTATTATAGGTCTTTGACTCATAAACTTAACTAGTTACGCTTAAGCCAGCACAACATAATGCTCCAAAACAATTCAGCTCTGGAAACTAGATAGTTTGTAATATCATGTGATACGACTTCTACCTACGAGCTTCCAACGTCGAATGTTCGCGCTGTAAGACAATAAGATAGTTGTCAATCTTTTATGCTCGACACAAAGGAAGTTTCAAACATTCGCAGTCAGTCATTAGTTTGCTTCACAGCACGTGTCATTTTGCCGCCGTCAAACACATTGACAATCATTTTTTACTTCTCATTGTTTGAATTAAATTAGAACAAAATAATACCACCACTACAGCAGCAACAACTGCAACGTCTTCGCCATCAACTAGCCCATTCAACGTTGTATCAAATATTCTCCATACCGTGTAGCAGAAACAATACTGAGTTATGTGACAAACGTTGGATGAAAAGTTTGAGTCAAGATTCCAAGTCTCGTGTATCATCGACTATATGTAAGTGGTATTAATATAAAAACGGAAAGATGTTTTTTAGCAACTGCCGAGCACGTCCATTGAATCTAGATATTGTTTAGATTTCACTTTTATTGTAGATTTGCATGAATCCCTTTACTTTTTATAATAAAAGCGGAAACATAATTAAAAGGTAAATTGTGCTTTCTCACTTAAAAACTATTGATTTTACATAAAATGTATGGTATTTTTCTCCAACAAAGTTTTATCAGTAGAAATAAAGCAAAATAAGTTTGCATATATATAATATAAGGGATGATAGCCTGGGCTAGATGGTATTATAGGAATATTGAAATCGCTGCAGCCGTTGGCGTCCCAACGATCAAACAATTTATACTGAAGTTAGCTGAAACATTTTATAAATCAATAGAAGATATTAAGAACCCAACCCTCGAAAATCTACCGTCATATGACATACATGATAAAGTAAATAAGTGTAGACCTCGTTGCATCCTCACCCTTTAATCTCCATAGCCTCATTATCTTGTAATCATAACTATAATTGCTAATTTTTTTTTCATGTCTACTAAATTCTCATTGTTAAATGTTATCCTTTATTATAAAACGATGTACACTCTAATTACTAAGGTCAATATAAATTGTTCCAACGTTTCACTCTGCAAGACTTACAGATGGTGGCTCCAATGAGCTGTAATCCCTCAAACAACTCGGCTAAAAAGGAGTTGTTATTCATCAACTGTTACTGTGAATTGGAACGAGTCGAATATGACATCATTGTGAAGATGAGAGTGTTCATTATTTAAATTAAGAATATTTGTTCCTTGCAGTGTGTTCTTAGGATGACTCGACTATTAATAGTGTATTTTATAAATTACACTTTTTTACACGTATCTGCAAATTTCAACCTAAGGTTCACTGTATCGCTTTACAAGGATAGAGACAGAAAATATATCTTTAAAAAAATTAAACATAGCATCTGAAAGCTATACTGAAATTTAATAATTAAAACCAAAAATGCATCCAATAAGCTATCTTTATCATCAGGAGACTAATTGTTTATCGAGAGACAAAAAGAGTAAAATAATGAAATTGAATAATTGCTTTCTATGTGAGTATTTCTCAAAAACAGTTTTTATGAAATACTAATAATCTATAGGCAAATTATTCAGTCTAATAAAATTTCTGATCTTGAATTTGGGGAAAGATAAATGCCTGCACATACACCATTTTCTTATATAATATAATCATGCTAATAATGTACTATTAGGTGGTTGATGTCTAAGTTGTCACACTGATTATATACTATTCAATTATTATCTATGCTGATTTTTTTTATTTTGAAAATTGATATATTCTATATATACTTTTATTACATCTAACTGAATATGACCTAACTTACAGGATCTTCAGTAATTTAGAACCTGATTTTGTAGCAGAAGAAGTTGTAACTTCAGTTATGTGTAACAAGTCTCTGGTTTTAATTCCACGATTTTTTCATATTTTATATCAATTAAAAATGTGAGTAAAAGTTTAATTATATTATGAAACTGTGAAATTATAAATGCCATGAAGTTTAAGTATGAAGTGATAAAACTTTGAAACACTGTAATCTATTCAGATTGCTCATATAAATTTCGTTTATTCTGTTTATTTGCCAACAATAATAGTAATAATAAGTCATTTTGTAGATTATTATATAGAAAAATATTTTTTCAAATCAGAAATAAAAACGTGGCCTATAGTTTTGAATAATTTTTTCATTTATTAGAAAAGAATCTAACTTATTTCAAGAAAGCATGTCTTATAGACATGTTCTTTATATATTCCAGTACTTCATCTTGCCTTTCCTCAAAAAAGGTAAAGCTCAGCTTCCAAACTACTAACAAACTCTTTCACATAAAAGATCAATATGTAAATCATAATAAGAGCCTGTTTAATTTCTCCCACAAACATTTAAAAATCAACTCTTTCAATAAAAATATTTGATTTCAACTCTGATGAGTTATTAAATATATATAATTCAATACTTACTATATTGAAATACCTGAAAGCTGTGCCAATACATGCTGCTGACACTGCAAGGAAAGTATAATTCTTAAAATTTTCAGCATTCAACATCATTAATATTTATATGCCAAGAGGCAAAGAGCACTATGTTCCTTTGTTTCAATATGGGACACTACACAGAGGTACAGGTCACCTGTCAGATTACTATTGGTGCCTTTTACTACTAGCATACATATATGTTCAATTTCTTTTCAAAAAGTTAAAAATAACTCAAAATTAAAAATTATTTTTCCATAAATAATTAAAAATGGTAGTAGTAATGGCTGAGTAAAAATGGAAATAGATTTATAATTTTCAGATTTTTATGTTTATAAATTACAAGCATAATTAAATACAATTAAGATTTTTTTGATCAAAAAATATTAATATTTTAATGCTAATGATATTTAAATGTTTGAACAGGAATAGATGAGCATATTTTTGATAAAACAATTACTTGAAAAAAATATTGAAAGAATTTTAATGTTCCTAAAAAAGAAATTTTGGAATTCTTCTTCGTATTCTATGATAACATGACAAAAAAAAGCAGGAATTTACTTTCACCTTTTTCTATTATTCAAATTTAATTACAATTTCTGTTTCTTAGTACAACCATTTCTCTCTGAGCAAAATATCTTGCTAGTGTATCAATATACATGATATCATTTAAATTAGTTTTATTTTTCTAAAAATATTTCATTTACATATTAATATAAAATCATGAATAATATCAGTAACCAATCAATGCATTTTGAAACATAGAAACTCTATGAATACTGTTGGAATCATCGTAATATGTTGATATACAAGATTAAAATTTTACTTAAAATTTATCATTAGATTTTTTGACAATTCCTGCATATCTTCAATTACTTGTTATGCAAATATTTTTAGCAAGTTTAATTTTTGTAAAAGTGTTTAATTTATTTATTTGCTTTCACTAAATACTAAAAATATTATTAATTTACAGATTGATGCCAGCTCGATCTTTCTTGGCTCTTCATGATGCAACAGGGGGTACTGACGCGATGGCTAAGTTCACAGGAAGAAATTCTAAAAAAGTGCAATGAACATAAGTATCTGGAAGACCTTATTTTTTAATGTACAAATTTTTTTAATAAAAACCATATGTTATTATGAATCATAATTTTATATAATAATGCAATGAGCAATGATAGAGAGAAAAGAGCTCAAAAAGTATAAGTTATTTTGAAAAGAATTTTCAAGAATGCACTTCATTAGAAAATATGTTATAATCTTATTTTTTATGGCTATTTGTCAATATATATATTTCACATTTTTAAACAACAAGCAAATAGATTTTTTTAAAGTTATTTTCTTCAGATAACTCATTTCATTAAAACAATTATTTTTCTTACAACTTATGTTTCAATTTATTAAATCCTATAAACAGAAGTCATGTACAATTTTTTTTACATCATAGAAGTGTCGTTTTTTAATAAACAAGGTTGTCTCTTGACCGATTTCTAAACCATCTGAGATAAATTAATATTTTTAACGACTTCAAACCGTTTTGAGGCTACCTCAAGAAACATGATCCAATAAGCTCAAAGTGGCCACTGACGAATGAAATTCAAAGCATCCTATTCAGTCAGTTTTATCACAGAAGACTTTAACTGTTTTTTGTTTTGCTTAAAATATTAATGTTCGAAGAAAATATAACTAAGAAAATAATATAAAAATTTAGATTTCATTTTTTTTTCAGATTTACATTTATTAATTTAAAACAGTGCAAAGAATAATTATTTACATAATCTAAAGCATCTTTCCAATTGGAACTATAATTTCTAAACCATTAGAAATAAGCATAGCTATTGGACCAAGATTAGTGAGGACAACATAGATATTTAATTTTCATAAATAATATATATGTGTTTTAAATTGCTAAAATATCCTTTACATTAATATTTATGAGTTTTAAAATACCATACAGAGAGAAATCTTATTTTGAGAAAAGAATATCCAAGTGCAATTGTTATCCGCATTTTAATAAACAGCATGCATTCCATTTTTAGAAATAGCCACTATTAATTTTAAAACAAGATATCAATATTATTTATTGACTTGGATTTCAATTGAGTCAAAATTATTAATCTAATTGCCAACCAATTATAGAACCAAGTTGAAAGTTTTATGAGTTATAAAAATTTAGGATAGTATAAACTCTTTGTCAGGTATAATCGGTCAAATTCTAATATATTTCATTATATTCACGGTATTTATGATCGACATGTCTGTCAAACAACAATAATGTACATATGTGTTTGCCGCACAGTTATAAATCGTAATAAATACATTTTCATGAAATTATTAAAATAAAACATTAATCTAATGTAAGATGAGTCAATAGCATTTTGATTACTTTAAAAAAGTGAGATGAAATCGTTTGGATTCTTATATGAGGATGCATCCAAACGTGCATTGCCTAGGGCCATAAAATGCCCGAATATTCCATCCATACATTTAATAAATTTAAAATGACTGCCACTAAAAAAAATTATAGTGTTAGAAAGGAAAAAAAAACTATTTTAATACATAAACTAAATATGAATAAGAATTCGCATGAATGCATGCATATATTTTACCTTCTACTACAGTTAAAATAAGAAAAAGGACTTAATAAGTTGCCAATGAAGTCTTACATAAGTACATAAGTTGTAAATATGTATATAATTGTATAATAGTACTTTTTTTCTTCCATAAATTTAAAAGACTACTGAAATTTCTGCATTGTAAAAACTTTTATTAATTATTAATATACACTTTATATGCCTACTGTCACGTTTCTATTCAGTTGGATATTAGTTTGAGCAACAGAAAAAAATCCTACTTTCATAAGGTCTATTAAATTTTATTAATTGATGGAATTTTCAAATTTTAGTATGTTCAAATAAAATAACATTAAACATTAGCAATAATCTATTTTTAGATAAGAATATAAATGTTCTAAGTGTTTTGAAGGAAAATACTCTTACTTTATGCAAGTGAGAGAGTTAATTAAAGCAATTCACACGATTTGATACACAGATTTACAGACACCGACAAACACTGAATAATCGATTTTGAGTCAATTTTTCCTCCATAATATTTTTGTTCTTAACAAAAATTAGTGACTTAAAAGGGTAATAAATATTTTGGTTATATGCATCTTCTAATCTAGTGACTGACCAAGAAATTCCCAAATACATCTTCAAAAACAGAACTTGCATAAAAAATTGATTAAAAACTCTACAAAATGAAAATCATAAAATAGCAAGAAAATTCAATAAAGGAAAGGAAAAAAAAAAAAAAAGAAATATCTAACCAATATAATACAAGGCAGTTCTTTGGACACTAGATCATTTAAATTCAATTGTTACACATGCTTAGAAAGAAACTCATCACTTCGAATAAAAGTCTAATTTAAATCACTGCTTTTTTTAATATTTAAAAATATTTTCCATTTAACTGAAAATCCCGCACGTATATCTTAAAATCATAACTTTCACTAATGTTAACACTTGAGTTAATAAAGACAATTGAAAAATCCAGTCGAATTCTAATGCCATCTACCATTTCTAGTTATTCCAATTCTTATCAATTAGAAGCTTAAAAAACTTAAGAATCTAATAAATATGAAAAATTGATAGAAATCAAACCAGATGGTAATTTCACTGAACATTATTACCAATCTATAATAAATAAATGTACTATTGAATTTTCAGTATTCTATTTAGAATATACAAAGCTTAAGCGAAATAATTCTTTTATTATAAATAAGATTCGAGCAATTCTGCAAATTTTGTCTATGAAGATTTGAAAATTCATTGTTCCCCACAATGATAGCATTACATAAAGAAAACCTTGTGTAGAAAAATCTCAACAAAAGAATACAGCAAGGAAGAGATCATTTTAAAACAACCTTGTCTGCACATATTCACTTTTTATATTGTAAATGGTCTTGGCAAAATTCTCTCTAATTTTTCATGAATATTGAATCAGAAGTGATAAATCTGGTGAACTGTTAAAATCAGATTTTTTAGATTTGACAGGATTGGTACTTAAAGGTTTACTTTATTCCTAAACAAATAAGCTTCAAAAAATTATCAAAGCTGTTTGTAAAATCAAATTTTCGGAATAACTCTTAAATGTATGAAAAACACTAAAAATTCTTGTATTTTGCAGTATTTTTTCCTGATTTTATGCAGAAAATATTAACAAATTACACGGCATGCTGATTTTTATTATTCAACTTTTTTTCCCTTATAAAATGCTAACTTTAATCACAATTTTTCAAATCGGTTTTTGCAATACATTGCAGCATGTTCGTACCACATCTTGAGAGAAAGTGATGCACAGTTCGAGGAAGGAAATGCAAAAAGGGTTTTTTATTAATTTTAAACTTTATATTGTCCAATTCAAAACTTTACGTTCATTTTTTTTTTAACTTCATTAGATAGCTAAGCGATACACTTAACGAAGCATCCCCAAGTAACTATCATTAACGAAAGGGGAAGTGAGAATCGCAGCGTGAATTGTTTGTAAATCTCATATAACCTTTCAAGACTTGCAGAAACACTTAACTAGAGAAACTTTATCATTATTATTTATTCCTTTCTATTTAGAGTAACACTGACGATTAATTAAAGTTCGTATCAACAAAGAATAATTTAACATTGATAATAAATCTTTTTAAAAATTACTTTAATCAAAGCACATAATAACGATTTGCAATTCATGATTCATGTAAATACTAATATATTTTTCAAGTATGTTTTAAATACAAAAATAATTTAATGAAAAGGTACCTTTGGTAAAACTGACAGCCTTGACATTCAGCACAATCTTTTATTAAACATTCGTGAAGTTATTTCATCTCTTATTTATATTTTGGACCTAAAATGAGAAGGTAGAAATTTGATTTCTAGTGTTACATTGAAATTAAAACAAAGCTGGAATAAAAACTTTCTTCAGAAAAAAATCTTTCATTAGAAGAAACGTGTTTTTCTCTCGATATTCATGTATATTTGCACAAAAGGTTGTCACTTATAGCATGCAGTCAAAAACCATTTCGTCTAACATGAAATCAAATGCAAAATTTTAAAATCCATGTCCATTTTCAACCATTTAGCATGTTGCATTTCTGAGTTAATCAAGTTCAGAAACACTAGAAAAATAAAATCCTTCAGTCAAAAAGTTTGGTTCAAATCAGATAGAGATCTACAATGCCGAGGAAATGCTACAAATCAAATTTTACTTAAGGTATTTTTTTAGCAATCATTCAGGAGATAGAATTTTATATTTTTCAACTTAAGTTTGCTTTCGGATCACACGAATACTGAAGTATACCGAAATGACGAAAAGCACGTTTCTACAACTATATATATTCATGAAAATACTTCCGGCAATCAGTACAGCTCAGTGATGCAACTAGGATGGGACATGCAGGACAACATGTGTTTTGAGGAGCCATTATGAAAAAATGCAAAACTGAAGAATCGCTTTATTATATTTAGGAGATTTTTCGTATTCTTCAGATTGTAAAAAATTAAAACATTTCCAGTCAAGTAAAAGAAAAGAAAGAATACGGCCCGTTTTACAACCCGAGAAAGAACTTAAGCTAAGTTTATCAAAAGAAAATAACAAACAAGGAGTTTTCTCCGAAAAGCTAAGGCACTTTTCACATACTTGGGCGTCTATGAAAGTGAAGTAAACTTGACCACCCAAAGGTTCTTAAGACATAAAAAGGCCGTAAAATATTATACCCTCCATATTTATACATGTAGGGTATCAGCTTCTTCTGAAATCACGAAATGGGAATAAAATTGAGGAAAACAAATTTTCACTTATTTGGTAAAGTGTGAAAACACCCAGTTTCAAATTATCAGTATTTAAAATCTGAGATAAAAATAATGTAAACGGTTTTTTCATAATTATCCACATATGTGGTTTCTTACTAGTTCATGCATTGCATTATGTGCATTTGATCTACGCGTTTTATAAGCAAAATCAATGAAACGTTTTACATCCTTCTTAGTCAAAATTTTCACATATGTTAACTGTTCCTAATTTCTTGTTTAAGCCCTTTTGAAATAATAAAAGTTGCAATGTATCAAATTTCCTGCGCAAGTTTAACGAAATATTCTTTAAAACTTTTAAAATAATATATATTATTTTTTTTATCATTTTTATGACATCATGCTTTTTGATAAAAGAACCATGCAATTTAATACCTGTTATGTAATTATATCTTCTATCATTAAAAGAAAATGTATCTCTTGCCTGTCTCCCTTTTGGAGCATTTCATGCTAAAATTTAAACTTAAAATTGTCAAATTTGACACAAATAGACTTTGGATACTTAGAATGTGCAATGGTGTAAAGGTTCGAGCTTTTCCAGACATTTTAAATAACATTTTAATCAAAAAGTTAGGGAAATTTCAAAGTTCTTAATGATATCATGCAGGACATTTTCATTTTATTCATGCATCAATAATATGTTTTTGAGTGCTGTTTCTTTTTAGTATTTTTTTATTTTAGATTATTTGTAGCAATTAATGGTTTTAGAGTATGAAAAACTATAAGATCAATAACTGAATTAAAGTTGAGTAACATTAAGAAATTAAAACAACTTTGTAAAATGTTAATCATATAACTTAAAAAATTTATATATTATTATTTAGATTCCATTACAATTTTAATCTTAGGAATCCCTAGCGTAAAGTTTCAGAAATGGAGAGATTATGTGAACTACATTATTTAAGGAGTGTGTCTTTCTTGGTATTTATCCTGGATGCCATTTTATACAAGTACACATTTGGTACAGCTCATGAATAAAAATGTACTATGCTTGAATCATTGAGTTTATTTCAGTATTTCAGGGATAAAATAGACAATATATAACACAGTATTGTGTATTATTAAATTGTTGTCTAGTACTTTTTCACATCACTCATTTCATAATAAAAATACTTAAAGAATATATGTGATGGATAATCTTTAAGTCTATAATCTTATGTGTATGATATTGTGTAAGAATAATTTCTTCACATATGAAATGCACTGGATATGCTTTCTAAAATATGTGAAGGAACTGGAACTTATATCATATCTTACAAAAAATATGTAGGTTTACTTGATACTAATTGGTCTAATAAGCATATGAGTAGCATACACAAATACAAGTTTATAACATCTATTATCAGAGAATATAGATTAGGCAATTCTGCAAAAAGAACTGAAATCCAGAAATGCCAATAACACATGCTTCTTCCTTAAAAGAAATAAAATATATGCTCTTTTTTGTGTGCATCAAATTGGGCAATCAATACAAGCACTTTTTTTACAAAGGCCAAGGAAGATAACTAACTATATCTTCAACTATTAGCCTTTTCATAATACTTTGTGGATTCTAATTGACAAGGAAATTGAAATTATCTTTTATTTAACTAGATTTTAAGATAATATGTATCTGCAAGATCCGAAACGAAATAAAGTTCAGTTTTGCAATAAATGAAAAAAAAAAAAGAGCAAAATAAATGTCAGCACATATGATAGAAAACTGTTTTTATGAATATATCTTGCTGAATTTAAACAACCTCAAAATGAGAATGGAATTCAAAAAGAAAGACTGCATATAAAGATATGTACATTATATCATTATGATTGTAAAAGCAAAATTCTAAAAAAATTATGCAAGGCAATAAAAAAATCAATTTAAATTATAGTTCAAGTTATTTCACAAACTGCAAAAATACTTAAATATCTTTTTAGGTTCAAATATAATACTAGGGAGAAAAAACACCAAATTTTAGATGAAACGAAAAATAATCCATCAAAAAGTTTTAATAACGATAATATCTTCTCAAAAGCAGATTCTACCACAACCCAAATTTTATTTTTAGACACTTCAAAGCAGTTCATAACACTGGCATTGGAAATAGATTGTTCCCTTGGAAATTTTCAAGTATATTCTTATTTCAATATATAAATAGCATCTTACTAAATTTTTAGTTCGAAAGTCTTTAAAATTACACTAATTCTATTCAAATTATATCTTTTATAAAACTTGGTGGCTAGTCTTCCCCCCCCCCCTCCTACTGTACATCTTGAGCATCAAAATCACCGACTAAGTTTAAGATCATGTTAGAAGTTTCTTTAGAGCATTTGAAAAGTATTATATTTTCATGTTCTTATACTGTTTCAAAATCTGAAGTACAAAGAATACTTTCAAATTGATAATTCCTTAATCAGAGAAAAAAAAATGTATTATTTTAAGTCTGGCAAATAAAATTGACAATTAATATTATTTATAGTTTGTATAGCGTTTTTTGGAAAATCTTTTGATCCCAATTTATATAAATAGATGGGTCAAACAAAGAAATATTTATATCGATTTCTGTAGTTATATTGCTGAAAAAATTCAAAAATATTATATATTTCCTACGAATAAATTTTAACGAAATTCGTTATGCTTAAAATCTCACATTTAAATTATCATCAATATTAATTACATAAAATAAAACAAAATGTTGGATCTGGAGTAAAATTCAGTTATTTACTATAGTTTCAATATGCTGCAAAATTTATAATGCCTAGAATCATAGTAATAAACAGCATAGTTAATTAAAAACTTACCAAATAAATAAAGGATTGGATTTTTTTTTTTTTTTTTTTTTTCCCTGGCAGACAGCATTGGTGCTGACTCTGCTATGCCAAGCAAAAAGTGAAATCATATCAAGTAAAAAAGTTTTAAAAAAAGGTAAAGGTAGAAAGGTACTCTCAAATGTTAACAAGATTTAAATGAATGAATAAAATTTAATTGACTTTATAAAAGCAAAAACGTGAACATGAGGTACTTCATTAAACGTGGAAGATAGTGGAATGTTAGGCTTTTGAAAAAATTTCAAAAGCTATATAATGAAATTTGGGCATTCTGACATCGTTGGTCAGATATTTGACAGTTACAGCATAATGGTGATTGTCCTCCCAGCAAGAAATGAAGATGAGAAAACATTGAACTTTGTATGTTCAATGTGTAAATGAATCAAAACTGTATCTGCTTTCTGGTTAGTTAATAAAGGCTAGGGTTGCCTAAGAGGTTTGACACATGAAGTTTGTTGTCAAAGTCCCACTGAAACTGCCATTTGGAATAAAGAAGCTTTCAGTGAGCTTTTTTAAATCGCTGACAGGTATAGTGGTTATGAATGGAATAGTCGTTAATTTGGCAGCCTTGCTTGCCTACTCTTTCACTAAAAATCCCACACAAGATCGTATCCAACAGAGCAAAATTGTGGAACCAAGGAAATCAATGTATTAAAAAGGTCCAACACTGCTAAAATCAAAGGATAGTTATGAGATAAAAGGATTTCAGAGACAATAAAACATTAAGAAAGTTTGTATAAACGATTAAATATTTATGCAAGCTATTAGAAATTGCTTTTAATGCATAAAATACATCACCTATTTCCACTGTGAAAACTGAATAGGATTATATAAACAGAAGAATTCATTATAATATTGTTAGATTATCTTTGTCTTTCAGTAACTTTTATTTTGATTATCTCCTACAACGCTGGTCAGAATAGAAATCACTAAAAGAAAGAGAAATCAGAAATTGGAAAATATTATTTGCGGTACTCAGCTTAAAATAAAAGGAATAATATCATGAAATAATATTCAGATTTATCAATCATCAACTAAAAAAGCGATTTAAATTATCCTTTCAAATATTACAATGCAAAGCACACACTAACTTTGGTTGAATTAATGTTAATAAAATCATCTTGATTAATTTTATAAATCTACCGAGGTTAAAGATTATTAACTCATTTTTGTTCGCAAAAGTGACAAAATGAACAAGTCTAGCCCTTTCAGAATTTGATTGTCAGTACACTGAAGCAATTTTTTTATCCTGTGAAAGAGTAACACCTAGCATTATTATAAACTAGCCACCTTCGTCGACCATCCGGTTCGCCATCCTTATTGTTCGTTAAAATTTTAATAATTAAATATTTTATGTAACTCCTATTTTAATAGCTTCTTCATCAAAATATTTTAAAACTTCAAATTTTGACAGTCATATAATTCACTCATATTATAAAGAATTTTTTTTAATAATATGATTACTGAAAACAGAGTCATTGAGCATTTAAACTTTATGGGCACTAAAGAATATCTTTCTTAATTTATGTAATATCTCAAGAATTTTTCAACAAAATTTTCTCAGATTCATCATGAGCAGATCAATTAATTAACAATGTTTAAATGCATCAAATACTAAGAAAATAAACAGAATCGTTTAAAATAACCGGTCGAAAACAAGTTTAAAAAAACTACTTAAAAAAACAATGCACTTAAAACTATAAGCATATGCAAAAAATATTATAACTAACATAAATACAATTTAATTACAAAAGCACACAACTAACCTAATAATAATTTAAATTAAGTCCAAATTCGTTGAAAATAGTTGTCAACAATTAGAACACAACGCGCATGCGTTAATTTTCAACGCCAGTTATGGTAACACAAATGCGTTAATTTTCTACACCAGTTGGGGTAACGCTATGCAGATTAGAAATTTTTAATTTCCTTTATTCTGTTTTATTTTCATTCAAAAGTACTTCAGAATGAATCTGAAAGATCGAATAATTAACAATGCTTAATTTTAAATGCATAAAACATTAAGAAAATAAAGAGAATCGTTTGAAATAATCGGTCGAAAACATGTTAAGCCTAACCTCATTAGCCTGTGGAAAAAAACTGACGCCTTACTCATTTGGCGTTGGAAATGAAGATTTTTCTTGGCGGGAAAGTTAGTTTTTAATTAATAATTAAAATTCTAATAAAAAATTCAAAAAAGGGACCCCACGTGCACATTCCCAACCTCCAAGGTATACATGTACCAAATTTGGTAGCTGTAAGTCAAACGGTCTGGCCTGTAGAGCACCAACACACACACACACTGAGCTATATTATAAGTATAGATATAAAATCCCTAAAAATGAATATATATCAAAATATTACAGTTCTGCGATTTTTAAATTTACAAAAAAAAAAAAAAAGACGTATTTATTTTGCATCATAGTGTTGTAAGTGAAACAAATTATTAATATTTGAAAAATTTTTAATCAAAAAATTAAATTAATACACATAACACATGCATGAAGGTGAAGATAGAGAAAGGAGAAGTGAAATTTCCCTATCTTTTATTTTGTTTTTAATTTATATTTATTCATGAATACCAATAGGAACCGCTATTTATACTTATAATACAGCTCAATGTATGTGTGCGTGTGTGTGCGTTGACGATCTACAAGCCACTGTTTCGGCCCGCAGTTACCAAATTTGTCATGTGTATACCTTGGAGGCCAAGAATGTGCACCTCGGAGCTTTTTTTAAATTTTTAATTAGAATTTTAATTAATTAAAAATTAAGTGAAATTTCGGCGTTTTTACGCTATAACTTCTAAAAATATTACAGCGCGAAACTGATTTTTACATCAAATCAAAGCTCAAAAAATTTTTTTTTTAATGATACCAATGCTTACTTTAACC
Source organism: Argiope aurantia (assembly GCA_026543865.1). Lineage (NCBI taxonomy): Eukaryota > Metazoa > Arthropoda > Arachnida > Araneae > Araneidae > Argiope > Argiope aurantia. The sequence continues at coordinate 30,129 of JAPMOR010010522.1, read as the reverse complement.
TATAAATTAAGTTTCGATTTTTAACGAATTTTTAAAGAAATATTTTAACCATATTTTTTAACAATATATTTCGCGCAAAATAAAAATAAAATTTAATCTGTACGAGCACGTAAATGGAAAAAATGAGCCTTTATCTACGTTTTGCCATTTGCCATTACATTAACAGAAGTTCAAATTAAAAAATAAATTAACTATTATTGCAAATTAAATATATAAAAGTTTAATTTTCAAAACATGTCTGTAAGAAGTAAAAAAAAAAAAAAAAAAAAGGAAATACATTTTCTAAAAAGTAAATGGAGAAAATGTTTTCTACGATCTTTTACATCTATATTATTAATTCAATTAAACAGTTTAATTTAAGGCAAATAGGATTTACTATATATATATACATGGGATAATCACTCTAATTAGCGTCCATCAGCTAATTTAGGGCATATATCTGCTAAAAAAATAGTCTAATGAACTAAATAATTATATTTTTATGTAACTTGAGTCAATAAATGCTACGATGAATTACAAAATTTTAAATTTTTACATAGGTCCTCTACCCTTTGAATCATATTTAACAAAATATTCTTGAGACACCACTATTTTAAATAAAAATTGTTGAATTCCAATCGACTAAATCAATCATTAAAATTGACTAATTTATGAAACTTGAATATCACTCTCCTATAAAAACTGGCGATTTTTGACCACTTCATCGACCGTCTCAAAGAAGGTATGCTAATCTTCTGCCAGGGTTTTTCGACAATGATTAGCCTATGATAACGAAAATGTTGATTATTCTACAACTGATAAATAAAAACTTCATAAACCGGTCAGATTTGAACGCAGAAGATAGAAACGCTTATTTATTTATTTAAAAGTTGAAGTGTCAAGTGTATTTCGCAGAATATGATTTCTTAGGGACCAAAGGACTGTGTAAAATTTAAACTTCATAACTTTTTCCATAAGTACATTTTTTAACTGAAATAAAACATTTTTATTAACATCATTTAAATATTTTGAAAGTAAAACTAAAAACTGAATTTTACGATGAATCAGAGAAATTTTTGTTGATAATTCTTTAAGATGCCTTATAAATTACGAAAATTATTCTGCAGTGCACATACAACTTCAATGCCGAACGACTCTGCTTTCAATTTTCATATTAAAAAAAAAGACATATTTCGTTTCAGTAAAAAAGGTTTTTATATTAATAGCAGTTTAACATTTCCACTTTAATTTAAAATTGAAATTTTATGGGCGCTGACAGAAAATTAAAGAGAGAGATAAGTAGAACAATGAACAGAACTGTTTAAGACTTACATAATGGTATGACTGAATTATATAATCATCAAAATATGAAACTTAAAAATATTTTGCAGAAAAGGCTATTAAGAGACCAAGTTACATAAAATATTTAATTGAAAATTTTGGCGATCATTAATACTGGCGAAGTGGTTGGTCGCCAAACGCGGCTAGTAGAAAAAAAAATGTTACAAATTTAATTATATATAT
>JAPMOR010010522.1:0-28526 GCA_026543865.1 Argiope aurantia | reverse complement strand
AAAAAAAAGTCATTCAGTTGTTTGATAAATGTCCTTTTCTTGACTTGCAAGTAATATTGAACATTTAACACAATATAGATGGAACTATAAATAAAAATATTTCTAAAATATTTAAATCATCTGATAAAATTATCATTAAATTCCAAGATTGTTTTAAAAAGTTAATAAGAAAATTTTAAATCTATAAAATATATTTGAACATATTTTTTAACTTTTCAAATAAGTTTCATATTTTCATAATTAATATACTTTAGATTTGAAATTCTATAACCAATGGACAAAATGACAATGAATATAAGGGAATACATTAATTAATCAAAAATCTTATTTTATAAAAAATCTAGTTACATCAACAAACAAAGAAACAGAATTACAAAACAAGCTATACATATCAGACAAACTGTATGCTATAATAAAATCAATATAAAGTTGAATTTTTCTTTAAAAATTTAACTAGATTTTAAAATAATGAATATTTAAAAAGCATAGGTATTATGTTTCAGACATTTTCATATTTGTTTACTTTTAATAGTATTATAACTTCGTCGATTTTCTTTTTCTTTAAAACTCAGCTTGCCAACTTTCATAAACAAACTAGAATCAATGAACCCACCACACAAAAGCTATTGCTTTAAAGGGAAGCAAAGTGCAATAGGAAATTTGATAAAAGCAAAAATATGCAAGTATTTCTTACTCTCACCAAGCACTAAATATATTATATAATTTCTCTACTGAACCAACAAATTGTATTTTCAGTAAATACACAAAAATAAATATAGCATTTCCTTCCATGGTAAAAGGCTTCAAACAAACAAAATAAAATCTACAAACTAAAGGTATTTCTGGTTTTTTATTTGTGTGACAATTATACTATATATTTAATATATAGGGTGTTCTAATATTGGGCCGACAGAAGGTTGTCAGTAGACATCACAAGGAAAGAAAATTGCAATGGAACTTACTGTTACAAACCAAGTTAAGATAGAGTGATAATCGCAAAAAACGTATGCAGGTTTCGACATCATGCATTAACGCTAAAAAGTATAATAAACGTTTTTCATATGATTTGTCTAAAAATGACGACAACGCTGTTTTGGCAGGGGGGGGGAGGTCAATAGTACATGCAAGCATGAATAATAATTAGTTTTTATTATTCAAGCTTGCATTTTAGAATAAGCACATGGTTAGCATGAGTTGTTTCTTCTCTTCTATTCAGCCTTTTTTTTTTTTAATTCTATATTTAGCAATTCATTTTTTTCTTCTTTCTGTTAGTAGATCACCATTTGGTTTTAATCGATTTTAATAATTCTCTCGCATTTTTAATAATTCTACAACTTTTAATAATTCTACAATATTTTTTTGATATTTCAAGCATTTTTGTACAAATTAATTCATTTTATTGTTTATTTAATCATATTTATTTTACTTCTTGGTATTTCTGCTTAGCAGAATTCATTGTTTTATGAAGTTCAGCCCTTTTTTGTTCCAAGTCTGTGTCACATCTGCTTTCTCTCTGTTAATGGGTCACTATTTGTGTCAAACCAATTTTTTTAGTAATTATGTTTGGTTTAAGTATTCGTAATCATCATAGATAGAAAAATGCACACTTAAAGGAAACAAAACTTCTAAAGTTACTATTATTTACATCTAAAGTGTAATAATAATAATAATAATAATAATAATAATAAAATTCTTAAGCATTTGCCAATGTGCTTGCGATTTTCTACTACAAATTTCGTCAATTAACAAACAAGCTCCATTCAGGCGTTAGGCAGCCAGTGGTACGGCTAAAAGAGAGAATCACCCAGGATTCCTGCCGACACATTGACACTAAACCTCTGCTGAGGTATCCAAGGCACACTGGCATGGAGATTATCCATCGCCTGTATGAGTGTGTTGACAAAGCTTTATGGATGGAGCCAACATGTGTTTTTCGCGGTTTTCACCAATTAAATGTGTTTCGCGACACCAAGTTCCAATATAACGTTTTTTCCTCTTGATATCTATTAACAATTCTCTAAGTTTAACGGTCCAATATTAGAACACAAGTGTAATGAAAATTGGCCTGCTTCGGGAATGACTAACTACAAAATGACAAAATCATAATCTTTAATAATGCAGAAAAACACATACAGAAGGTATAAAAAGTTCTTAATTCTCTACTTTACCAAATAATAGCTGCCAAATCGTCCTTTTAGTGTCTTAATAGATCCATTACATCAGATTCTATACTACAAAATGAAAACAAAAAATTAACCGGTTAAGTAAATTAATAAAAATATTATAAAACTACATGTAAAATTTATTGTTGTAATAAAAATGACAACCGTCATAATTAAAAGTAATCATATGGATATATTCATTTTGCCAATAATAACTCTGTCAAATTACAGATTTATCAGAAATTTATTAGTTTTATACATTCATTTATTATGAGAACTTTAATGGTGCAATCTTCAGAATCAGATAAGCTTCACAGGAAAATATTAATAGTGAAATAATTTTGAATAGTTAGTTCTTTTGGCTGAAACATTTTTTCTTGATACTAAAACAAGCAAAATTAAAAAACCAGTAAAATAGAATATGACTGAAAGAAATGTAAAGTATTATATTTCTATAGATTTCTATATTGTTGATCAGTAAGAAGATAATATTGAGAAGTACCACACAATTTGAATAAATTTTACACATTTTACTAAAATGACTTGGCATTATTATTCTTTACCACAATTTATACTGAATTTAAATCTAATCTCCATTGATCAATTTATGTTTATGACCTTTATAAGCTTAAGATCCAAAGTAGAACATGCTGCACTGTAGAAATTAAAGCATCATCAATATAATATAAAAATAATACAACATCTATTAAATTATATGAGAAGAAACACCAAAAATAAAATTTACAGTTCTATATATGGTAAAGAAAATCAAGTTAGGATAATTTATTGCACTTACAAAGTTCTTACAGCAGACATTTGTAAGTATGATGAAAGATCAGAAGTAAAACTAGGGTATTTTGTTAAAATATGAACAGTAGAATTTATCAAACCATAATTAGATTAGAGTAGATTATGATTCATTCTTTAGAAATTAGATATCTATGCATTGTGTGTTGCTTAATCTGGACTTAGCTAAAGAAAAGAAAGCAAAATCTTCATTATTAAGTTCTTCAGCTGAGTTATAGTTCTTTTTAATAATTAATATAAACACCACATGTTTTTATAGAGAACTTGAAATAGGATATAATTAGATCATGCATTTATTCAAATACTCTCAATATGTATATTTTGTAATATGTATTTTTTGACATCAACATCACAAAATATTTCAGATTAACACCTAAATTGATAAAACCCTTATCAATGCCACTGGACTGATCGTCTAAATTTTTAGAAAAATTCCTGTAAGCTTTGCTAAACACATTTCTAATCTTTTCTATAATAACCGTGATAGCAATAAAAGTTTTGGAATTCCCACTGCAACATAATAGTAATTTGCTTCTACATACAGATAGAACTAAACAGCATGCCAAATAGACAGCTATTCTGCTTGATTTTCCAAATAAGCTAGAACTCAATATAATGAATCATGCCCCCCATAAGACATAAAGGACAAATGTTCGCCAGCTTTCCTCTAGAGAACTCTCTAAGTTTGTGATAACCTTACAACTAGAATATTCACCAAATTAACAAAACAAAAATTTGATTTTACTACTGTGAAGTAACAAGTTCCATAAATAAGATTTACAAGTAAAACTATGAAATATATCCAATCTTCATGGCTAAGTTTTCGTATATTGTTTGCCATTTTATTTCACTTTTTTCATGAACATATAAACATACTACTGTATTCTTAAAATTAGCAAGACTTTAGCTTTTAACAATGTTAACTTTTTAAATAGCATTTTTGACATTGCACTGAATATTAATGGAACAAAAATATGTTTCTTAACATTCCATCAAGATCTAAATTTTTTTAAAGTAAATCTTATTTTCTAACACTCTGGAGAAACCTTCATCAAAATTTAAATGAAGCACCTCAATTTTTCGATTTTCCCGTTCGGTCATAGTGGATGACAAGAGCCATATTTTTAAATAAAATTAGAAAATTAAATGTTAAATAATATTTAAAAGAATAAAGCAAAATCCTAGCTTGTTATTTGAAACAATATAATCATCCAAAGATTTGTTTTCCAAAAAATATCATATTAAATCAAAGCAGGGTTGCATGGCAAGGTTTGCTCAGATCAACAAGGTGGTTTTACTTTTACAATGAAAGGAGATAACTCATAAGTAGTTGATAGAGCACAGAAAAAATAGTGCAGTTGTGATGTCAAGAAATTTCAGAATTTTTGAGTGGTAAAGTTATAAATTATTAATGATGATGAACCTGAAGGAAAAATAAAAATCTATATAAGAATCTATTAAAAAATAGTTTGGAGAAAGTTAACTGATTGAGAAAAGTATATCCAATCTGTTTGTATAATTATCATTACAAGTGAAAAAACTTTGGGCAGCCTAGCAGGAAATATAAATTGCTGAACAAAATTTGCTATAAAGACAATTTGATAAATAATTTTACGAAAATAGATATGCTTAGATTATGAGATATTATTTATATTATAAATATTTTCATGCTGATTTATAGATAGATAGATTATAAGATAGTTTGCCAACTGGGTTCTTGTGATGTACAAAATTCGCAAAGAAATGAAACAGAAAATATTAGTATGACTTTAAAAATGTTATTTACTAGTAAAAAATAATATAAAAATAGAGGGTAACTCTAAAACCCAGGCTCTGGCCAAATTTAAAAATAAGATATTATCTTCCTATTTTCAAGAATGTTCAGGCTAGGAATGTTTTCATAAAAAAAGTGTTTTCTGTTTATCAGGAAATATAATTTATTAGTAGCATAGTTTGCAACTGAAATCAGATGTTTTTCTACAGTTGGTTAAGCAATGCAGTACATAGGATAAAACCTGAACATTTATGCCTTCCTCCAACCATTATATGATTCTCCATTCAGAAATTTGACTGCCCTACAAGGAATCATATATTTCACAGAATTAAGAATCATTTCGAATGATATGATAGAACAAATGCTACAAAAAAAGTTCTTTTCAGTGTGACAGACGAACTCTCCTGAATGAAGAATGACCCTTTATAAACCATTTCTTAGACAAATGCCCTATCCTAGGTAATGCATCACTTCGATCATCATAGAACTATCAGATGTTTCAGTTTTAACTAAAAACTAATACCTAACAATTGCTACCAATACATTCAATGAAATTTCATTCATTTCCATCCTTTATGTGCATCTTTCTATATTGGTTTGCTAATTATACATTTTTAAAGTTGCTTTAGAACTGCTTTGTATAATTTAATTTCGTATAATTTCGAGATATTACATTTTCGTAATGTAACGATTAGTTTTGCTTTCAGACTATGTATATATTGCTTTGACTTAATAAACTGTTTTTGTTAGTTTTCTACTGAAAATTGAAACATAACAAATGCTAATTTAGAGACGTCCAGACACACAGCACGATCTTTCGAAAAAAAAAATGTATGCAATATTTTCTTAGCCAGTTTATTTCCTTTCTTCAATTTCCTTAAAATGCAGCAATGAGGTGGTGAATTTATTTTAGTAAGAGAATAATAATAATGTAATTCCATTAATATATTTTCTAATTACCTCCAATCCTATTTTTATTCATTATGATAGAACTTTTTCTTCCATTAAGTTTTAATAATAAAGAGATAAAAAGAACATTTTTATAAGTTTTTAGAGAGGTTGAAATGTCCGAAACATACGGGAAAATTTTTGAAGTCAGTTTATAAATAGAAATAGTCTGACTCTGCAGAGTTCTTGGGCATTAATCGTATGTCATTGGCGAATATAGTGAAAAGACTAACATGACATATTTGGCGATTAACACATTGACAACCGCATTAAACACCTGTGCGTTACAGATATGTTATTGTACCAAACCATCTATCTTATTAGAAAACCCCTTCTCTACTATAATTAAGAGGTAGCAGAGAAGGGACTATCCAACAAAGTAGATGGTCCGAATAACAGACGAGTCGTAGCAGCGAATGCGTTAAACGGAGTGCAGTTAATACAGAAGCACCATTTATAGATGCCAAGTAGAAAAATATAAATAATAGATAACTATAAGATGCAGTAACATATTCATAAAAAAGATCAGGATAAAAGCAGAAAAGAAGCAGCAAATTGAAATTTTACAGTCTCTTTAACTTTACAAATTATTTTCACATACACACAAAAAGATTGTTATTGAAGTTTCCAATTTCACAATAGTAAACGCTCCTTAGTTCCAGAAATGAAAGTAAACATAGACGACTAATGACATTAAATACATTTTATGTGAAAAATAAATAAAAACAAATATTTATTCCAGGAGAATTTTATTGATTATTTTTTTTAAAAAAACTGTTCTAAAAGAATGTATCTTACGTGAAGGAAAATAAAAAAGTTTTAAAATTTTAAAATGAAATTTTACGATCATGTTACTGCTGATTGCGATTTGTAAAACAATGACAGCAGATTGATGAAAAACAGAAGTACATAACTAAGAAATCAAGGAAAGCAAAAAATATAATTATTTAAATATATCCTTAGTGACTTAAAATTAAAAATAATGTCCCAGTCTGAGAACTGATTCTACAATGCTGTTTGAAAAATTCCATTCTTACTCAGTTTTCTCCTCCCCTACCCCTTCTCTTAATAATAATTAAAAAAAAAAAAGACCTTAAAATGATTTTAAGAGTTGAATTTCAGTTTGATATCATCAAAATCCCTTTCCTAACCTTTTTTCTAAATAATATTTGTATAATTGGGCACAAGTTTTTGGAGTCTCACAAATCGTGATGAATATTCTCAACATTTAACAAAATCATTTTTATGCTTTATTAGTTCAAAAATAATATGATTTTTTTTCTTTCTTATTGCCCCAATTTCTGCATAGATAGATAAATCATTAGTTTATAACAAAGCGTTTTCCTCTTGATACATCATTTTTGCTTCCAAAAATTTTCTTGCAACATCATTATTAGAAAGCTTTTAATTCATGCAAAATATATACATAATTAATATAAATCATATAAAGATACACAATAATATTAAATTCTAGATTCTATTTTTTTTACCACAGCAAATACTGTTAAATCAAAAGTCTTGTGGATTACAAACTAACAAACAAGAAAGCTTGCAATTTAATTTCAAAAATTTAGAAAACTATCACGAGATAAAAATCAAACAAAATTTCACATAAATCAGAATATTAACATGATGCACACATATACATATTCCTTTTCAAACAACTGCATAAGCAATAAATTAAATACATCTTTAAAATTTATTGATAGTCAACTTATATTTCATAAAAACTTACTTTTTTGGTTTCTCAGCAGGTAAAAAATTTAGTTGGTTTAGCTTCTTTTTCTTTCAGTAGTGAGGGAGTCAATTCAAGGAATTGCTACATTTACAATCTTCTATGCCAGGAACTGAAGGTTCGATTTGATCAGCAAGATATTTTGGCAGAGACAATAGATTTTCACTTAATTCTTTATGTATTAGAACCAGAGGTAAGCAGATTAACAAGTGCTGGAGATGAAAAACTCATGACAGGTAGAGAATGGTTAATGGAATATAAGGAAATCTGAAAAACTCAGGACTATGTAATATCTTTATCAATAAGGTATTGCAACAGATTTTCAGACCCAAATACTTCACAAATATTTTTTTCTTTATGAAAATAAGTATTTCAGCTTGCATAGCATCATAACTATCAATGGTCAAAAATATTTTACATTCTGATATCTTGTATATTTAATTTCTGAAACATTGTACTTACAAAAATTTTAAAAATTCAAGTATATATTTCATGCATACAGAATTTGATTAAAGTTTATTCAAAAGAAAAAGTTGAAATTTGATCAATTTTTGAAACAAGAATTCTTAAATGACAAAACGCAAACTATAAAAATAGAACTTTTTCTGAATAAATCAACTTAAATATTTTTAATGGATATTCTCATTACAAGACAGATGTAAATCAAATTCATTGTATCCATCTTGAGTTGTATCATCTAACCAATATAAATCAAAATTATAGTGAATGCATTCCAAAATTTATAAAATCAAAATTAACTAAAGGCCTTTGAAAAAAAATTTAAAGTTTTCAGTTGTTTGAGAAGAAAAATTAACAAGCATTAGCTGCATTTCATTTTATTTTCCATCTTCTATTTACTATATTCATGTTTTTACCTTAGTCTATTATTGTTGAGCTTAATCATATATACATAAATGGTATTTAACTAAATATTAACAAGCAAGATATTTTACAGACTTTTAACTATTAAAAGTCAGCCACCACCACCAAAAAATCACATTTTAAAAAAGGCAAGTATAGTCAATGAAAGATGCTTCCAAATTTTTTTAAATCCAAGTAATAGTTTTACATCAGTATCTGGATATTAAATAAAACTATGCAATAATACCTGTACAAAATAACTGTGCCATTATTAATTTACAGTAAAAATTCCCTTTATGAAGTTCATCAACAAAAAATTCCTGCAAATTAAGTAACTTGAACATTAGATATTCTTTGTTTTCAGAATACCTCTGCCTTCTTTTTAATATTTCCCTACAATATTTGAAGCACAAATTAGAGTATTACTGTTCCATCTTCTAGAAAGGACCTGCGTATAATTTCAAGCCATGGCATGCTTTTGTATTTAACCACATAACTGATTCAATCATGAGTCAACCAGGCACCAAATTATGTACTTATAATTATAATTAAGGGACATATTATTACTTTATAGGAAATTATGTGCAATCTAGATTAAATATTTTACAGAATCCAGTTAATATATTTTCTGAACAGAATTTGTTATCCAAGTCAGGAAAAAGCTCAACATTCAAGAGTTTAGTAATCCATTGTATTTTGAATAGTACATAATTTAATAGATAGTGAAACTTCAATAAATACTTCAATAAAAGAAAAAAATACAAGACAATACTTTTACTTTGCCCTTTATTTCTATTTTAAATACACAGTTCATTTATAATGTGCAAATAATTAGCACATTTTTATGGATTTATTTTTTCTATAACCAAAATTTAAATAGGAATAAAAATCACAAACAAAAAAAAATCTATCAACAACTACTGCAAAGAAACATTTCATTTGTCAGGAAAGAATAAAACATTAGGAACATATTCTATTTCAACAAAAGAATGAAAACTTAACATAAAATTGCACAAGTAGCAATTTTTGGCAAAATGACTTTTCAACAATAGAATATACTTTAAATTTTCTTGATATATGTATAGTCTGCAAGAATAAAGCTACACTGAACCTCAATTTTAAGGCAAAGCATTAAAAATAATTGATGCATTTTGACAGATGTAATTTGATGGAATAAAATATTCCTTACATAAAAATGTTGCATAGTTAACATTGCATGTAACATAATGAACAAATAGTGTGCAAAATACCTGGCAGAAGAACACTTGTATATATTTTAAAAGAAGTTGTCACAACAGATTCAAAATAAAATTATATAAATAAAAATTTGCACCATTCTTAGTAATAGTACATTTAAAAAATATGTAAAAGTAATCTGCTCTTTAAAAACAAAAGGCTCACATCTTTAAATACAACAGCAAGAGCACTTTAGAGTAATAAGCTTAAGTCAACTAGAAAAAGTTGACACAAAGCATGCTAAAATTTAATATTTTTTTAATTACATAGGAACTGTCACCATTTCAATATTAAATTTACAGCAAGGAAACTGGACGTTTTATTCCTAGGAACTGACTAACTACAAAGATTCACGACAAGGATATAGCTTATAGTTCTTTAAGAAGTCACAAGCAGTTATGAGTATTTTGTAGCTTGTAGTTGCAGGACAAAAAAAAAAAAAAAAAAAAAAAAAAGGGTATAAACTGACAGAAGATCTAAAAAATTAAAGGCATACATCTGATAATAAATGTTCAACTTAAATATGTTACTTAAATGCAGTTCTCTTTCATACACACACAAAAAGTGTTAAAATTGCATAGGTTTACATGCACAAAATAAGGATCAAAACTGCACAGATTTTCACATATAAAATTAGGGTCAAAACTGCAAAGATTTTCACACACAAAATAAGGATCAAAATTGCATAGGTTTAATTGCTAAAAGGCAATAATTCAAAGTGCATCAGTCCAGGTAGTGAATTACACATAAAAACTCAAATCTGAGCTGAATGACAAATACAGTACTAAAAATTACAATGTTCACAATCACTTCATTAAGTTAACAATTGTGATATGAATCAAACAGTCATCATTTTTAATGAATCCTTAAACAGTACATATAATTACATATTTGATGACCATGTAGAAGTGAAATGCTGATTATAAAATAAAGCTGCCTGCTCATTATATGAGGGCATAACAGCTAATCAAAACATAAATAAAAATTAAAGAGAAGAAAATGCATAATCAATAAAATAGTACTTAAAATTATTTTTCTGAATCAATTCAATATCTAACATGATAATATGATTTGAAAAATCATTTGAGAACTCAAAAAAAAAAAAAAAATGCTGAAGTAATTTTTATCACAACAGCATCAATTAATATCAGGATGCAATCAAAATTACTGTATCCCTGAGAAAATTACAAAACACAAGAAAATCGCAAACATCAAACCATGTGAATACACAACCACACACAATCATAGGAACATTAAGCTGTTAGCCAAGTTACAGTCAATAGGTTCAAAACCCCATTCATAGATGATACTACACTAAATATACATGTCACACATAACAAAAAGCACAATCACTGAATTCGGTTAAACCTTAAATAAAAAAAAAAAGAATATTTCTTAATATGGTTTTGAAGATCTAATATTTAATGATGGAGTGTACATCTGGATTGTTCATATAGTACAGTAAAAAGCACAGAGTTACTTGCGCTGGAAACAAGTCTTTCTTTCAAAAATCTTGGAATACACAAAAAGGTAATATATTTAAAATACGTATACAGGTTACATTGTATTTGATAGTTTTCAACTCTTTTGATTCGAGGCAATTAGGGAACCAAATTCTGATTTTGGCTCAAACATTCGACAGAACACGAAATATGGAAGATGATGTGGGAAAATCACGTGTGTGGCATAAATGGCAGAACAGTAAAAATATTTCAATCTATTTTGATTGGTGCAGTTTAAGCCTCACCTGGCTTATGTAATTCCAACAAATCTATAAGATTAAAAAGCAACAAAATTACACATAAAAATGTTCAATTTCTAGCTCTTAAAGAACTATCACAGTTAACAAAACAATTAACCCTTTGAGCAGATTTCATACATTCAAGTTATAAAAACTCCATAAACTTATTTATTCTGTTCAAAGAGTTAATACAAACAAAAATGGAATTAAAATAAATATATTTCAGAAATACTTTATAAAAATTATGTGCATGAGCAATAATTTGAGGATTCTTTGAGATATAACTACCTCATCTCCAAGTAAACAATCCGAAACTTGGACAGAGGATTTCTTTGGCATAATAGACCGATATTCAGCTTATGAATTTCACACCACTGTCACAGTTGATAAATTGAATAACAAAGTGCAAACATTTATATACAATAAATCTAAAATACTACTCAAGAATGACATAAAATGAGATTTTTTAAAATAAAAAAAAAGCCTTTAACCATTTTGATGCTCCAATTATAAAATAACGAAAATATAAAACATGGGAATTTATCAGTACTAAAATGAGATAGCATTTTAAGATACTGGCCAACGATCCCTCAGTGAACATTTATTACATAACCGAGTCATTCAATTCAACAAGATTTAAAAAAACTTTATTAACATTTTAAAGAAATTAAAAATTTATTTAAGACAAATGGATAAATGTTTCTGAAAGACTCATTTGATAGGCAACTAATTAATTTTGCCTAAAACTGAATTTATAGTTCATTAGTTACACTGACATTTTAATTAGCACTGAATAATAAGTTTTAACTTACAAATAAATGGTAATGATTAGTATCATATTAATAACTAAAGAAAGAAACCAGAGAAATTTATTACTAATTAACATATGGAAGAGGAAGTTTGTGCATATGATCTAGTTTTAAAGAGTGGATAAAATATTAAAATATGTTATGTCCATTCAAATAACTATATTACCCTAAAAATAAATTCTAAAAATATACTTAGGAACCTTCACTCTACAAACATTACATATTCTGATAAAGTACCATATTTACTTAAAATACAAATAAGAAAACATTTTTAAAAAAATGTTTAATTTTCACAGTAATACAACTTTTAATGGCTAGAAGACAATACACAAACTAAATTTTAAAAATAATGAAAATGGGATATATTACAATAAAATTTATTTTTGATGGAAGTTAGGATGCAATGAATTCCAACACCTACTGAATCAAACACATGACAAATATGTTTGATTCTAGAATCTACACATTTTTCCTTAATATCTTAGTTATTTTATAGTTACTTCCTCAAAAGTAAGTCAGCAGTCACTTATTTCATTTTGATTAGTTTGACTCCTTATTAGATGAAAGTAAAACTTGCTTATTGCTTTGCGAATTTGAAATAATGAATTAAGAAACAATAATATGCATTATTTTGAGCAGGAAAAGTAGCGAAATAACTATTCATTTATACTTTTCAATAGTTAAAAAGAACTACCTGAAACTGTACTGAAAAACAAGAATTTTAATTTCTAATCAGTAAAAAAAAAAAAAAAAAAAAAAAAAAAAATCAAACAACTGACATTTTCAGGCACTCTGAGAAAAAAGTAAAAATTTTTCTTTTTACTTCCTAGAAATGACTGTTTTATTATTTGATTAATTTCAGAACTTTCGAAAGACTTGTTACAAAAGGGTTACTGATTATATATAAACTCCATTATACTCTATTTAAGCCTTAATAATTAAATAATAAAAGTCCATCTTTTCTACACAGAATTCAACCTTAAAATAATGATTAAAATACAAACTTCAAAAAAAAATTTTTTTTTTAATTCATTTGAAAAGTTTAACTGCAGAATTTATAAAGTTTTCATTTTCTCTTTGGATTTCTTAATATCAACATAAATAAAGAAAATACAAGTCTAAAAAAATAAGACTATATATTTACTCTGTGCTCAGAATACATATAATTTAGATTTATTCACAACAGGCCCTAGATTTTTCTGAAATACAATTTTAAGCTAAGTCATGCTTCTATAATAATAAAAAGATGGAATTGAATGTTTCTGCTGCACGAATGTTACTCTTCTATATTGTGAACAGTATGACAAAATGCAATTAGCAAATGATTTGATAGCTTATCTCAGTCTATTCATTTTAAAAGAGAAAAATCCAGTTTTAATAAAAAGATAACCAGTCCAGTTGAGAACTGTCTCCAAAAGCCGTATAATTAATAGTAGTTAAGATAATATTAAGGTTTTTAAATGCAATAATGAATCCAAAACACAGGATGCATTTTTTAATGATATCCCATAATATAAAATTTGAAAGAAAATGCTTTACAGTAATTTATGGTAACAAAAGAATTTAAAAAATCTACATTCTTTAAATTATATCATTAAAAATATTCCTAAAACTAAAACACAAGAAAGCAATGAAATTTGAAAACATTTTGAAAGACATTGAACAATAATCAATTATAAATATTTTAATACCTTCTACATGTTAAATAAAAAAATATACTTTGATACCAATTTAAAAATTCAAGAAAAAACAGCTCTAGTCAGCAATTAAAGTAAACATATGTTTTTCTGAAAAACTTCCAATTAAGATTTCTTCATTATGCATTACATTTTAAATCTTAAAAAATAATTTTTAAGAGTATATAAATATTGCCATGCTGAAAAAAACTTGCAACAATGTAAGCCATCATCATTTTCCCATTAGAAATGGATCGATTTTATAAAGTTAACAGTAGCTTCCACTTAAAAGAATTTTTGACAATTGCTAATTAAGACAGTAAAATTTTACACGACAATGATAAATGCCCCCATATATATAAAACATTCTGTAAAAGTCAAATAAAATTAACTATTTAGCAATACAAAATAAGGATCATTTACAGATTACTGATCTTTATGTTTCAACTTCAGCTTAATTTATTTTTAATAGATAAAGTAATTTTGATTTATAAATAAACACAGTGAATGCATATTTAGTAAGGGAAAGGAGGAATTACCCTCTTGTTATATTTTATATTTGTGATATTTTACTTGAAATTAGAATTTATAGCTTGGAGATGCTCTGTTATATCATCAGAGCATGAGATATGTAAATAAAACAGTATTGCTTATTTTAAAATGACATTTCCCTCACCTCACACAAATATTGTTGCCAAATAGCAACAAAATCTACGAAAAAAATCACAAAAATTCAAACAATGCATGGTCATTTTGACATTAATAAGAAAACACTGCTTTCCGATATTCTATGTGAAAATGATATTTCACAAAACTAACAAATTTTCAGATTTCCACTTACAAATCTCCACTTTCAATTGAAAAGGCAGTATATATACAAGTCAAGAAAACATTTTCTGTACTCTCCCAAAATTTAATTGACAGTAAGATTTTAAGAAATTAAAGAGTTTAATTAACTTCAGTTTAGAAATTAAAGAGGATTGAACACACAAAAATAAATTGGCAAAACTTAAATTAAATTGCAGAAAATTCATTATATTTTGAATCAGTCAGCAGAAGAATAAGAACAAATTTAACAAAGCAAACCATCCAATAATAAACATAAATAGATTAACTAAAGGTACAAAAGTTCTCAGCATCAATTTGACTAGTGAATTAATTTTATAAAACAAAGCCAAAGCAAGAAAACAGTACAAAACAATTTTTCAAATGAAGCTTAGAGATGTACAAGAAATAAAAAAGCATTAAACAAAAGTCAATCTATTTTTGCCAATTAAAAATACATAACAAAAAAACAAACATAAAAAAAAGCTTGCTTACTTTAAAGAGGAATTAGAGATGAAACAGTAATTAAAGTAAATGATGGTGTAAACAAGTCTCCAAGACAAATAATTAACCGATTCTCATCCATACAGGAATCGTCAGCATTAAATTGAAAATATTAACATAACAAACCTCTTGATTAAACAGACTAAGATTGCAAAATTGTGCTTAAAATATGAAAATATCAAATATTAGGGAGTTTCTATATTTATAACAAAGTAATGTAATAATAGAATATTTTAAATGAACGAAATATTTACATGAACTTATGAAATCCTAGTAAATTCCTATACAATTCAATCTTGCACAGGAATTTATAAAAATAACTAACAAGCAATTAACCATAATAATTTTTAAAATCGTGACTAGAAAGCATATGCACTTTAAATTTTAAAAATTATTTGGACATTATTTTAGAACAAGTGCATACTTCGATGGTTTAAAACATTTTCTAGCATCATTTAATTAGTTTAGATATTTGAAAAATATAAAACCCAAAATGGCAAGCATAAATATTATCCAAGTAAATACAATGCAATGCCAGCCAAAATAGAACCAAGAATCATCTTTTGTATGATAGTGAAACATTTAAAAAGGCACATAATTCTGTAATGAATATATAAGGGACTATCCCAATAAAAAAAAAAAACATTTTTATATTATCACTAGAAAGAATACCTTCAAGCTACACCACTCCATATATTATAATCATGCAAAATAACTAAATTAAGGTTGGGTAGTTTTTAAGTTGGAAGACTCGACACTGTTGCATACATATACAATTATTTATGTAGTCATTAAAAAGTATATGAAAATCAGTAGATATTTGAAAACAGTTAAAATTTATTTACATTAAAATGAAAAAAATTACGAGAACATTTAAAAATAGTAATATCAAGACTAGATTTAAAAATAAGCTGCTTTTTATCAGAAACTTACTAATAAACAGCTAAAAATATGAGCATTAAGTATACAAAGGACAATTGCTTTTCATAATGACTAAAATCAGACAACATTATTGCTAAAGGATTGTCATTTATGATATACAAAGAATTGAATTAGTCTTGGAATTTACAAAAATAAATATTTCTAATCAACAATAATCAGTTTAAAAGTACAGACTTCAATACTAGGTCAAAAACACAAACTTCTCACCTGTTACACGAGTCTTTCAAATACATAAAAAAGTTGAAACCTCTTAATTTATTCAAATTTAACATTAAAGAAAATCAAATGGTTAAAAATATCACAATTATATATAAAGTTTAAATACATTTAAATGTTTTAAAAACAGAAAAAGAAAAAAAAAAGAGTTGAAAAACTCAGTTTCTAACAACTCTTAAGAATCAAAAATTTAAATCAACATTCAGAGAAGCAATTATAAATTTTTGGGGTTTTTTTTTTTTTTTTTTCCTTTTTAAAATCATATATTCCACAATCATGACAAAGAAAAGTACAAATATGCACTCCCACCGGGTATAGGGAACAAGAAATAGGTGAAGGCCATTGAGAACATTGAATATAAATAAAGCTTTTCTTAATACTCATACACACAACTATTAAGTTTTGATTTATGAGCTCTATAATAAAACAAATATAATCTGAAAATAAATATATCTATAGAAAAATTTACAGATCACTCAGCTGCAATAAAATTTCACGTGGATGTAAATTCATCTCCTTGCAGCAAAAATAAAAATAAACTCTGCAATTTTTACCTCTTAATTAAATTAAACAAATAATTACCAACATCCTTTTTTTAAAAAACTGGCTTAAACACACAATACAACACGTCACAATACATTACATTACACCATCAAAATTTCAATATGCGCGATATTCTAGTTAACACATACAAATGGCATATATTCTATATATGAAATTCATAATTCTGTTATATAAAGCTGGACAGTAATATTTAATCAGAAACTAATTTTCCATCCACTTTCACAATAAATAAGTGGAGACAACCTACAGTGCTAGTAATATAAATAAAAATATGTATCCTACATCTGATCACAATACATTTTTTTAAAACATTTTGCTTTTCACACTTTTAAGTGCTAGTTTAGGAACATGTACCATTTGCAGATTATTATTATTATTATTATTATTTTTTTGTCACGAAGAGTATGACAGGTCTTCAACTTCAGGAATTCTATTCATTTTAATGAAAATACGTCGACATAAATGCATGATCAATATTAAATGCCAAAGTTTTTAGGTAGACAGAAACTAATGAAAAAATATATTAATACAAATTAAATAAATTGCAACTGCTTAGCAGTATTGTAAGGGACAATTTAAACAAATAAATCATGATCCTATATTCTGAGGTAGAAGAAAATTGTCATAAAATGACAGCGAGGTATAAAACGTTATCACACGACATCAAAAGAAATCATAAAGGAACTGATGCAAATAAGCACCTGTAAAATTTCCATGCCTTGAAGACTTGAGATTTCCCTGAGCTTAATGAATGCTACAGAGGTCATAGTGCCAAAAACATTTCAATTAAGGCAGTTCAGTAAAAAATAAATTTAAAATACTTGAACTCTATTGTTACCAAAATCCACAATAATGATATAGCCTTCAGGAGAAATACAGACACCAGAGGGTCGATCCATCTGTCCAGGTCCAGTACCTGGAGTTCCAAATTTACATAGAAAATGACCATTGGGATGGAAAATCTGAATACGATGATTTCTTGAGTCAGCAACAATAATATGTCCTTCAGGGTCAACAGCAACACCTTGGGGTCGTAAGAAATGCCCATTATTTGAACCTTCTTGGCCAAGGAATCTTGCAGATTGGAAATTTGGATGTACAACAAGAATGCGATGATTATTAAAATCAGTAACCACCATGTGGCCATCAGCTGTGAAAGCCACTCCACGTGGTGAATCAAACTGTTTCCAAAGGCCTCCATCAAATCCATATTTATTTATGAAAGTCCCATCAGAAGTGAACAACTGTAATCTGTGATTTCTTGTATCAGATACTAAAATGTGGCCTTCAGCATTCACAGCCACATCCCAAGGATAATTGAATTGTCCATTTTTACTTCCTCTTTCACCAAATTTTAAAATGAAGTTCCCTTCTGAATCAAAGATTTGGATACGATGATTATCTTTATCTGCAACAATTATTCGGCCTAAATGATCAATTGTAACCCCAGCTGGTCTATCAAATTGACCTGGTCGTGAACCAGGAGTACCAAATTTAAGTTTAAATGTGCCATCTGGATTAAAAATTTGAATTCTGTTATTGCTGCGATCAGCCACAATTATATTGCCACTTTTGTCTGTACACACACCCCAGGGTCGACAAAGCTGCCCATCGCCATCACCTTCTCCTCCAAAAGATAGGAACATTTTACCAACTTGACTATAATTTCGTCCCATCCTGACATTAACATGGAAAGGGCTTTGTTGAATATGCATTCCTCGTAAAAAAACAGAAATTGTATGTTGTCCAACAACTTCAGGTATGTAACAAACGGCATATGTACCATTTTGTCGATCAATAACATGAGCTTTGCAATTACTACCATCAGGAGCTTGAACACTAGCATATAAAGCATCTCCTCCAACAACTTGAAGTTCTCCTAAATAATCTTTTACTTGAACTAAAAATGTAGACTGATGACCACAAAGAGCTTGCTGAAGGCCTTCACCAGCTGCAACAGAATTGGGACCAAAGCCAGAGGTACTAAGAAAGCCTAAAGTGCTAATAGCACTTAAGAGGGCATTGTCAGGTTGAGTAAATATTATATTGTCATCTTCATGAGGTTGTATATTGCTACGGCGTTGTCTAAGGTCATTCATTTCTCGTAAACATTTTTCTTTGGCTTTCAAAATATCAATGTCATTACCACTATCCAAGACATGCTGAATAAAATCTATTATTTGAGATACATCTTTTAACAGAGCCTTCAAATCTTTGATTTGTAATAAAAGAGCTCGACCTTTGACTTGACGAATTTTTTCCAACTGATGAAGAAGCTCCCTTTCCCTTTCTTCAAGAACGGACATATGCCTCCTTATAGTGGTTCTAATTTCTGCAGCAACATTTTGTACTTTAAGCTCAACATCATCAGACATTCCTTGACTAACCTGAATGCTTTCCTCCAGACTGCGCTTATTATTCTTAGCTTCTTCTAGAAGTGTCATGGCAGTCTGTCTACTTTCTCCAACAGCATCCTGCAAATAGCTCATAGTATGACCAGAATGGGTTACATCCATTATGCAATCATTGCATAAAGGCTCTCTACACATCTCACAGTATAACCTAAGAACTTTTAAAGGATGAAGATCACAAAAATTAGATGATTTATTAGAGGACTGTAAAGATGTGACAGATGCTTGATAATCTAAATGTTCTTCAGGGAATGTATCTATTACATGATCTTTGGTTAAACGTACACGTTGATGTGCTCTAACACAATTCTCGCACAAGACTTCATTACAGTCTTTGCATCTAGCAACAGTTTTATTACCTTCATCACAAGACGTACATAAAGCATCAGAATCATCGACTGGTGGTGAATAGGCACTAAAATCGTCAACTAAATTTAGTATTGTATTTAGAAGCACACCTTGTGATACAGCTTCCAATGAAGAATCTTTAGGTAAAGATGCATTTTTATGACAGCTGGGGCAAACAATAAATTCTGCGAAATTCCATAAGCGACTGTTTGAAAGTTGACCAATACAAAATTTACAGAAACCATGAAGGCAAGGTAACAAGCTCGAGTCAACAGCGTGTTCACTACATCGAGGGCAAATCTGACTATTTTTTCGAGTTTCGGGAAAAGAAACAGCCATATCACTAGCAGAACACCACATGGTGATTACTATTAAATTGTTACACTTTATAAAATTGCTCCGCTATGGGTATAACTACTATTTGCTGACCAATGACGCTTCTATTACAAGATATTCGTAAGCTTTTAATAAAACAACAAACACAATCAGCAGTTAACCATTCAGTCATTAAAAATAGGATAAAAATTTGCTCAATAACCAACCTTTCATTTCATTCTTTAAAACCGCTCATAGCAAAATTATCTTTGGCACTTAATCAACGCACATTGTTGTGTAGTTTCGAAATGTCAGTAGGAACTCTTAGTGTTTTCTGCTCTTGAAACATATTCAAACACAACGTATTATTGTTAAACTATACAGCTACTTGCTAAGTTGAGGCATGTAAATACCTTAAACAAATCATTCAAGAGAGCGACAGTAAATCACTCATTTGTTTAAAAAAAAATGGAAATTTCAGCAGGATGACGTCATTTGGCACGCTCATAGCGTCACCTACATATCCATCGACGTTTTTTGAATATCAATCCGATAGATGGAGTACGATGGCTATTTTTTTAAACAAAATTATGTTTCATGGAAAAAATTTTAAGAAGTTTCTAAAAAAATTAAATTTTATCAGAATCAAATATAATTTAGTCTTTTTTTACTCTTTTTTATTTCTCTTTCACAAAAACTGTTAAAAAATAATCACTCTTCATGTTATTAAGAATTAATTAATCTTATCTTTTTGTATGAAGTTTATGAAACAAGGTTTAGGAAATACTAAGATAACACGTTTTATAAAGATGCAACGAACAAGATAAGGTTCGCATGTGCCGAAAGCTGATGATTTCATATGACATTTTATTATTATTTTATTATTTATTAAGATATGTATTCAATTAATTCATTACGTTTCTAAATCATCTATATATTGGAGTTTCTTGATTCCAGAATAACGTGCATTTCATTTTTCAAGTCATTAACTTTAGTTATTTCTTAAGGGCAGTTATTGAGTGGCTGTTATGGCGCAGTGGTTAAAGAAGACTTTATAATGTTAAAGTATTTAAAAATTGAATATGTTGCATGCATAGTGTTATGGCTACTTCATTCTCATTGCTTTTTATTAGATGCCAATCTCTTTTAATATTTTATCGATTTATATTTATGTTAGAATTTAACTGTGAATTGATGGATTGGTATTCCGATTCGAATAATTTAAACGTCTCGAATCTGGTATGTAATCGTTTTGATCAGAGGCGGCTCTTATACTTTTGTCGTAGAAATGCAATAATTTTAATTATAGTAGGGCAGTAGCAAGATATAATGACAAAAAAATTGTCATTCTTTCGACGGATACCCCTAAAAATGGCATGTTATTGGAAAGAAATGAGTTTGTTAAAGTTTCAGATGGGTCAACTCTAAAGCATTAAAAAAAATTATTTTCCTTTAAACAAAAAACGGATAAGGTCTTACAATATGAAATTAAAATATTTTATTCTGATAACCTGCATTTTTTAAAACAAAGTATTGTAGAAAACGCTCCTGACTTCAGTTTTCACTCCCACAATTTGTTTGATAAACGCACAGATCTGAAAACATACTGAAGCCCACTTCTAGTCGATTATCTCTAGACGTATATAAGATATACCAAAAAAAAATCGGGTAAGCTCATAGGATGGTATAAAGCAAAAAGAAATAACACTCAATAATTAGGATCTGTGGGTAAAGCAGACATCCCATTTTAACATCTTGTATGTATTGTATAGAAGTTGGAAAAAATGAGTAAATATATCATTCCTTATCACAATTATACAGTTTTCACAAATTGAATTTATGCCGGAAATTAAGCAATCTATGAACGACGAAACTGGGGAGACAAATTTCCCCCACCATCGGGGAGAAATTAAGAGCATCGCCGACAAAAAATTTAATCGTTTCGGAAAGAAAGTGAAGAACACTTGGTATAGGAAATCTAATTGTTTAAATTCCATTTTAAAGTTATTATATAATGCTTTTTGTAAATATTTACTAACAAGCAACGATTAAGTCGACAGAATGATAGAAACCTGATTAATTTTGACATCGCATTTTGTAAGCTGATTTTAAATGACACCAACATGACAGATGAAAACGTGTATAAATTGATACTTCCATAGATTATTTCAATGGGGTCAATTCACGGTCATGTACCAGACAAACCGTTTCTGTTCAAATTTCAACCGTTCTGCGCATGTCGGGATGTCTGCCGATAACGTTGATGAAACCATTATTTAGTAAATGTTACGCTAGCCGATCAATTATTAAAAATTTCCGATTTTTTTTAAAGATATTATTTTGAATTATTTTTTCCAAATTTTGGTAGTTACATAATTTTATTTCTTATATTAAAATTTTAATTAGTATTTTCAATGGAATTATTGTTTTTGCATTATTAATTAACGTCTCTTTTTAATTCGTTTGGTGCTGCTTTATTCTTTCCTTTCCCCTACCCCCAATTTTTATACAAACGCTACATTTTGACAAATGACTATGGCAGTGTTTTTGAAAAATTACATATGTTCTTTTTTTACATATTATTGAATGTTGAATCTTATAAATATAGGTTCTTTTTAAAAATAAATTATTACTCTTAGATAAGTTAATATTTTAAAGCTTACTAATAAAATTATTACATTTTTTTCTTATGTAATGATTTTTATTAATATTGAGACTTTGATGTTTTCAGTTTGCTCAGAGGAAAGAACATGAAATTCAAATTAATATATATTGAATAAATTATGTTTACAATTTTAAATTATGAAATATAAAAGGTATAGATAACTTTTTTAAATCTATGCAACTTATGAATCAGTTATTTCATTTCAATTTGTAGATATCATTAAAGAAAAACAAAAAAAATTACAGTTTCATATTTTTTTATTTACACACTACAAATATATATATATATATATAGATAAAATATATATGGTAATTATTTGAAAAAATGTGATCAAATGGATATTTCAATGTACTCACTAATTCAAAAAACTATTTATCAACATTTATTTTTCTAGACACTTAGAAAAAATATAAACGCAGTATGACAAGAATGTCAATGTAAATGATGAAATCAATTTTATTCAATAGAAACATTCTAAATACTAAACAACAGTTTTTTTTAATCACGAATAAAAACATTATGTTGAGCAATATACTTTTAAAGCAGAACATCTATGAAAATTTTTTTTTAAATGTTAAAGTTACATTGATAAAAATTACATTGAATGAATATCATAAAATAAAACATACAATAAAGTAAATTTAATAAACAAGAATAAGGTCATGATATATATATAGAGAGAGAAGTTAAATAGGATATAAAGATTAGGATAATAGGATATAGAAGAAACACTTTTATGTTTTTACAGAATTTTATAATTCAAAATTGATTTGTTAAAAAAATAGAAGAAAAAAAAGTGAAACATACATGTAGCAATGAAGTTGGGAATAAAAATTATGTAATAAATGCTGATATGGAAATTGATTCTCAATGAAAAGACCTGTATTTATTAAAACAGAAATCAATGATGTGCACAATGGTATAACATGATATTATGATAACAGTCAATTTCAGTTTAAATACAATAAACTATTGACATTTCATTTTTAACAATAGAAAAGTTGTTTGATATAAATTCACTTTGAATCCATCACAAATCTACAAATGTAATTAGAAAACTAGTAATAATGCTTTCTGTAGCCATCCATTGTGCTCTTTAGTTATTAAACATGATTACCCAGCAATAACTGAATAACATGAATTACTAAAAGATAAAGAAAACTTTAAGGTTCATAATAAAAAAGTAAAACCTCATAATGCATTTTATTATAATGCCAAAAACTAAAAATCAAATGCAAAAATTTGATGTTAATTAATGGTTTTTATACTTAACTAATTTATATACTTAATTAAATGACATGTGTTTTCAAAACTTAAATATATGTATATTTCTTATATATAGCATTCAATTTAGCAAATTAAGAGCATGTTTAATAAAATACATCAATTATATATATATTATAACAGTCAATAAGAAAATTCAATCTTCAGTAGTTAGTAAATATTTCACTTATTAAATAAATCTAAGAAATTTATTCACTTCCACCTAAGTTTAGCATTATAGCAGTTGTTATTTTTGCAGCAGGAGTTTGTTTACTTACATTAATTAAATTTAGATAAGATTTTGTAGAAAATGCAATGTAATATTCATGTAAACATTTTAAAACCTTCTAAGCATATTCAAAATTATCAGAAATTTCATCAAATGTGAATTAGAAATGCTCTCACGATTTTGTTTGATTGTTTTTGTTGGCAAATCGCTTACCAAATCCTTTTTTTCGAATAATTTTTCTAAAAAATTACTGAAACATTTGCGATTACTGGAATTCCATTTACGATTTAATAAATGAACACACACTGAATGAATTCTTCAAAATGATCGAAGCATATCACCGACTTCGAAGGCTTGAAAAAATCTATATCAAAGGTACCAACCCTAGGCAGGATTGTTGAAAGGAAAATAAGAAAACATTTTATCATGACAGTCACTCTTGTGTTTCGAATTAAAAAATCCATCAGCACACCAGTATTTCCTAGTGGATCCTAGCACAGCCCACCTCTTGGCGTCTTTTTGAATTCTCGCTAAACGAGTGGCGATAACGTTGCCTATGTGGCAACCGGATCTTTTTTATTTATTAGACGGATTTTATTTATTTTATTATTCATTTATTATTTTATTTTATTATTAATTATTATTATTATTTATTTTGTTTATTATATTGATTTTATTTATTATTATTTCTGGTCTTCGAGTATCATTTTTTAATTGAAAAATAATAATAATAACAAATATTCAATTAGTAGTCACCTTGGCGATATTTCAAATAAGTCGCCAAGAGGTGAGCCCATCTAGGATTTTACCTTTCCTCTTTTTTTTATCTTTTAACACATAATAAGAGGAAAGAAAATGACTCAAAAATTATAACTTCAAATGTAAACAAAAAAAATCCGCTTCATACCCGGCGGAGAACGTTAATGGCAGACTAATAGACGAAAGCGGCGCGAATGAAACTTAAATGCCATGCGCGGATAGCTCATGGATTGACCCCATTGTTTGTCGGTGGAATTACCGAAGAAAGTATGAGTATCTGTTATATAAAAGTAGAATGATGGAATAATATTGTCGCAAATAAAATACAATTTAAGAGAATAATTGTTTTATTTTTAAAGGGGAAAAAAGTTTATAATAATGTCGCTTCCAATATAAAGATTAAATATTCTAATCAAAAGAAGTAAAGCACGTAGAACTTTTGGAATTTTCAAATCAATTTTTACATGATGTTGCCAATAAAAGTTTCTGTTCCTGCATTTTTATTTATTTGACTATTTCTTTTCAATCTATGAAACTTTATTCCACGCGCGTGTAATCACTTTTGAAATAAGAAACTTTATTATTTATTTCATAAAGTTTTATTACTTAATTTTTTGAATGTGGCATTATAGTGAATGTATGAATGCTTTCCGCTTTGTTTTTCCGGATTAAAATATTGCGTTGAAAAATTTATCTATGCAATATACAATTTATCTACCCAATCGTTTCTTTTCAGCAATAAATTTATCCAATTGTTTCCTTACAGCAATAATTTTGCAAGTTTTCTGACTTATTATATTTTACTTCATTATGATTAGTCTTTGACTAAAAATTTGTTAATTATTAAAGTCAAATTAATAGGAAAAAACGGTAGATGCTGTCGTTATAGTCATTCTATAAAGAGTTGTTCATAGTCACAAATAATGTGAATTGAGTATAAACTAACGGACTAAGTAAATTGTGTAAATGAAAAGTAGATTGATTTTACTACAGAATATCTGTGTTTTGAGATCTAATTGGCTAATTTACAATCATTTCACAAATAAAATGTTAATTTGCTGACAAAAAGTAAATACATATATTATATGACGATTTGTTATCAACAGTAAAAGAACATATCCAAGGATTTATTATTTATTTATTTTGTATAATTTAAAGCCTAAATTATTTGCATTACATATTTAATATTATAAGTATGAAGTAGAAATGCAAAATTACTTTCTTTTCTTCCATCAATTACTTCATGACAAAAACTATATAATCGCAAATGCTTCTGAATTTTTATGGCCTGTGGATAAAGGTATCTTATTATAGCGATGATTAATTAGAAATTTGTTGATGCATAGGTAGTTAGGTATTTGGGATTTAATGGCACAAGAGTCAAACATATGACTATACCGAGCCAAGCAGATGTTGCTAATAAAAAACTATGCTATTCAAAATTACGTCGTATAATTTTAAGCGATAAAATCTTATGATAAAATGGAAAAGATCATAGAAAGGGCAAGGGCATTATCAATGTCTTTAAAATTTCAAATGAAGGCTTCTTAAAAAAGAAACTTTTCTGGCAATGCTAAAATATTTAAAAATCAATGAATTTTAAAAGGGGATAACATACAGATAATCACAAGAATAAATCATAATATTAATACTTTAAAATGAAGTGTTAAGAAAAAAAATCATAGCAGTTTTATTTGTTGTTTCTTTAAACTTTTGGTAATAACAGGAACTAAAAGATTGATCGTCATAAGTTTTCAAATCTACCCATCAACCCAATCTACAAAGATTTTTTTTTTTAAATCTTTAGTCGTTATGAACTTTGATGGAATTGGTTGAGAATTTTTACAGAACAGGTGATATTTCAGCGGTTGCTTTTTGTGGTTGTATCCAATGACATTACCTGATTCGATTTCATTGGCAGTGTTATGGATGGGCTTATGGTCTGTGGTCAAAGGTTTAGGTTCAGAAACCACAGCATTATGATCAACTTCTATATAGCTATTGATTTAAATGAATTATCGACTTGCTTAGTAGAAAAGTGATCGACTGACTGAAAATTAAAATTTGTAGCCTTAAATTGCTCATAATTTAAATCTGGTCGTTCTCTAATTTTGCTTGCATTTTTTTTAAAAGTTGTCCTTGTGTGTGACATTTTTGGGATTCGAAAATATCCTGTGAAGCTAAAGACGTTTCTATGGGGGAAATACTAGAGTGGGTTAAAGCAATTGCAGAGAGTTTTTTCACTACAGATAAGTAATTATTATTAAATACTAGGGCTTTAGATATGACAAGTTTTCGCTCTTCGAAATTAGAAATTTGTTTTTTAAATTTTCTACTAACGGTTTATTTTTCTAGTTGCAATACCAGACAGTTCCAAGAAAAAGAAATATGGGTGCCTCAATGAGAGAGCATTGAGTATTGTTATTGTGGTTCTGTAGAGCGGGTACAGGGTACTGTTCCATTACAAGAAGTTGCTGAATACCCAAAGCAATAGAAAACTGGACGGGTTGTATATACGATCTAACAGAGAGACATATGTACTTTGCTTTAATATACCTGAGCTGATAGTTGATCCCTTAAAGTGAAGCTCAAGAGAATGATCTGTTTGTTTGATTTTTAACTGACTAAGTAATCAAATAGATAACTACCAATCAAATCTATAAAGCTGGGATAGAGGTGCATCAACCATCTAATAGGTCATCTTGCAACGCCAAATGGGGTTTTCGGTTGTCCATGAGAAGCAAGAAGCAAACAGAGTGCCAACCACTTCTCATGGAAAGCTCCTTCGATTGCTAGCAAAAGAAAGAACTAAGCCAAATCTAAAACACGAAGGAGAGGATAAACTTGAAGGGAATAAAGATTCCTGGGAACATCGAGATTGAGTTAACCACACCCACCTATGGAAGATAAGATTATGAGGGGAAATTGTTGATAGAATGTTCATGCATACCATATAAGAAAAACATTGCTTAAAAGTCTCTAAAAATATTCATTTTGATTGTATTCAAATTTATAATAGCTGCGAGAAAAAGTTTCTAAAAATGACTATGAAAAAAGGTGAGGTGAAACTCAAATACTAGTTTCATGTTTTTGAATAAAATGTACACATATACTGTAACTACATGAGAAAGTACATGGAAAATTTTAATATTTAAGCAGTTGGTTTTCACATATGTATTATTTATTTAATTCTATAATCAATGTCTTTGGACACCCAGTTACCAGCTAAAGAAATTTTAAAATTCTTTTAACCAATTTTTATGTGAAATACCAGGACAAAAGCCAAGGGATGAAACGTTAATAATTTTTTAAATTGAAATTGAGATTTTCTTTTTTATTATGAAAATTTCCATCAAAGTTTCATTTTAAGAAATTTGCGAATCTAGAAAGTGGTGCCTAGAGCAGTTTCGAATACTTCAGACAACACTTGGTTACTCTTTTTTAGTTGTGTTTGGGAGGGATATAACAGCATAAAGTCATCTCCCACTCGAAAAGAAATTGAAGATAATAATAATTTTTAATATTTTCCCCATTTCCGTAACTATTAGCTTCAGGGTAAAGAACTTTGGTGCCAAATAACATTTTCGTTGTCAATTCGTTTATATCTTATCTAGAACCCAATTAAATGTATATAAGGGTTCATTATCTTTGTTTTTTAATCTTTATTAGAAAAGAGAAGTTGTAAATTGGAGATGAGAGTGAAAGTTATCGCACTTACAATCTAGCACTTTGATTG
>JAPMOR010010491.1:32189-61372 GCA_026543865.1 Argiope aurantia | reverse complement strand
ATCATGCATTAAAGCTGTTTGGAAGAAAGTCAAATTAAGTTCAAACTACTGTATTCTAAATTCAGATATTTTCCCTCGTTGCACGAGTCTTTTCTAACTTGCAAAAATATCTTTGACTTGAATTTTCTTTAGAAAATCAAATGAAAAGTTGGAATAGAGACCAGCCGCGTGTTCACGTTCACAGCTGTACAATGTAGTTGGAAAATCCATGCATAAGCATTTTCACACAGAATATTCATAACTAATGATCAAAGTATATACATTTTCCCACATTTAGAAATTCTTCGAATGTGTCGAATTTCAGCCACTATTCTTATTTTGAAATCTAAATAATGAAAACAATGCTTCTATCTAAATCTGTGATGTAAGAAAGGATATATTTGTAAATTTTGCAGATAGCAATAAGAAACTTTGATTGTCTATAAATGAATGTAAATGAAACATTTTACTACATTTACCTCTGAAGAAAGTATAAAATTATTTTTTTAAAAACACCTCTTATCATAACTTCTACGGAAACCAAAGCTTTTTCATATAACTATTTGCCTAATTAATGGAACTTTGTTTTTGGAATTATAAATCTAATTACTAAAGTTAAGAATTAAGAAACTAACTGCTTTTTACACTTTTTAAGACATCTTGTACAATTCTTTGTTTTATTGAGCTAATTTGAATAAAATGAATATAAAAAGCAATTTTTAAATATTTTTCTATTACTGTATTAAAATATAAATTTTATTAAAATATTTTCTACTTTTAAAGTTTTAATTTATTATTTTAAAACATCATTTTTTTAAAGATTCTTTTAAAAAACTGTTTATTAATTTCGCTAATACAGGGCACTATTTTATGAAGTCAGTTAGAATCAATTTTAATTAAATCAATAATTAATTTTAAATATATTCATAAGGAACTGAAATTTAAAGATGTCATCTAAAATGCATAAGCATATAAGAAAATTCTATCATAAATCGAAGTTGATTAAAAGCAATTGCAAAGTTTATCTTTATGAACATGAAACAAGTGGAGGGATACACAATTAACAACATTTGACGTTTGAATTTTATCAGAAATCAACAATGTTTTCAACTGAATGTTTAGTTAAGAAATTCACAAACACAAATCTGGACTAATGATAGTTATTGAGTCATTCTAGAATATTAATTAAGGATTAATATGTTAGAATGAATGAATGTCAATACCATTAAATAAAAAGGAATACGGATATTTTTCCTTTAAAAGGAAGAACCAATATTTTTAAATATCTAAGTATAAAAACTATAAATTACGGAATTAATCTTCGTCTGTTTGTATTTGTTTTTGAGTGTTTTTTACAGTATATTTGCTTTTCTTATATCAGATGGTATTTGGAAATTTTTCAAAAAACTCATCTACTTCTAAAAGGAAAGATTTTCCAATAGCATATCTCTTTTTATATCCAAGAAGGCCACTATATCCTCTGTAGAACACTTTACTGGAAACCGTACCGCTATGTTTGTTTTTCTCTTCTCAGATATTATTAAGGGAAAAAAACAACTTAAAGTTGGTTTTCAATTGAATGTTTTGAACAGAAAATCAATGAAATATCATAGTTATATGCTGAAACATTAAAAGTTATCAAATATATAATACAGAAATGGGTAGTTTTCATACTGTGAAATAAAATAAATTTATTTTAAAGTGAATATAATTATTTGTAAATAATTTTAATGTCATTTTTTACGGAATTTTTTAATAATAATTTTGTAACATCCCGATGATGGAAGATTCAAGATTCTCTTCTATAATAATACATTATTTTTCTGATAAAATTTCAAAAATAAATGAAAAACAGAATTTTTTTCTTTAACAAATTAAAATGATTTTTTATTATGAGTGCAGTATAATAGAATACACTTACTTTTGGTATATTATTATATGATCAGAGAAATTGCTAACTGTGTTAATAATTTAACCTGTCACAAAAGCTAAAAGTCCAAGTCTGAATCTGAACTTTTTTCAAGCAAAACATATTTCCAATTTCACATTAAGTATAAAAATAATTTGGTTTCGTATTTTTTATTGCATAAAAGAAATTTTTAGTTACTAGTACAGTGCTTAAATCTTACTTTAGGGGAAAGTAGAGAAAGACAGGGCAGTAAGTAAAGTAAGGCATCTTGATTTTCTTCTCAGTTAAGTTTCCAATTTGAGGTACTACTGCTAATTTTGCCCATTTGACCTTATTATTATGACCAGATTTATGAGCAATTGTAGTCCAGTATGTTTAGCATTTTATCTCACTAATGTATATGTATTTTGATTTTATTTTGCTTAGTTGTCATTTATGCAATTATACCTTTTTATTCTTGTTTTATCATATGTTTTCTAAGGATTTATACCGAAATAATAAATACGATAATTCAGATCAATATAAGTGTGGTTCTGTTCTACTTTTGTAACCTCTGCATCCGTATTTTGATTGAGTAAGCCAAACTGATAAGAGCAGATTCATATCATGTCCTCCCTGTCTGTTAAAAACTACAAATGTTTTTTAATGGTAGAAAAGGCTGAGTGCTTACCTAGAGGATGATACAAAACGACAATCTTTAAGTGATAATTATATGGAAGATAATAGTATAAGAAAGTAGAGGTAGTATAAAAAGTGTAGTCAGATAAAACAGCTCCTTGCAAACAGCAAAACTCTTTAATATTCCACACAGTATCCTAAAAGATGGAGAAAGAAAAGATAAATTATCATATAAGCGGTAATTAACCTTTGGTGGTTGGGGCGGTCGCTGGCAAAGTTTTCATGTCTTCCTAAAGATCAGTATATCAATTTAAAATTTAAGAAATAAACAGAGTAATCCATTTTTTTGAAAATACAGCTGATAAGGATTCTAATACGCGGCCATTAATCCTTGCATTCGGTGTTGCCGCAGTGGCAACCTTTTCAGACTGTCGTAGAGATCAATATATCATAATACTTATTTCACAATTAAAAAAAATTAACAATGCCATCCATTTTTGGAAAATGCACTGAATATTTCTTGCATTTCGAACACTGTATATTTCTTGCATTCGAAGGAAATACATTAAATCATTTTAGCATGATTTGTTATATTTATAAATCATTTTTCTAAACTGAAATATTTTATTCTCTTTAAGCTAGTAATTCTTATTTTTCCAAGACTTAACTATAAACTTTGATCTTGAATATCTTGTAATCAAAATGCGAAATATTCTTTAATATGCAAAGAATATAACAGAATCAATAAATTAGCAACGTAGAAAAAAAAATAAAGAAATGTATTTTCTTATTTTGAATAGGTAATACAAATGATTTTTTTAGGAAAAAAAATTGAAAAGTAGAGGCAGAAATGTACTTTACAAATGTTTCAGTATGAAGCATTGGTAACGATTAATCTATTTATTAAATTTTTACCAATTATGTAGTTCGAAACATAACATTGCAATTCTGAATCATACAAAAATTAATCAAATTCCAATTAAATTTTAATTATATTCAAAAATGTTTAAAGAAATTTTGTAGATAAATTGCAATCAATATTGAGACGATTTTGCTGAAATACACATAATTATTTAAATATATATAAAAATGTTATGTCTAAATCAAATGAAATAGAATTTTCCAATTCTTTTAAAGGCAACATATAATACTTTTGTATATATCGTAGATAAATATTTATTCACTGTACTATGGAAAAGCAGATGTTTGAAATGTAAATGTAAGCGCATTTGAAATGCAATACCGTCACATTTTACATGTAAACATTCGTTCTTTATTTGCAATAAATCAAGAATTCAGATTTTAGTGGATTGAGTTTGTTTACGAATTCTTTTAATAAAAGCAAAACCATTCGTAGAAACAGAAACACAGATAACTGTGTTTCGGAATGTTTTCAGCGCAAAATTGATGCAACGACGTTTATTTCAGCACATTTCCATCAAAAAATGGTAAATAAAGTTTTAAAAAAATGTAGAATTCAAGTCTTAACCTTTTATTTTTATAGAATTACCAATAAAAAAACTAACATTTTCATCGTAGACATTTTCTATCCAACAACGAATAAAGATTTCAGACAGGCAATCGTACTTTTACTATTATTGAATACACAACTTATGAACATTGAACAAAGAAATTTGATCCTTTTCTTGGAATTCCCTCTCAGAATAAAGTTTGAAATTTGAATATTGAACAAAATATAGAAAACATAATTTTTTTCTAAAAATAGTTGAAAAGAAATGTTTATGTATCAGTGAAAATATGTGAATTTTTGATCTCAAGGGCAAATTTAAAACAAGTCAAAATTTTGGATTTGACTTGTATTTTGGAATTGCC
This sequence comes from Argiope aurantia, assembly GCA_026543865.1. NCBI lineage: Eukaryota > Metazoa > Arthropoda > Arachnida > Araneae > Araneidae > Argiope > Argiope aurantia. The sequence goes on along the minus strand of JAPMOR010010491.1, from coordinate 57,033 downwards.
AAAAACTCTCACAGTTTTTATTCGTTTGTCTTTTAACGATATATTATTAATTAACATCATAGATTTTTTGTTAAAATGTTTCCATAGTATTACGATTAAAAACAATACAATTCAAATTTCTTTTATGGATTAAAATACATATACATATTCAATCAATAATACATATTTACTTCGTTTTTATTAAATTTACCAGCCTTAATTGAAAGATTCACATATTTCTAATTAACGTATACAGATAAAAAATAAATAGAAATAGTTTGAAGATTACAGAAAGGGATATTTTTGTGATTGCAGTGAGGTTTTCTTAACCTTAAAATGGATGTCCGAGATTCGAAATTTATTAAAGGAACAAAATAGACGGAAATTAACATATAACATTATCAAACCCTCTCCATCAAACGAAGGAAGAAATTTATCATATGACATCTGTTTTTCAATATATATGTTCTTTTGTATGTGGAAATAGAAATTTAGAAATATAAAAACTTTGGAAATAAAGAATTTTAATTCATGATTAATTCATCGAATTTTAAAATATGTAATAGACAGAGAATAAAATCATTCTTGAAATTTTAAACCATCGTATATATTATATGGCAATAGCTGTGCAGACACTATTTGTGTCGAATTTTCACAATGCACGAAGAATAAAACATTTAATACCAGCATATTGAACCTGAAATGTGTCAGAGTGTTTGATTAAAATTTATAGAATGGCAACCTAATCCTTGCATTCAGAGATTGGGCCATCTAGCTACAGAAATGTTTTATTGGACTAATTATGAAATAAAATAGCAGTCAAGGTTCCTTTGTCAATTAGAATTCTCCTGAAAACAATAAATGAATACAAGTTTTTCATTACTTGTGTAAAATATTTGTGATAGATTCCTTGCTTAGTAGCAGGCCATATTATTACGATAAGAAGATGTTTGAGATAAGCAGAAAAAAAAGTCTTATGCGAAACTAAAATTTATATTTAAAATAATAAAAACACGTTGAAATGTATTTTTATAATTGCATTAGAATCCTCCCCCGCCTGACAGTAAATTTGGAGAAAAACATCATATTATCGATACAAGCGGCTAATCCTTTCACCCACAACTTAATTTTATTAAAGTTGCATGTTTTTGAATCAAAACGTATTTTATTTCTGAAATACGTGACAGTAAGTGTTCTTAGTTATTTAAAAAAAAATATTAAAATGATTTTTACACATATGAATACACTTGCAAATCTCTTTTCACTTCTTGTTTAAAATAAAAACAAAATAACTTTGCTTTTCTTTTCAGTTGCATGGATTACCCAGTATTTTGAAACAAGTCTAGAATGGCGAACTAACGATTTATTAATAGTATTTCACCTCATTAGAATTTTTTTTCTTATCTATATAAGTTGGTTAGCAGAATGTTCCGTTTTTTCTGCTTTGTAGTTTTAAGGGAGAGCACACAATTAAAAAATTCCTAAATGACAGTGACAATGGGACAGATAATCTGAAATTTATATTGTGAATTTTAAATCTTAAACTTTGCAAATAATGAACTTACTTCAGTTCAATAAAAGGATACTTTTAGGTGAATTTGGGGGCCTTGGCTTTGGCTTGAATGCTTCATATACAGCAATATTAAACAAAGTGAATTCCGCAAAATTATAAATAAGAAAATGTCTTTCTTTTTTTTTATCTGAATATTTTTCTATTAATTCCTATAACAAGAGAATGTTGGAAATATATTTTACATGCGTTTATATTTTTTTTAAAAATAAAATCATATTACTTATTATATATTTCAACATTGTGAGTTTGACTTTCTCAAGCATTAAAAGATGACAAATGAGCTTATGTCTAGTTTTTATCATTTTATGTTTTGTAAATTCATTATATTCTCTTTTATATAAGCAATCTGATGACATTTCTATTATTTTCTAGCATCAATCCTTCTATATTCTATTTAGCAATGCCATTTTGCTGTATTCTTCGGATATCACTATTCATTGATTGTAATAATTAGTTTCAATTACACTTTTTGTAAAATTATATAGCGAGAAGATTCCATTGCAAGTACAGAAATGAAACAGGGGGGCAGAGCGGCATGTTCTAGGCCGACACAAAACAAAAACCATTAAACAGAATTCGTTCTATAGATAATGAAAACTAACACAGAAGAGGAGATATAAACTCAAGAATAAAATCAAAAACACTTTGCAGCTTTTGTAGAATAACTCCCTGAAGTTTCGTCCCTGATATCAATATCTCGGAATCCTGGTCACAATACCAGTTAAAAACAATTGTTTAACAACAGTTGTTCCACAAATATTTATATTTAGAATGAAGTTTTGTCTTGATAGAATTCTTAGTTTTTATTATTAACTTTTAATATTACATTTGCTATATTAAATTACTACAAATAACTAACAAAAAAAAAGCTTGCAGATACACATGCAATTTTTGATTCCAATTTTCGTTATATAATCTAAGATATCAATAACAAGATGGAACCCCATCAAAACCAATCTATAGTATAATATAAATAAATTCTTTTACTAACTGCTAAACAAAATTTCATATCAATTATCTTTTTTATTCTTAAAATTGATTATAAATGAATATAAAATAAAAGTGAAGATTTAAGTAAAAACTAAATTCTTTCAGACATTTTTTTTGGTATAAAATTTGCTAGATATGTAAAATTGTTGTTTTTTTCTTTCATGTCAGCAAATACATTTCCAAAATATTGAAAATTAAGATTTTTGGAACTGAATAAGACGTGAAAATTATTACATGCCTAAATTTAAAGCAATTGAGTCCTTCAGAAGATAATAAAAGATGAATTTATTTTTTAAAGAATCAAAGAAATTAAATAAATTCCTCTATTAATTACAATAAAACTCCCAAAGCATTGCTTGTAGCAAATAAGAAACATTTTACTTAATGAAAACACGAATGAGTTAATATTATGAGATTTTAAATGATATTTATATTTTTTTTATCTTCGTTTGTCAATTTATTTACAATTTTAAAGTGTTATACTGAAAATAGTAATTAATGTTTTAAATAAAATGAAACACTTAAATTTATTTAAGCATCAAAAATATATATGGACTAGAAATGCACAAATCATTGCAGAAATCGATGAATATGTTATTTCGTAAAATACAATTTAAAGTTTATAACGAACATTATAAAATTACACAATCAAAATTACATTTGTTTTATTTTGGAAATGAATAGACATACTTTAAAAAATATAATAATTTAGCATAAAATCTGCAAAAGGATAAATTTTGGCCATAAAATTGGATGTTATAGCTAAAAATCCAAAGTCATTCCTTATATAAATCTTTAATGATACTTTTAGACAGGTTAGTTTGGAAATTTGATAGTCTTTTAAATTTTTAGTAATAGATGTCAGGATAACGCATGTAGATCATATATTTTTTTGTCAGTCTGATTTAACGATTAAACATCAGTTAGTAAATAATTTTAAGAAAAAAAATCTGTTCAATATAAAAATTAGAAGTCTTTTGTTTGAATAAAAATATATGATGCAAAAATGCATTTTAATGTTTGACATAAGAGTGTATAGATTACTTGAAGATATGCCAATATTTCCGCCTCAGGAATGAAAGGTTTAAAAGTTCATTAAATAGTTTTCAATAAAAAATAACAAAAAAATATAAACTAAGAGAGGATAATTTTATACAATTCACATAATGATTTTTTTTTATGGGAAAAGATTTGAATATCACCGAGATAATGTAAAAAAAAAAATTCTTCATTTTGGGGAAAATAGAGTAAATATGTGAAGAAAAAATTACTTTAAGAAAGGATGAAAATACGTGCATATAATCATAAAAAGTATGTAAAAAAATTCTCTAGCTTACTCATTTTCTTATATTGTTGCACTACAGCTTTAAAGAGTATTGCAAGAGTAATTAGAAGAACCATTCCAAAACAATGTGAGGGCAAAGTTTTAATGTGATTAACCGGAAAAGTGATTAAAAGCTCTACTTATATTTTTCAGTGTATGTTTCTTAAGTAAAATGCAAACAAAGAATTATTTTTACAAAGCGAAAGAAAAACAAAAACAACTTTCCTGCCTTTAAAAAAATTACCTTTCAGTTTTAACCCTTCATAATTATTTAGATTGCATTTATTTGAAGTAGAAAACTTTTGTTGTGGTAAAAGGGTATATATTAAACGGTATAAGTTTTTAAGTCCCTTTTTTTGCTAAAGAGGCAATCTTAATACCTTAAATGAGCTTGCAGATGCAAGGGATTGCCAAAACATCCACAAATAGAAAATATAATTTTCAGAGAATTTATGTTTTGCATTAAAAATCCTTCGCTAATGGGGAGATTTAAATTCACTTTGTAATTACAGGGTTAATTTTTTTGTTAAAAAGGTTTGCATCCTATTTAACCTGACTATAATTATTACTATAAACAATTAAAAATGTGTTAGTTATAAACTTTTAATTATTTAAATTAAATTCATTAAGTTCAATGAAATATAATTGAATTTTAAAATTAATACATTAATAGTTGTATTGTAGATTTAATTCATTGAGACAATTTTCATTACGTTTTCATCAAACATTCCATTTTTACTGAAGCCACACTTTATTGTATTTATGTTAGTCATTATTATTAATTATTAATATTAATATATTGATGTTAATAGCATTTTCAATTACATTTCATTAATATTATAATGTTATTCTTTATTTTTATTTTGTGATCAATTTTATATTATTTATATTTACAGTTATTATTTTGAATTCTGTTTGTTATTTTCCAGTTTCATTATTTTTCCATATTTCGAAGAATCGTGAAAATATTTTTTTTTAGTATCCTTCAAAACTTTTATAATTCATAAATATAATGTATATTTTCTTGGAATTCGCTTCATTTTTTTTCAGAAGGTTGAGAGAGAAGCGTTGAGCATTTCCAGCTCTTTTAGCTATATTTTCAATATTTTGGATTGACTCTTGAGTTTCAGGGTTTTGTTCTTACCCTGAAGAAAGAAGCACAAAGCTCTTATGAATTCTATTATTAATCATCACGAATTTCTGCTAACCATGTTTAAAGCAGTGTTATTAGGACCAAATGTATATTATCCTTAAAATGTTAGCCGTTCTCTCTATTTTCTGTGACGGCCTTGTGTCCTGGTAGCAAGATGTCGGCTTCAGAAATGGAAATTTCAAAGTTCATGACTCGCTTCCAGTGCATGTTAATACCTTCGGAGCTGAATGTCGCCCATTGATGTGGTGGGTAAATTGGAGGAGTTGGTGCCAACACAGGTGTCGCCTTTGGTGAACGTCGTTTAAATTCACGAGAACCGTCCAAAATAGATTTTTATTTTAAAAAAGGAAATTCCTATTTGTTTACCTGTGTCTAACAATAGTATCTGATATATGAATACTTCAAATTTGAGACAGTTTTTTTTTTTCTTTTATTATTTCTTGTTTGAATGCTATATGGAATAAATAATTATTAGTTAAACGTAAATAAAATATAAATCTTAATGCGAAATTTTCTGTCCAAATGCATGAGAAAAAAAATGAAAATATTAAATGGTATACTGAAGTTAATAGTAAGGATTCCACATGTTTAAAGAAACTAGAATCATGCAAAGCATTTTTTAGCAAGCAAAAATAGCAAGAAATAAAGTTCAGAATTATTTTAATTGGAAAGTATTAATGCAATTAATTATTAAGTGTTAAGTTTTTTTTCAATCCAAAAGATCTATTATTGATTATCGAACAATATTTTTCATTTTCATTTTCATGTAAGAATGAAAGGTTCAGTTATAAATGTTCATTCAGAAAATGATGAAAATAACTTTTAAAGACACTTAAGTAATTGTTATTTGCTAATAGATGCATTTTCTTATTAATATAATTTTGAAATAAACTTCTTAGTGTAGTATTTTATTTACTGACGGTAATAAGCAAAATATTATTTTGCTTATTTATAGAAAAAAGGAAACATGTGACCTGTTTCTTTTGTACAAAACTCTGAAATAAAAATTCAGTTACGAGCAACATTTATTTAAAATGAGATATTTATTTTATGAATTAATAAAATTGAATATGATTAATTTTAAAATATTTCTTAGTTCGCATGCATTTTAGAACTAAAAGAATTCATACTCTCAGCACTTCATTTTATTCATTTTCAGATGTTTAATAAGCAATATTTTATATACATATTATATTTTACACAATTCAATAAAAAGTTATACAGTATTTTAACTTAATGCTAAATCCATAAATTAGAAACATTGACTCTAAATTTATCCGTTAATTACACTAGTATTCGTATATAATTTATGAACACTGCATATTGGTAAGCTTTCCTATTAAGCTCGAGATAATTGTCGTCACATGTTTCCATTTCTTTGAGAGCTTAATTTTCATTTTTTAAAGAAATTTAAGACGGCAGTTTCCATGGATGTCATTTTTTAAAGTCAAAAACAGTAACTCAATATTATTTTATCTATTGGACTGATTAGGGTTTCGCTACGGGTGCCCTCCATAAAAAGCTCAAATCCTTTTAAAAATTAACTTTTATGGGTTTTATTCATCATAAGAAATATGTTGTGAGCATGAGAATAATAGAAATTATATTTTAGGAAAAATTTAAGTTAAGTAATTTTAAATATTTATCCATGGAATGGGATATATTAGAAAGTATAAATTAAACTAATGACGAATTTACTGCAAATAAATTACATAATTTAACATAATATAATTCATAAATTAAAATAAATCTATTTAAATTGTTTAAATAAATAAATATAAAATCTTTAAAGAATTAAAGCGTGTCTATTTAGCTTTAACTACGAAATTTTATATTAATATTTTATATTTATTTTGCAATTGTTATGATATTGCATTAGCTAAATGTATGAAATACGATTATTCCAATAATGGCTTTCTTATAAATTAAAATGCATCATTTTGAATGAATTAAATATCTTTAAAATACTACATAAACTTTGAAGTATGTACATATTTTTTACTATATTTATGCAAATATTAAATATTAATATAGCATATATGAAAGAACATATTATTTTATTTTGTGTCAAATAAATATCTTCGTTTGAAATGTGGTTCCCGTGTTAAGAATCATCAATTTTAATATGATAAAAAAGCGTATAATATTAATTTTTTTAAAGTACAAGAAATGATTCTCTAAAATACAATTTAATAGTATAAAATGTATTCGAAAAAATATATTTCCATTTAAATAATATTTTGGCGAAATAATAAAATAGGTTAATTATCTAGTTTTTGGCTTCAAGATAAACATCTTCAAATCAAAAAGACATAAATGTTTTAAATGAAGTTAAATTTTCCTTTTGAAAGAAATAATATACCGTGTCCTGTTTTGTGAATGAAAATAATTATTTCAACGCATTCATGAGTGATGTACAATCACGTATATGCCCATAGTGCTACTTAAAAAAACTCATTGATTCGTTTTGTGGTAATTTTCAAAGAATGTAATTAAGAAAATAATTTGAGTAATGAAATGTAACAAATAATAAATAATAATAAATAAATGTAATATTTTATCTTTATTTTTAATGTTTCAGTTATAAATAATTTGACTCTTAATGCAATCTTTAAAGCTGTATATCACCTTTAGATATAAAATACTAAGGCATATATATCATATGCAAACAAAGCAATTTAGTTTAGCTTCTTTACAAATGGCAGATAACAAATGAAAGAAATGTTTGTTTCTTACAGATATCTATCTATTTATAGCATGAAACGGAATGAACAAAGCAATCCTGTCCATTTGTTTCCAATAATAAATTTTTAAACGCTTAAAGAGAAAGAAACGCAAATATCGTTATTGTGTTTCAAAGGTTTTTCCCTTGAGCTTTTTTTTTTGTTTGTTTTGTTTTACCTTGGAACAACTAGACAAAAAGATATATTTACTGTAGGGAAAAATGAAACAAAAAGGAAAATATAAAAAAATGTTGATGCGTGAACCTAACTTTTTTACTTAAGTGAGTCCATTATTATTTCTTTAGTGACATAAAAAACGGTTTTATGAAATATAACTTAAAATTATAAATTCAAAACTTTAGATATTATTAAAAAATGATTAAACAATCGAGAAGAAAAAAGACGAAATTTTTTTAACAAGGCCATTAGCAATGAAAAAAAAAAAATGGAAACATTAAAAAAGGAGACAAGGGATTAAAAATCCGCCATCAATGTTCTACAACCTATTCGAGTGTAGAACATTGATTGCAGTTCATGCAATTTAGAAAAAAAATGAAGAAAAAAAAATGCCATGCAGTAAGACAAAGTATGTTGATTTTACATTTTCCAAAAAATTCTTCTGAGCTTACATTATAAATAGAAAGAAACATTTTAAAAGGTAAAATATTTTTTAAACTTTCAGTTTTTACTAGCTGTAGTTATTAGAATGACAATGAAAATCTTTCTTCTGTTATTTTTTATGTGTTGTGAAAGAAAGAAAAGAAAATGAGTCATTTTTTTTTTCTTGCCTTCTTTACATAAAAAACGAAAATTCATAACAGTTTAAATTATTTGGTTAATCTATGGCGTGTTTTTTTCGTATATGGCAATGTTTCCTAAATGATATGGTTTTAAAAGTGATTAGTGTTTTTTCTGAATATATTTAATTCAACAAAGTAACTTTCTCTCTTTTCCTAAACCTAAATTAACTTATTATTTAAAATGAAAAAAAAAAATCTTAGATTTTTGATAAGCTAGTTGCAAGATATCATTTTTTATGTTCATGAATATTGGATACTGAAATGATACACTCTGGCAATATTTTAATACAGATTTTTTTTGCGAGAAGGCTATATACATAAATGATGTAAGAAAAAGAAATTAATTTATTTTTCTGACAATAAATTCTATTAGTTTAATTTAGTTGCGCTGTATAAAGAATTTATATGAGCCTACATGATATTTAGATACATTTCAAGAAGTTGTCCAAATTAATGGGAAAGCCTCGTTGAAAACAGTGACTTCCGTATGTGAGAGAAATGGACTAAATTAAATGCGTATCTATTAGTTTTTTGTACTATATTGTTGTACGAATTACTGTTTAACGTGCGAAGTATTCGAGGTATACTTCGTATATTTGTCAATGATTAATAAAAAGTAATATTTTATTTTCTTAAAACTTGAAATAATGGCTAATAAAATATATATTTATTTATTTATTTCAAACAATGTCACATAATGTGTTAATATTTTTTTTAATATTCAACTGTTGCATTTTGCTACTACACATATTTGACCTTCTAAAATTCTGTGGCAAGATTAATATTATTAACAGCATTTCGGTGAATGTGGAAGATATGTCTTTTTTTTCTATTTTATTATGTCTTAAAAATGAACAAATATCTTTTATTAATACATTTTATATTTTAATTCATATAATGCTGCTAAAATCTGATTCATCTGATTATTTTAAACAGAGCGATAAAAAGTCTGTTATCTACGATAGGAAGAAACTTAAACTTAATTTATTTGATACCAAATAGTCTGCTTTGGAAAAAATAATGGAAATTTAGAAAGATGCAAATACATGAATATCGGTACTATAGCATGAAAATGAATAAACAGTATCAGAAGAATGGGAGATATCTGAAATACCGAGTTTAACAAACTAGTTATTGACTCTAAATTAAAATACTTAATTTGAAGATTACTGATGTTTCCTTTTGGAGAAATAAGAAATGGAGACTCTAATGCTAGAATATTTGAACCGAATAAATTTTGAACAATGATATACCAAAAAATGACTGAAAATAGGTATTGATGGCACATTTGAATTTCGCCAAAACATTCGAGGTAAATTATCACCTTGGCAAGGTTAAAGTGTGAAAAATTTAAATTTCAAATTATATGCACCTTTAATCACAGGGACTATTGTAAAAGTTTAAGACAATTGATTACTTTGAGTAATGTACTGGCATCGAAATGCTGGATTGTTTAACACATTCAAATTGTATGGTTGTAATCGTCATTGTCAAATACACTTAAGAACCAGAAAACCTGGTACATCTATCTAATATAATTCGTCAGATATGAATTTGTCTAACGTCCAAAAGTATACTGGAAGCAATTCACATCATAAATTTTGAATCCACTTTGTAAACCATCCCATTTATATTCAAAAATGTTTACATCTGGTAAACACTGAAAGTGTGTAAGTTAAAATAAAGTTCTTGGATCACTCGAGAGCAGTCTTCGGTACTGGGGCGTTTCATTGTCCTGCTATATTTGGAGAAATGCTAGAATGTCGGAATGCTACGAAAGAATGTCCACAAAGAGCTGGCACGATGTTTAAGTATATCACTTATCAGATTCAAGTTTTGACATATTAGGGGTTTCCATATCATGCTAATTACACACGCCTCATATTATCCTAAAAGTCCCATCAGATTAAACTATCCACTATTGGCATATAAAGTTTATAAAATCATGAGATTGTCTTCATACACATGCACTTCTTCCGCTTAACACCATTTAGAATCGATTAACCAGACAAGGCAAAGTGTTTCGAGACATAAACTGGCCAATAGCGATGTTGGAGGTCCCAATAGAGGTGGAGAACTTTGTGGGGTGCAGTTAAAATGGTAGTCGATCCTCGTCTACAAATCCCATATCGATGAAGTTCCACTTAATAACTTACACGGTGACACTTGTTGATTCCCTAGCACTGAAATTCGTGGCAATTTGAGGAAGTATTGTACATATCTGTCATTTACGGATATTTTTTTTCTTTTTAGGTTTTCACTCATTGAAGTTAAAAATATTTATTCAAAATATCTTATCTAATGTTACTGAAAAAGAAAACGAACTTAAATTGTCACTTGAAAATAATGGTAGAAAAAAAAATTTTAATATTAATTTCTATAAAAATTATTTAAAACATTAAGAAGGATCAATTTAATAAAAATATTTTGCAACGATGAAGTTTTTAATTTTTATTTTACAATTATTTAATAAGGCGTGTTTCTATATATGCAATAAAGTATAACAATGCATGATGTTATTACACTTTACATGTTACTTTTTATTTACTTTTTGCAACATTTCACATTACAACTTTACACTATAAAAAAGTTTTTTTCAAACTAATTGTAAAGCATTTGAACTTGTATTTTAAACGGAACGATCTTAAGGAATTGAATTAATACAATTCCTTACTCTAGAAAAAGGAATTGAGTAAGGAAGTATTCAGCTCTCTTTCAAAGCAATAAAGCTTTCAGTACTTTTTATTTTGAAGATATTCATTTCCATTCCTCAGACTTTTCTCTAGTGCTATCGTCATATTTCAGAAGGAATTCCATTTCATTTTGAACTATAAGTGATCCACGAGAAAGATGATGGTGATCGGAACGAATTTTCTAAACCAGGAGTCACCTGTAAGATATAAAAGTGAAAGTAAAATTGATGATAAGCGTTTAATCGATGATGTGAGAATTTTATCAGAACATTAGTATTTCATTTCATCCCCTGAACAATTAGCAACTGTGCTGAAATATATTTTTAATTATAAGTCAATGTAAGAGAATATATACATCTTTAAAACACGCGCAATCCATTCTCCAAATTCTTTAGTTTCAAAAATATTTCCCATAATAATTTTGAAAGAAAAAAAAATCATAATACTGATTACTAATTTCATAATACTAATTTCTTGTATGTTAATTATGTAGCCATCTACAATTAAATCAAATATAACAGTGATTGGATGAATATTTGATTTAAAAAATAAATAATGATAATTATGAAGAAGAATTTTTAAATTTAAAATTCAAAACATTAGATAGCTTGGTTATCTATGAAGACATTCTTTTCATTCACACGTAACGCAAAATTAAATATTAATTTTTTTTTTTATGTTAAACTTGTAAATTTGCCCGAAAAAAAGTTAGAACGGGGACCCCGCTTCTAGGTTCCTCATTGTATATATATATATATATATATATATATATATATACAAAGGTGGCCAAAATTGTGGACACTTTCGGAAAATTTAATGTTTTCTAACTTTCTTTGCTTATATAAAATGTAACGTTTTACAAACTGCAAACTCTTACATATCATTTTAAATAGAATTTAATGCTGATTTTAATAAAAAAAGCAAAATTCAAATATTTGCAGCACAGAAAAGTTGAATAGTAATAATTATCGACGCACTTTGAGATGCTAATGACTGCAGTGAGTTATCAGTACTTAGTCGGGTAGACTTTATTTTTTATTACAGCTTTAATTGGATGTTTCATTGAGCTGACTAGAGTTTTGGGCTCTTCCTTTGTTATTACAGGATATCAGGAAACAATTATAGCCTCAATTAATTCTCTCTTGTTTGAGGAACACTTCATATGTACAAGAGTTTTCAAATGGTGTCATAAGTTCTCAATAATTTTAAAGTCAGTACTGTTTCCTGGCCATGGAAACTATTCAATGCTCTCTGAACTAAAGCACTCTTTCAGTGTTTCTGCTGTGTAGCAAGGAGCTGAATCCTGCTGAAAAATAAATGATGTGTTGTAGGGAAATGGATCACTTTTGGGAGATGTAAATTTTGACTCTAGAGCAGTGCCAACGTATTTTCTTGCATTTAATGTTCCTTCTATAACATGAAAGAGACCAATACCATCTGCAGACATGCAAGACCAAATCATTACACTAACTGAGTCCTTCATAGTTGCCTGAATGCAGTCAGAATGTAGTTCTTCGCTTTTTCTATGTCTTATCTATTTTCACCAATACTATCGAATAACAATATGTTTGTTTCATCATTTCAAATAATTTGTGATCACTGATCATCTATCTAATTAATGCGTTCCTTTGTCCACTGTAATCTTTTTATATGCTGCTTAAATTGAGATAATGGTTTTTTTTATTCAATTATACCTCTTAGTCCAACATCTAATAATTTTACCCTGATTATTCTTGAACTGACATAAATGCCAACATCATTCAATTGACTTCTGATGACAGCTGATGACATTCTTCTATCTTGGATACATAGTATATTTATTTATCTGTCATCAACAGATGTGGTGCATCTTTTTCAGTCATTTTCATTAAAGTTATCTTTCCTTACATAATCTTTACTTTAAGTTATTATTTCTACACATTTTTAATACTTTGAACCAATAAATGGTAAAATCATTATTTATTTATTCAATCATTATTTTATTTGTTAATTTGAGTACGACCCCTAAAACACGAACATACGAAATGATTTTTTTTCTCTTTGCAAACGCATATCGAAAAGTGATTTTAGTCAGCATTTATTTAGTTTCATATCTTTGAGACTTTTGTGATAAAATGCTGAAATTTCGTACAGGATCTTATTAGAGCATGAGGCACATTTTACTCATTGGAAATTTTTCTGTACGGGGTCCGTATAAAAATTTAAATTTTGTATTTTTTAAAGTTTAATCCCCTGAAAATTTTAATTGATTTCATATCAGTTTGAACTTTTTTATACACAAAATAGTAATTTACAGTATATGCCTACGATCAATATTTCTGGAATAAAAGCCGCGGTCAAGGCTTTTGAGACATCCTTTATATATCTATACTTTTAATAAAACTGAATGTGTGTGTTTGAGTGTGTGTATGTGTGTGTGTTTTGGCGCTCTACAGGCCAGACTATTCAACCTACAGCTACCAAATTTGGCACGTGTATACCTTGGAGGCCGGTAATGTGCACCTGGGGGTTATTTTTTCGAATACTTAAATATAATTTTATTTATTTAAAAATTAAGCGAAATTTTGGCGTCTTTCTTCTATAACTTCCTAAAATATTACCGCACAAAAAAGATTTTTACATGAAGTTAAAGATAAAAAAATTTATCTTTTAAATGATACCAATCTTTTAATCTTAAAGTTAAATTTCTATTTTTAATGAATTATTAAATAAATATTTTAACTATTTTTTCAATAATTTTTTTTGCAAAAAATTAAAATTAAAATTAAGCACGTTTCGCATTCATGGGAAAAAATTAGCTTTTTTCAAAGTGTTGCCATCACATTGATTAAAGCTCCAAGTAGAAATAAATTAAAGCTTTTTGGAAATGAAATCTGCAAAAATATAATTTTCGGCACGTTTGTAGGAAATGAAACAAATATGAAATATTATTTTTTCTAAAAAATAAATTCAAGAAAAATTATTTCATGATCTTTTAAACTCTCTATATTATTAATCCAATAAATAAGTTTTATTTTAAGTCAAGTTTTGTTTAATATGAACAGGATATCCATTCAAATCAGGGCCACACAACTAATTTGTAAACCTTTAGTACGACAGAGATCTCCTAAAATGGTCTAAATGGAAAATGATTATATTTTATGTAACTTGATTAAATAAATGCTCTAATAAATAACGAATTTTTTGATTTTACATAAAGCTTCTGCTGTGGAAATCTCGATTAACAAAGTGTTCTTGAATCATTATTATATTAAATAAAAAGAGTTTCAATATCCACTAAAAACTATTTTAAATATTCAATAAAAAAAGAATAATTTTAGATTTTCCATCGATCGTTTCAAAGAAAATAAGCCAATCAGCGCGCAGGTTTCTCAAGATTAATTGGCCTAAGATTAAGAAAATGTTGAGTTTTTCTAAATTTTTAACATTCAAAACTTCATAAATAAGTCTTAGTTAACCGTGAAAAATACAAACATTCATTCATTTATATAAGATTTGGTTTGTCCAGAATATTTCTCAGAATATGATATCTTACTGCATTAAATTTAGACTTCATAATTTTTGAAATATATTTATAGGCCGGAACCAAATATTATTATTGATTTCATTTCAATCCTTTTGAAAGGAAAACTAAAAACTGAATTTTATGCTGAATCTGAGAAGTTTTTGTTGAATTATTGTTTGAGATATTACATAAATTATGAAAAATATTTTTTAGTTCACATAAGACTTAAATACCGAGCGATTCTGTTTGCAATACTGATATTCAATAATAATAATAATTAATAAATAACAATAAAGAGGATAAATAAAATAAAACGCTTGGTTTTATTAAAAAAATATCTTTATATTAATTGCAATTTCATCATTTCCACTTTAAATTAAAGTTGAAGTTTTACCGGAAATGACAACAAATTAGCAAAATATATATAGTAAATTGAACGAAACGATCTAAACAACAGTATAAGTTTGGTATGACTATCAAAATTTGAAGATTAAAAATGTTTTGTTTGAGAATCTATTAAGAGACCAGTTACGTAAATTATTTAATTGAAAATTGTAGCGAGCACTAATACTGGCGAACTGGCTGGTCGCCAAAGGCGGCTAGTATAACATAAACAAAATAATTTTAATTTTTCAAATATAAGGGTAAACAGTGAGCAATAAATTATAATTTCGCCTAAATACTGAATTCTCTCATATATACGTTTTATCCTTTATTTGCCAGCTTATTTTATCACCAATTGTTAAATTTTATTTTGGCGTCATTAGATATGATTTGGTGCATAATGAAGTTGGAAAAAGAAAAACATTTATAATTATTTTAATTAATTTAAATAATTATTAAAGAATTTTAGTTTCCGCTTTTATTTGATATATACTGCTTGTCTCAGACCAGGCACCTTTCGTCTCCCTTTGAATGCTGTTAGAATAAATAGTCATATTATGAAGGTACTAATTTCAATTTAATGGCACTTTTAAGCATCATCAGTAAAAAACGTATTGAAAGTATGGCTAAACATTCGTCATGGAGACTGAAGATATCATGAAACAGTAAATAATATAGATATGTTAATATATATTCAAATATTTATATCATCCCTAAAATTTATTCATTTTAAAATTTTTATTGGAAACATACACTAACATTTATCGGCAAAGGGATTTTGCTTGCAGTTTTTAATGCAGCAGCTTGCATTTTCTAATAAATCAAAAAGGGAATCTTAAAACAGTTTCACATCTCTCTTCTCTTTGCTCATAAAATGCTCCAATTTCGAAATACATATCGAAAATTTTTTAACATAAATTCAGAATTACATGAAATGAATTTTAAAAAAATCATTTTGTTTTTTGAAGTAAATCCCTTTAGAAAATCTTAAATTTCGTATGCCAACTCCCATAACAAAAATCTCTTTCCTTGGTGAATACATTGCTGGAGCAGTGCAGAATTTATTTTCTGAAGGAATTATTTTTTGGCTCGCTTTTCTACAAAAATTGGTAAAACTGTATGTTACAAAAATTCTGTCTGTTTTCTCTTCCAATTGTTTCCTTTAGAGACGAAGTGTGAAATACAATGAATCTTTTATACGGAGCTTTATTTCAATCCACTATTTTAAGCGGATTCCTCATCCAGTAGTCATAAGAATTTTTGTCAAACAAAAGAACAATCACTCAAAATGGCAGCCTTTTTCTAACTGACTTTGACATGCTTTTGGTTTTTCTTTAGACGAAATTAAGAAAAGTTGTGCTTGTAATTCTATAGGATAAATTGAAAATAAAGCTGTGAAGGTATTAAAATTTGTTTTTTTCTTCTTTTAAAACAGAGAAGAAGAATATTTCAATCACTTGTATATCAGAATCTGAATAATCCCTTTGCAAAATATGTCATTATCTTCATGAAGCAAGTGAAATAAAGCATCGAAAAAGAAATTTCGTTCTATTTTATTCACTTACAAAGTAGAATGTAATACAATTAAATTAATATGAATATGCAGAAAAACATAAAATGTATTTCTAAAAGACAAATTGCAATTCTAAAAGAGATGATGAATATAGAAAATGATGATCCTTCAGAAAAATTTGAAAATTTCAGTAAAATATTTTTGAAAATTTCAGCAAAATATTTCCTATAAATCTTCTGTGGTAGTTCTCCAATTAAATTTAAGATCACAAATTTTTAAATAATTTCAAATGTGAATAAATGTATAACAAAGAAAGTATTTACATTAACCTGTAACTGGGGACTTGCGGTCTGTGAGACCACTAGCGATTGATTTTCTGTCACCCCTATTCTATTTTTAGCTCAATTGAATGGATTGACCCTGTAGCTTCCTGTTTTGTGACCTTCAATACACGTGCACTTTTTCAATCGATTTCAGCAGATGCTTTTTAAAAATAATTCAGTTATCTCTTCGAGCGCGGTCTCTAAGACCGCATCTCCCTGTTAGTGTTCCAGTGATAAACAAGGCTTAGCAAATGGCGCTAAAACTTTGACCCCTAAATATCATCCAGTTTACTGATCCTATTATGAAGCAGTGCTCCAGACACTTTTAAATGACGCATAAAGTGATTTTAGTGATAAAGATAATTGTTCAGAAGAGTTTTTCGATGAAAGTTCGAATTCAACTGATTTTGATATGTATGTTCTAGCATAATTAATTTTTCTAGAGATAATATATTTTAAAAAAATTATAAAAAATATTAATATACCAAAAGATATATATACAGAATTTATAGGTTGATTTTTATAGTAGTTCTTAACATGTATGCTTAAAATGCCCTAGAAAACTGCACAATGAAAGTCACACAAGCCGATAAGAAAATGGCCAATTTTACCCATTGCTTTTTTTTATTTTTCATATAAATGTTGAATTTTACATTATAATGTCTTCTATATACCTTCATATACTGTAAAAATAAATATTATTTAAAAGTAAAAAGTAATATGCTTTTTCAAGAATATTATTTATTGTAACATGGACTTTAAGAAGAAAATGTATGTTGCAACGCATTTATTTTTTTCAATGATAATAATAGTTTGAAAAATTTCTAAAACATATCTATATAACAAGAAACATATCTGCAAAATAGATTGGATGTTTTTCATATTAATACATTCATTAGAAAATTTAATTTCAGTGTAAATAAAATGCTGCCTCGTAGACCGCACCTCCCCAGTTAAGTCCTAAAATTTCAACTCCCCAGTTAAGGGTTAATGCTAAAGCATATAATTCAGTTGTTTGATCATATCAATTGTTTTACGATTATTTTGTTATTTTATAAATACCTTCTTAATTTCAATGAAACAACAGTTTTAAAATTTTATCAACAATACATATGTATACAAATTGTGTAAATAATTTTATTACTAATTATTTATATGCATTTACTGCCATATTTTTACATAAAATATCAGTTACTGCAAATGTTCAAACACGTACACATGGAAATATGCTAAAAACCTAGGATCATAAAATAAATTTTATTTGAAATAAAATAAAACAAAAACTAATTTATTTTTTCTGAAAAAGAATAAATATTAGAGATTTAAAAAAATCTTACATTTTAAAGAGTAATATTTTATTTCTGTGCCTATCATTTTATAAATTTGGAAATGTGGCATTAATAAATTGATTTAAAATTGCATGGTGTAAACTATGACAAAACTTCAAAGAAGGGCTTCATATTTTACTTCCAGGAATATTTAAAAAAGAGTAAAAAATTTTATTAGAAAAAAATTAAATGGTCATTTATCAATACTATCCAATTAATTCAATTAACCTTAACATAATAAAGATAACTATTTCAGAAAACATATTTATATTGAAGATAGTGATCAAATATATCTAATTTCAACATGGGTGTAATTAATTTGCTTTATGACATATTTTTCCAGTATTTTACTTTTAAAAAAATAATTTGCATCTTTTTTGTGATTTTCATTATAATATATGATAACAAATTATATTTTTAGAGCAAGTATTAAGGGACTTAATAAATATATTATACCTCCAACTTCCCTATTAGTCTGCATTCATATGAAAAATAATTTTAATTTGTTCATGTATTGTGAATAAAATCAAATGGAATATCACATTTATTTTCTCTCGGGATATTGATCTTAAATTTTTATATTATTTTTATTTATATTATTGTTATTATTATTTATATTAGTTGTAGATGAGAAATCAGAATATATTATGTATTGGAAAAAGCACAAATATGATATTTATGCCAGAAAATAATTTTATGATATGATTTTTAATGAAAAAACACACACAAAAATGTATCATCATTCACAATATTTCTTTGTATTTCATTCTATTGAAACCTACTTTTCAAATAAAAAAAAAAGTCTGAAAAGAAGCTATAAAAATAAATAAATTCTCCAAACCGCTTAGTTCATGAAACGTCCCCAACTCAACATACATCTTAGGAACTTTTGAACATAAATTCGGTACTAAATTTTGAATTCCTTTTTAACTCCTTCTGTTATCTGAGTTCCAAAGCCAATATGTAGAAAAGAGCTGAAGAAATAAGTAAATCCCTTTAGCGAATCTCAAATTCCATATGTCCTCTCCCATAGCAAAAAAGTTCTTTGCTTGCCTGAGTTCTCTGCTCTTATTTTTTACGAGAATTATTTCTTGGTTCGCTTTTCTACGAGAATCGGAGAAAGCCATATGTTACGAAAACTCAGCCTCTCTTTCTTCCCAGATATTTTCTTTAGAAAGGATGCCTGAAATGCAATGCATTTTTTATGCAGGGGCTTTATTTTAATGCACTGTTTTCGGGGGTTTCCTCATTTAACAGTCATGAGAAGTTTCGTCGGACAAAGGAACAGTCACGCGAAATAGCACTCCGTTTGTAACTGACGCTAGCATCACTTGAATTCTTTTCAAACGAAACTAAAGAATTCAGTAACTTTGTTACTTCTTTTCCCTTTTAAAAAAATTGTTACTTAAAACGTCTCGTGAATTTATTTAACTATCCTTGCAATTGTAAAACAAATTATATAAAATCTTCATCGGATTTTTCAGGTTTAACTTTTGTGTGTATTTGTATTATCATTGAATTGGTTCTATGTTGCATTTATGTTCACTTCTTTCATCAAACATCTGGTTAGTGTTAGAAACCATGACATTTCTCATGGAACACTGCTAACAAAAATCAATTTTTTTAAGCTGTTCCAATAAAAAATGTTATGCAAACCATTGCGTATGATTTTGTTGAATTTATGATATTTACATATTCAAAGATGTGATTTTATGTCAATACAAAAATGTTCCCTAATTTCCCATTTGTATTAACTCAGCGGTGAATAAATAAAGTCGAAAATTTAAAAATGAATTTGAAAATTTAATGAAAAAATGATTTATTTAGAATTTTTTTTTGTATTAATTGGGATAATTTTCTATTAATTCTTTCTGGTTTTGTTATTTTTCAGAAATATTTGCTGAAAACAAAAAATATGGGTACAACATTATACAAAATATGTCTATTAATATCTTTACAGTGCATCATTTATGAAATAACTGAGCGTTTTAAAATTTTTGGAGCTCACTAACATAAATTAAGTGTTGTTTTTTTTCTCACTAAGGCAAAATAACTGCTTATTTATAAAATAAATTATTTTTGAAATTTCCCCCTAAAAATTTAATCATAAAAAATCTTAATATAGAGAATAAGGTAATTTTAGGAAACAATGTTTGATTTATTTCAAGACGTAAAATCAAGAGAAAACAAATATTTAAATGTCCGCTTTAAACATAAAGAGCAAAATAAAATACATTACAAAAACGGCAACTCATGCTTAAAGTTTATTTTTCAGCAATTTTACCAATGAATATCTAACTGTTTAAAGAAAATAATTAAACAAATGTACATAAATTTTTCCCCATGTGCATCTATTTTCAAAATTTGAAAATAAGGAAAGAAAAAAGCTGAATAATTATGTTCTGTTTGTAATTTGAAAATATTGATGGATAAAATTCAACCAAATTAATGAATACAAATTTAATCAAGATATTTAATTTATACGCAAATATTTAATAATTTATTTTTATTAATTAATACAAATTAAATGTTTTTGAAGGATTTAAAATATAACTGCCAATTAAGATGTAACTAATTATTTCCAACTCTATTATTAGTTATGGAATATAAAAGTTTACAGATTGTTTTTTCTTTTTCCTTAATTCAAACATTTTTAGAAATGTTTCAAATCCAACTAAAGAAAAAACAGAATCCAAAGAATGGAATATTTTATTTTTGAAATGAAGCGATATCGCTTCAAGTACGTTTGAGATATTAAATTACCTACTTCTGGTAGTTTATTTTAAAACAGCTTATTTTAGAAATACCATGGAATAATTTCTTTAAATAGCAGACGTAATATAATTTCTAGTGATTTGATTAAATAAGTGATTCACTTTAATTGGTTTATAAGTTAATTTTATCAGATTTATTTTTTTTTTACTTTCCCATTCTTCCTTCAAACTATTAAAGTGTAAAAGCTGCAAGACAAAAATAGTCTGAATCTTTTAGGAGAGGTAAATATTTATTTATTGTTAAAGAGAAATACTATCTGTACCACTAAGTGATTCTGTATATATAGAAAGTAATCCTTCGGTGGGTAATTAATTTAAATGCTTTCATGACACCAAAATTTTTTATTTTCTAAAACAGAATTTTTGACTTCAGGAAAATTCAGTTTTGATACAATTTTCTCTTTAAATAAAGTTATGTTATGCTAGTATGGAATTCCATAAATAATAACCACATCCATTCATTTCTAATAGCAGAGAGCTTTTCCAATAAATTTTCTTTTTTATTTTCATGATAGCTAAGCAACCCAATTTATTTTCCCCCAAATAGTTTACTGGATCAATTGTTATTATGTTTGCTTTTCTCCTGGTAGATATTAAATGATTGAAAGCAATTTTTCTATATTCGTTTAGCTTACGAAGGGAATCAAAATTCTCCAAAACTTGCTGTGGCGTGGATATTTATCTTATAATTTCGAAATGAAAATCTAAAATATATACAAAATAGGTATCGCCAATAAGCAATATAGTTTTAAAAATTGTTCGTTTTATAATGCAAGGATTGTGAAGTATGGAATTCCTTAAATAATAACGATAATTCGATGTTTTTACTGACCCAGAATTATTATTATGAAGGATTATTTTTGACAGACATTTTAAAATAAATTTAGACAATTTTAGGAGAATTATTGCTAAGGGATATTAATTGCTATTATAATAAGCTATTTTATCCGACTATGAAAGAAACAAGTTTCAAAATATTTGGTTATTCAAGTGATATTAAAGTTTATTACTAGTACCTAAGCAATACTTATGCTAAATTTTCTGATGCGGTTTTAAAATATTTTTGCTAGGAGAATGTATTGTTAAAATACAAACGTAAGAAAGTTAAGTTACCTTTGTATTGTAACTTTGTACTCCGATAAATGTATAATTTGAATAGTTTGAATACAAAATTTGTATTTATAAGCTATTACTTGCTGTTAATTGCTCTGAATAGTTCAACTTATTTTATTCACACAGATAAATGTCAATGGTATTGTCATAATAACTTTTCCTCAATGGGTTAAAATTATGAATATTTTAAATGCAAATTGGTACATTACTGGGTGAAAAATATTTTATATGAGAACTATACAATTAAACGAATGTATATTTGATTATGGAATAAGATATTAGTGGTACTGATAATTTATGCATTTTAGAAGAATATCCCGAATACCTCTCCATGAATGAATACAATATCTTTCACAACAATATGCATTTTAGAAGAGTATCCCGAGTACCTCGCCATGAATGAATACATTATCTTTCATAACAATATAACCATTCTTCAGATTTTTATCACGAGTTATACTAATTTTTGTTGTAGAGGTATTGATACATAAATTACATAAAATCCAAAAGACACCAAGTTTCCAACTCAATTCAAATAATTTTTTTTTAAAATTCATTTAAGAATAATAAATAGACAGTAAGTAATAAAATATCGAACAAAACTTTTAACTTAAACAAAGTGGCATGTACGATATGTACCATTTAAGTAAATTTAATTTGAAGAAAAAGATATGACGTTATCTGTAATGATCAAGGCCTAAGGAAAGGAAACATAATAGAAGAATATATAACACGTTATTACAGACTTACTGAGAGTAGAAGTTTGGGATTCTACTCTCAGTTTATAATCTTCAATTCCAACCACTACCAAAAGAAAAAAAAAGGCAAGCAAAGTCTAGTTAATAGTTAAATAATATAAGGTAACGAAAAATAAATAACAAATAAATAAACTCGAAAAATCTGGGAGTTTTTAATAACAGTTTTAGGACCTTGAAATGATGGAGAAGACTCATTAAAAAAATTGAATCTCCTTTAGCAAAGGACTTTAAAATAAATTCTGGGAATGTACATTAATTTTCTTTTTAAACTATGGAATTAACAATAATTTTAATTATGTAAATGAATTTTTAATGAAATTTTTATCTAAATTTATAAATTGTATTGATTTTTTTAAGCTCCTCATATTTTGATTTTTCGTATTTTATTTCCATGAAGGATTTTTTTTAATAATAATTGCTAAATAATTAAAATCTGTTATAAATATATAGCTTGGAAAAAAAATTTTCAAAATATTTTTTATCCTTAATAAGACAGTTTAAATTAAAGAATGTATAATTCGTACAATTTTGTAAAAAAGTATTACAAATAATGTGTATTAATTTAGAATTGCTAATTTAGCTATGAATTAATGTAAAATAAAATATTCTAGATTTTGTGTTCTTGATATGAAAATGGTTTTATAGCATTAGCCGATTCCATCTTCGAAGAATTAAATTTGTGTTCTTATGCCAAGAAAAAATATTTCATTGTATTCTTAATCTATTTCTGAGTAACTATTCAAACAGAATATCGGTGAAAGAAATTTAATATTTTAAGGTGAATGTAATCTTTTTGTTATCACACTGAGGAAATTTTGACTATAAGCATACATGTTTCAGTTTTAAAAAAATGCATCTTATATTTCTTTGATGCGTATAAAATTTCGTATTTCTTATGCAATGAAAATTCAATATCTAAACCATACTTAAATTATTAAAATAAAAAAAATGTTCTATTTGAAATTTTTAACCAAATATTTGAAATTTAAATTGAAAACCACTTCAAGAAATATCTTTTATTTATCATATTGTTTTGCATCAAACCTTTTATGTAATTGACTTCTCCTTCAGAGTCTATAAATAAAATTTAAAAGGTGCAGTTTAAAGCAATCTTGAAAGTTTTATAATGTTTTTCATCCAAAATGTATGCAAAAATATCAGCTTCCCACTGAAATCTTAAAAACAAGACAACGAAGGAGAGAATTCAGTTACTTTCTGCAAGGAATAAAGACTAAAAAATGCATTACAGATATTCGCTGTTCAACGAAAAATAACAGTTTTAAACATGCAAAATTCTTTTTTTTTATAAATGAATATAGAATATATGAATATTATGTTGAGAAATATATTCCTTTTTCTTGGAATACACCCATGAGATTTAAAGACATCTTAAAATTTGAATACAAGGAGGGAAAATATTGAGAGAAATTGCTTCTTCCAAAAAGCGGTTGACAAAATGGGTGTATTCATCAGTGATGATTTCGGACCGTCAGGCCCCAAAAGCAGAATTAATGCGAGCCATATTTCACAATCGAATGTAGGGCTTCGCTCTGCGTTGGGCAATCGAGGCTGTCCGTGTCTTCTTTCACGGCATTTTGTCATTCGGAATTGCCTAAAAGGATTCATAGTTTTTTTCCTTTGTCCTTTTAGAGGGACCATTCACTGATTTAGTTGCAGGAAAAAAAATCAAAAATCATATATTATGAACTGGATGATTTAGAAATGATTTCGTATTTATTTAGCTTTATTCTGATGATACGTGTAAAATTTTGGAAATGAAGTGTTGCTCTATATCATATATTGCAAAACACTTTTACATTATGAAGGCTAATATTGAATTTTCCTAAATTGTTCACATTTTGAATGTAGCAGATAAATTTTTTCATTATAATGTAGTCATTTTGAACTTAT
>JAPMOR010010491.1:21245-32089 GCA_026543865.1 Argiope aurantia | reverse complement strand
ATATATATATATATATATATATATTAATTTCACTTGCATTCATTAATGCAAAGAAACTTAAGCTGTATTTATAATATTAGGCTAGTATTTTCACTTCATTAAAAGTTGAATTTTACTGGAAAAATGTTTAATTGTGTGGGAAAATTTAAACTTGTTAGTATTTCAGTGCCATTGATCAATGAAAAATTATCAATTATCAATCTAAAATAATAAAGAGATTTGTTTTATGCTCTAAAGTGCAGAAATTTTATTGATTCTTTGATGTGTTCCATCTAAAGCGACTCGCTAAATAAAGTTTTTTTATATCCAATGATAAATTATTTTTCTTTCACCATATGTTTAAGAGTAGTTATTTCTAAATTTATAAATTCCTATTAATGGTGTATTCATATTTCATTTTACTGAAGGTTCTTAGTGTTGATACTCAATTGTTTTCAAACAGTGTTAAAATTCAAAATGAAAAATAAAAATTAACTTCTTTGATAAAAAATAAATTAAGATAACATAGAAGAGAAAAATTGATAAAAAAGAAATTTAATATTAAATAAGCCTCTAAATGAATGTTTGAAAATTGACCATTCTATACTAAAAATAAAACTCATAGATTAGAAAAATATTTAGTGCAAGTTACTTAAGAATATGCTTTAGTATTATAAGAGAAAATGCACTGTTGTTCTGGAATGAGAGTCATATGCAATTACAAGACAAAGCATTAAAATTTCATTTTCTCAAACCTTTCACTTTCCTAAGTATTAAACACACAAAATGAAGGTACAATTATCTTCAAAATATTCAGATTTGAGATTTTGATGAATATAAAAATAATTTCACCAAATACAAGAACGCTATTTTTGGAATTATATTTGTCAGTGATGGAGATAATGCAAAACTACAAAGAATTAGAAGAATAAAATAAGGCATATTCTTATGTTACTGTAAATTTCTGTTAAATTTTGGATAAATTCCCAACAAGAGAAGAGTATCGAAATGCTCGAATGTAATAAAAATTCGCAAAGCGTTATTTCATTGAAATTTAGTGTATGGTTTAATCATTAACATTGTAGACATGCATCAAATTTTATAAAACACCATCAAGAATTTGACTGCCGATAAGCACATTATAATGCATGCTACAACGTTTTAATAAAATTTGATATTTATTCATTCTATAATGTATTTATCTAATACGCTCAGAAATGATCATATGAAAATATGGACACTTTTGACTTAATTGGTATTGATTTACATCTTTATGAATTATAAATGCATCTCATGCATTTATAATTCTTTCCGTAGAATATATTTGAAAGCAATGCAGTAAGATTCCAGAAATCTTGTACATTACCGTTGTAAATGTGTATTATGAAGACAATAAAACTTTGATTTGTTTTAAATCCTTCTAGATAATTATCCCTGTCTTCGAAAATGAACAATTTAATCATTTTTAATAAATATTTGAGCAACTTATCAATTTATTGAAAACCTAAAAGAGTTCAATATCATCTATTTAAAGAAAATTGTTTCTTTTCGTGCGTGCCTGGAAAACCTTGTCTTGGAGAATCTTGAGTGGTATGAAAATTAAAATTCGATATTAAGAAATTCCATTATAAAACAATTAAATATATATCTAGGTTTAAAGTCGATCAGAAAAGAAGGTATTAAGTACGAAAGCTCTTGTGCTTGAACCTCTCAACAGAGAAATGCAGCAAAAAGAAAAAAGTAGACATTCAACGAAATGGCTAAATGTTTTTAAATCCAATTCGGATTTCCATCCTTTTCAGTAACGTTCAGCTATCAAAAGCGTCATTAAAGCTTTTTATAAAGAGTCCTGTCTTTCAATCAAATGAGCATAAATAATTATCTAAGAGCAGCAATTTAACAATATAAAATTTCGAAATATACATCCCAATAGTTATTATTCTGGTTTTAAACATATAAATATGAACACCTACAAAGAATATAAAGACCTCTTACAATATTTATTTATGCAGAGATGATTTCTTACTAAAATTACGTGTGAAAATAAGAATTTTTAGAGTCATAAATTATATTAGTAAATTCCTATGGAAAGGCATAATAATTTTATCTATACATCCATTCTTCCGACCCTATTAAAAAGAAATTAAACTAAGAAAATCAAAATTTTTGCTTTTTGTTATGTTTACTGTTGTTTTGTTTTCTTTAACTAAACATAAAATTTTGGCTTAACGCCTTAAATATTACAAATTGAATTGAACATTTTAATTCAAAAATGAAATAAATGATTTCAAAATCAAACATTAAAAAAATTGGAATATAATCAGTAACATAAAGCTTCAAGTATATTCTCATTTTTTTAAAAATGTCTTGGGGATCTATTTCTCCCTTATTTTTCATTTTTATTTTTTCCATCTTAACCTAATATTATATGTCTTCGTTTTACAGATTACATCAGAACTCCATAGATAACGTCAGTTGTCATTCTAAAAATTAAATATTCTTTATAAATATCTTTAATTGGTCATCAGCTTATTTATATTCCATTAATAATACATTTATAATATAGTGAATAAAATACTTAGAATATAATTCTAAAAAGTGATTTTTTGTGATTTATTACATTTTATGTTACTCTGAAAATCATCTTTATATATGTCAGAGGAACATAAAATGGAAACAGGAAATCTATCTTTTTGACAGCAGATTATATCCTAGAGGTAAATTTGTTATTTTAGTATTATTGAGGAAATGTTCTAAAAACAGAATGTTATACTAATAAATTAAAGCGGAGAAAATCAGCGAATACTGAGGGCGAGTGAATGCATCAATGAGATTTACTGCCAATTTCTTTTAAATTGTTTACACATAAAGTTATTCTGAATGGTTTACTGTTTCAAAAGTAATTTTTTATTTTCATGTCAAAATGCGGGATATAAATTTAAAAAAAAAGACTTCAATTAAAGAAGTCTTACACATTTTAGCATAACTATGTTGATTGTTTGAAAATCAACTAATATTCAGATCAGATTAAACCTATACTGTCGATATACGAAAATAAATATGACGTTAATAGTAAAATAAATTCTGAATTTCAAATTTTAAGGAACCAGATTTTTATAAGAATGCTCTGTATTATTATTATTTTTCTTAGAAATGCAACAGAAAATACCGAAACTATAATTAAGAATGAAATGATCGTTTAATATAATTTTTTTCTTCCTCAATTTAGTATTCCACTGTACTTCCTGAATAGATATATTTCAGGTGCTTTCAAAACATATTCATTTTCCTCTTTTATTCAAATAAATGTTGCGCGACTCTAAGGAAATAACAGCATATACTCTACACAATATTATCTGTTATTGGGTAATCTATTCGCTTTAAAAGAAAAAAACGTCTTATATAGGTACGATGTATTTTTATTGAATTCCTAGAAATTGCATAACAACAAATGTAGAATTATTAACATAGTTCTATTCATTGGTTAAAATAAAATGTAATACTTTTTTATACTTCTTTTCAAATTAAAGTTTTAGACATTGAAGGAGAAAAAAACATTCATATTAACTTATTATTATCTTAAAATCACTCGCATATACTAACAATCTTCATTTTGACTTAATACGTTTTAGAATACACGCATGTGAATAAACGGCAAATAAGTCAAAAGAAGATTTCAAATAAGCAATAAAAATCTTCTTTCTTCAATTTTTGAATAATTTTAGACTCAGCAATATATATAGCTAAATTATGCCGCATTGTTTTGTTTTTATATTGTGAAATTATGTTACTAGTTTAAAAATAATGAATTATATTTTAAGGTATTAAAATCTTGTTAATAAGTCTCAGAATTGCGTACATTTTAGACGCATATTATGTAAATGATAAAAAAAAATTATTATGATTTCCTAAAATATGTGTGTTGAATTGCATGTTACATAATGAAAGATATCTATATAATGAATGAAAGATAAATTTTAGCAAGTGTTAAATTTTGATAAATATGGGCATTTTATGTTCTCTCCTGCTTTTTCAAAATTTAAATTTTCTTACTAAAAATGTAAATTTACTATAAATATTTTTAAAAACAGTAATACATATTTGTTATATAAACCTTCTATTAAATTTCTTTTTTAAAAAACCCTTTAAAACATACTAGGATAATGTATGTGTGGTTGTATGATTTTTTTTTCTCAAAATACATTTTATAACAAAAATATGAGTAAAGTAATTTCTAAAACTACGAAAATAAACAGATTTTTTATGAGGGAGATAATTATATGAAACTGAATGTTTCATTGAGGATAATAACTTTATTTACAATGTAATTATAGGAAGGAGAATAAATTTATTTACAAACTATTTTCAAATAAGTGATAAATTCTTGATGATTTATTAAATTTGAATGTTTTAAAAATAACTTGAAAAGCGAAAATTAAGAACAGCAAGTTGACATAAAATAATAAATTTATCTTATTTAATTTATAGAAATTTTAGAATGCACCATTTATCTTTAAAATATAGAAACCAAAAAATGATCTGAAACCCATAGTTTAAATTCAAGAATTACTTTTTAGGAAGTGCAAAAATAAATCGATAAAAATACTTTGCATACGTGGAAATTAAATTTCAGATTGAAATTGTAAGTTCATTGCTTCAATACAAGCAGATGGAAAGTAACGCACCCGCCTTTTCAAGAAGTGTTGCTGAGAATGTCAAATTAGACATAAAAAGTTTTCTTTAGTGTAGTTAGATTTTCTCATTGAATGTCAGAATAATATATATTATCCTCTTCTTATTTGTTTTATCTTCTTGATGTATTTTGAATTCAATGCCAAATGATAAAGAAAGTGTACTTTTCATTTTGTATATGTAAGTAATTTTTGTAAAAAGAAAGTGATCGTATCATACTTGTTCTTTTTTCCTATAAAAAGTGATATCTCTCTGATTTCATTGGTATATGGGTTATCTGAAAGATAAATAATTAAATAAATTATATTCATTTAATAGGTAGCACTGTTATTATGAAATGAAAAAAAAATTAAAAATCGCCTATTGCTTTTCGGCAAAATATTCACATGTGAAAGAGAATTGCAGGTATGTGGGGTACATATTTATTTCTATTTATAAAATTTAATCACGTTCTGTTTCTGTAGAAATATTTATGTGTTTTGTATCAAGAACCATGTAATTTAAATATATTTTCTGCAGAAGCAACGAATCCAAGTAATTATACATAAAGGAAGCAAATAATCAAAGTATATATTCATCAAAGAAAATATACATTTATAGGTTTTTTGAATGAGCCTAAAAATTAAGAAATATGAATTCCAGACAATTTATGCTTTTAATAGATAACATAAAAGATAACAAAAAATAACTTATTGCATTAAAAATCACAGTAAAAGATATTAGAACTCATTTCTTGCTAAATATTTTGATAAAATATTCAAAACATATCGCATTTTTAATTTATGAGAAACATGGTTTTTTAATAAGTAATTTGCCTAAAAAATTCTCTTTTCGAAAAAACATAATTAAAGTATTTTCTACTTTTTTATAATTTCAATATATTTTTCTTCATAGAAGATTTTTATTCAATTAACATAAAATAATTTAGCTTTTATTAAAAATGGAAATATTTCAGTGATGGTTACGTTATGTTATGTTAATTATGCTATATTCTGAGTGCAATATATGAAGCCATGGCTATGAAAGATTGATTATTTTCGTAAACTGTTGCTAAATTTAAGTAACGGTAAAATAATGCAAGAATACCTTTGATTAATAAAACAGAAAAAAAGTGGAAAAACTTAGATGGATTTTCATATGAATCATTGATTTTTATTCATCAAATATCTGTGCTTACTTTTGATTTACATTTCCCGTCCATAAGCTCTTCTTTCATCACTTTTTTAAAAGTAAAAAGAAAATGACAAGACATAAACAATTTGTTTTGGTAAGTTCTATTTTAGAGTTAATACATCTGAAATTTTACAAAATGCTTAAATTGCTTTCCGAAATGCTAGAAGAAACAGCGGATCTCAATTCCTAATGAGGCCATCTCCAAGATTCTCGCATATTCGGGATCATTTATTTTTATTTCTAAATGCACTAAATCGTCGGTAAGACATAGAATTATTTACCCGATATCCATTCAATGTCCATTAGAGATATCTGAAGAACTATTTTCCTTCCCATGAAATCAACTATATTGGAAAGCAGTGTTATAAATTCGTAGCTTATAGAAAGGCAAGAAAGGGAAATTATGACTTTTTAATGTTCTTTTCAAGATGCGTTTAGAATGTTAAGAAAATCATGAGAATATACTTTTAATTTATTTGTTAATAGTGTAGTTACGAAAAATAAATTTCGTTTAGAAGAAATCATAATATTTGCGTCAGCCAAATTTAAATATTTGCGTCAGCCAAATTAAGCTATAAAGCTTAAACTCAAAAGGAATTCTAATTTCGTAATCATGTTCAGAATAATTTTGTGAAATCTTAGTAACGTGGTATATTATTCATCAGAATATTCTTCACTATAATTTAACCCAAATTGCTTTATAACAGCATTTAAAGAAACATTATCTTCACAAATAACTTGCACAAAGTACTATGTTAGAAAGTTTTACATTCAAAAGGAGAAAATTGTATTACTGAGTTACTTAATATTCTTGAAACGTAATTTTAAACAGTTGCCATTTTGTTTAATATAAAATTCAGCAATTTCAAATTCAAATTGCATTTTTATAATAGTAAAATAAGTTAATTAGTAGGAGTCTAGTCAGCATTAAATCCTCTAACATTAAAGTATCCATAAATATTGCGCATTTAAATTAAGGAACATATTTTTTTTATTTAAATAGGGGGTCAATTTAAAAAAAAAATCCGAATAAAATATCCACTACAATATTTCTAAGAAACATTCAAAGGCATTACTGTAATAAATGCTTCATTAAATTACCCTATAAAAATTGTAAAATATGGGTAAATATCATGAAACATTTATCAATCTAATGTTAAATGAAAGCATATCTTGTAGTCAAAATTTTCTTTTCGTACCAAATGAGTTGCTTATACATCAATCATAGAATTCCCATGGCTCAGTTTATTACGAACCGAACTGTTATTCTTATTATACTTTGTTTCTATCTAAAAAGACTCTAATATAAGAACTAACATTTTAATTCAAATTATTGTGCATTGTTCACTTGTGTTCTTGATAATTATGTTTATGCCTTTCAAATGCTGAGTTATTATTTCAGAATATTGTTTACATCTTTAAGTTCTGAATCTAACAATCTATATATTGCAAATTGTTTCGAAATGAAGTTTATACTTTACTGCCGTAATGTTCTTGAAGATTATGTGTAACTTTATGGTTATATGTGTTCTATTTAAGTGTTGATAGACAAATTATGTATTTAATATGACTAAAATAGCGAGATAATACTACAAAAGATTCAGAATACCAAGATTGATCATAAGAGTTTTACTGGCAATTGGATTTAATTATGAGAAAATGTATATGGCTCCCGTCATAAAAGACATTTAAGCACCTCCATATTTAAAAATGACCTTTTCATATATTTTGAATATAAACATGTATAAAGTTTTTAGGACTGAAGGAGTAGAAATAGACAGAGGAAAACTTATCACGCTTATACCTATTATTGAAAGTTTTTCCAAGAAAATAACTGAAACTAAGTAAAAAGAATAAGAGATAAAAGTCCCTATAAGAGATAAAAATCCCTATTCCTTATATTTCCAAAATATAAATGCCAGTTTTATTTCAAATTACTATTTAATATGATGTTTCAAATTATAAACTGAGCACACAAATATACAAAAACAAATATATAAATAGGTAAAATCAGCTACATTTCCCAATATTAATTTACTCAATGCTACAATCGGTAAGAATGCATTAAAAATACATGGCATTTCCTATATCTTTCTTCTTTTATCTGCATCTTTATTGATTGAGTAAAGGAAACTCATATTTCTATTTCTATTTTAGTAATCAAAGTAAATATTATTCTGTTCAAATTCCCCAAATAATATAAGTATTGAATTTCATTCTACGGTCATTTCAAAACTTTTTTTCTATTTAATGAAAAACAATAAAAAGAAATCGAAATTACAAATTATGCCTAATGCATCTATTTAGAATTCTTACAATGATCCAGAACTTTAGAATTCTTACAATGATATTTTTCCCATCTTTACATAATTTTAACAAATTCTGGGACGAATATGTATATATATGGATAAAGAATCGCCATACAACATAGGGTCCCAAACGACTTTTAATAGGTGAAAATCGCAAAATATAGGGCGTAGGACAACTGTTGAAAATTATAAAAAAATCTATAAAAAATAACAAATGATGTTTCAAAGTTGATTTTTTTTAATATGAAACACATTCTTAAAAGTTTTTTTTCAGGCTGGTAACATGTCGATTTGATAATACAGGGGGTCGTAAATTGTTAAAAACGAAAAAATAGTTTAGAACCCTTATCTGCAAAAATATTAGGACTTGAAGAAAATTAAAAGCTTGAAAATGCAAAAAATTATATATCCCATAACTTGATATAAGAGTGTAGTGAGAAAGTTGGGGAGTTTTAAAGATATTCAAGAAAAACTCTAAATGGGAACCAGAAAACATCACTGCAACATCAATAAAGATGTTCGCATAGAATTGTCAAATTCGAAATACAAATTCAGAGCAAGAAAAATAGGCATTAAGTAGAAGAAAAATTACCAGAAAACATGGGGTCGCAGATAACGTTTATTCGTTAATCACAAACAACAGACATCGAAATATCTATTAGTCTGGTGAAGAGAATGGTTCTATGAATGCAATTATTAGGGGCAAGGTAATCGAGAAGATGCCATCTCGTATGTAAATTTTTCATACATTCGAGATAAATAAGAGCAGCGAGCAAGTATTCATTTAATGAGCATTTCAAAATTAATGGTCGTTAAACTTCATTTACAAACAAGTCAGATTTGGCGAATGCAACTAAGATGTGCTGGTGCTCCGTCATGCATTAACCAATTGTTCTGGCGTACAATAGTCGGTGTCCCCTGCAGTAAATCCGGAAGAACCTGCTGGAAGAAAGCAAGGTACTTTATGCCACTGAGGCATTTGGGCAAAAGATATGGTCCAAACAAATGAATCTTCCCAAATGTGAATATCAAATTGTGTTGTACGTTCGACGAGATAGTGATGTGTGAATTTTCGAATGACCAAATATTTGCATTTTGCGTGTTGAAGAAACCTTCTTTCTTAAAGCAGGCTTCGTTTGAGAAAACTTCAACAAAAAAAGTGTGCATTTTCATGTGTAACATCGAGCATCCAGCCTGGGAACACCACCCAATTTGCGATTTACATTGAAAAAATGATACATGTGATCCTATGTTTTCTGGTAATTTTTCATATACTCAATGCCTATTAGCCATGCTCTGAATTTGTCTTTCGAATTTTACAGTGCTCTCTGCGAAGATCGGTACTGATGGTGCAGCGATGCTTACTAGTTTCTATTTTAGTTTTTCTTGAATATCTTTAAAACTTCTCAACTCTCATACTACCCGCTAATATCAAATTATAGGATATGAAAGTACTTACATTTCCAAGATTTTATTTTTCTTTAAGTCCTAATATTTTTTCAGATATGGGTTCTAAACCACTTTTTCGTTTTCAATAATTTATGACACTCTGGATCATCAAATCGACATGATCCCAAACTGAAAAATAAACTTTTAAGCAAGTGCTTAAAAAATTATCTCTTAAAAAATTCATAGTTGAAACACCTTTTGTTATTTATTTATTAATATTTTACATTTTCCAACAGTTCTCCAACTCCACATATTTTTCCGAATTTCACTTACTAAATGTCGTTTGGGACCCCATGTTGTATGCGATTCCTTATCCACTTGATGCGGAGTATCTCCCTTCTGAATTTGTCGGTCAAATTCGGCAACACCCTGTATGTACAAGCTGCTGCTTAGCCAGTCATTTCTAATATAAAAAACACTAAGTAATCAATATTTACGAAGAAAAAACTAATTCTTATAATCATAATCTTCGCAAATATATATATATATATATATATATATATATATTGTTACAAACCTGCAATTCGGCTTCCCAGCATAGTTTGTTCCATCAATAGAAAGAAAGTTTTACAGTCATCTGAATGGGACTAGCGCGTCGGAGGTCCCAGAGCTTGGCGACAAACTTGGCAACCATTTGGCGAATTGACGACTTTGGCGCCAAAATAGATAATACCCGAAACTTCCAGAATTTTCCCGATCCGTCCAGTAGGAACCGAGATACGCCTTGAACGTTCCTGATTGGTTGAGAGGCTTCTAGCCCCGCCTCCTGAGACCTATAAAAGGGTCCACAGCTGCCAGAGCAGTCAAGTCAAGTCGGAAGGAGACGACGAAGCCAGTAGTCGAAGACGACGGAGTAGTCCGAAGACGGAGCGGAGAAGCCAGTAGTCCGAGTTCGAGAGCAGCGAAGTCAAGTCAGTAATCCGAGTCAGATCCGGAGAAGTAGAAGACGGAGTAGTCGGAAGCGACTGAGTCAAGCTCGTGCTGAACTGAGCTGTGCGCTACTGTCTGCAGTAGATTCTGGTTGTATGCTACACGTCTCGGGTGAAGATAATCGTCTTCTCTGCTGTATATAGTTGTCGTTTTTGTGCTGTCCTGTGTGTCTTCGTGTAAATAAACGTCGTTGTTTTATTTTCTACTACTGTCTGCTGA
The DNA here is from genome assembly GCA_026543865.1 of Argiope aurantia. Classification (NCBI taxonomy): domain Eukaryota; kingdom Metazoa; phylum Arthropoda; class Arachnida; order Araneae; family Araneidae; genus Argiope; species Argiope aurantia. The sequence continues at coordinate 21,338 of JAPMOR010010491.1, read as the reverse complement.
TTGAGCGTTCTACACACCATATCACTTCCACTATCCAAACGAACCTCGGCAGAAAATTTCGTAACAATATATATATATATATATATATATATA
>JAPMOR010010491.1:0-21145 GCA_026543865.1 Argiope aurantia | reverse complement strand
ATATACTATTTTAGGGAAATAACAAAGAGGGGGGAGGGGAATGCAAAAATGCACAGCTAAGAAAACTTGCATTTTATGTCGTACCACTTATCAAAGATTGGACTACTGAGGTAAAACTAACCAAATCATATTTCATCGTTTCAACTAATAAGTTCACACTTGACATACCTATATTTTTTTGTTCTTTTTCTTATGCGTTTCCTTTATAAATAATTATTTTTGATAGTACGTCAACTGTAGAAATATCAGATTCATCTAATTGTAAATTTCAAGAATAACAAATTCATTTAGTACTTCTGCATGTCAAAGAATTTAAAAACTTGTTCTTTATTAAAGTACCTCACTCTTGACAATCATGCTGCCTCTGGAGTGTATAAAGACAATCAGATATGATTTTTCACTTATTAAATATATACTCCGTAATTCGTTTTTTTTTTCGCTTTCAATTATAAGGAAGTTTTTGCTTCTCATCTTATTTACACGTCCACTTCCTTAGATCAATTGATATAATGCCGAGAAACAAGATTCTAATTTAAAATTATTCTAAACGAAATCAGGGCTTATTTCTTTATTTAGATGTTTAAATCTTTCAAAATTTTCAGTTGCCAGTTTAATCCTTGAACATGATGTCAGAGAGTAGATTTTAAAATTTCGTATTGCCCATGAGACTCATTGAATCTTATTCCGACATTGAGTGATTTGTTTGATTACTCAACTATATCTCTCAATCGATTCCTTCTTTTGTAAATATATTTTGACATTAAGGTGTTTAGAATAGAAAATCAAAGCCTAATTTTTTTAAAAAATTGTTATCGCAAATGGTGTGTCAATTGTGCATGTATTACCTAAGTTTTTCAAAAAGTGGGCTAAATCTCTATCATCTTAGGTTACAATTTAGGAATTTGGTGTTCTTACAATTTAGATTCTGCTCGGTTTGTTTTTCACCTAAAAAAATCCCAGGAATTGTGTATCAAGCCAATGTTTTAATAATATATAAACTTAATTTTTTCAGAATGAATGTATAAAAAGGAACATACACCTACAAAACATATATTGTTATAAAAGTTGTTAAAACACACACAAAAAAAATACAGGGAAATCAGCAAATCTTGTTTTTTAGGAGCGTGTTGAGGATAAGATGTGTTTTTCTGATGACCAGTTGAAAATAATGACTATATATGTGAATACCATATCACGCTATTGTTAGAGACGCTGTTTCTCGCGTTTTCTATAAAATGATACAATTTGTAATAATACAACTTGCAGTAATACAACTTGAGCAACCTTTCCATATTTTAATCATATTATTTTCTGTACAATATTTCTTTTTGACTTAAAATAATATTGCAATTACACTTAAAAGCAGTTTAAATCACGTTTTTTTTGTTTTTTTTTTATTGTTACATTGAATTTTAAGCCCGTTTAATTGTTTCTTTAAAATTTTCACTCGTTTAAACTTGTCAAATTTGAAGCAATGACAAAAATCACTTTTTGGACATAGTTAAATTTGAGCATAATTTAAAACATAATTTTCATTTTAGGTTTACGAATGAGGTAATAGCTTTAAGTTTGCAATTTTTATTAACTTTTTGAAGTGAATTTTTTTTCTCGAACGTAATATCTGATGCAATCTTACCGGCCAAATATTAAACAGACGAATCTAGACTTAAAAATTATCATGTTGCAATATATTTCGTATTAGAGGTTCAAAGTTTAATAATTTTTTCCTATCTTTATCAGTTAAGTAGGCTTAGAAATATAAAGAATTTATCTCAAAACTGTTTATTCCTTCAAATTTGAATTTTTAAATATTTGCCCATTTACCTGGAACCTTTTAAAGCAATTACTTGAATGTATTACCCAAGGCTTTAATGAAAGGTTATTAGTAAGTTTAAACATAATTAAAGGAATAAAATTCCATTATTTTAATACAAATGAATTTCAAAGATGTTTTGTCCATTAATGTTTGAAGTCCATTAGTATTAAGCTACTCAGTATTCCTCATCCTTTCATTAAAGCTCAATTAAGTGACAAAAGTATAAAAGATTACATTACAACTATCTATTTAATAATCATGAAAGGAGATTTTAAAAGGTAATGAAAAATCAAAAACGCATTGCCATTATCTGAAATAATCGTAACAGCCAGTGGCGATTTCCGCTATTTCAGCCCTAGGTTTGCTCTTCTCTGTTTAATACTTCACTTTTCAATGATACATGATGGTGTTATATTCTTATATTATATATTCTCTTATATTCTTAAAGCTTTATGGATAGTTTAAGATTCAATAATAAAAAATGATTATTGTATTTTTACCGAAGTATATAAGTATTTTAGTTGTTTTAATGAAATATTCCACATAAAATTAATTTTTCGATTGCTTTTCTAAGGATTCTGTATCACCGTTATTAAAATTCATACTTTTATGACTGAAAAAATAAAATAAATATGAAGAAGTGTTAAAATGAAAATCATCAAGTTAAATCACAAGTGTTAAAATGATCACAAGTGTTAAAATGAAAATAAATTTTAACACTTGTGAAATTAACTTATCACAAGTGTTAAAATGAAAATAAATTTGAGGAATCATTTCTTTACACTCTGGACTACATGAAAATGAATGAAACTAAAATTAAAATACGTGATAAGTTTTATTAATAAGAAATGCAATCATTATTTTTAAAAAAATTTCAAGTGAAATTTTTATCTTAATGCTCACAAGACTGTTGAAGAATGATACATACGTTGAAATTATTTTAATTGCATATATTCAATCTTATTTCAGTACCACGAATACGAATTTTTAAAAATTCTATTTAATCTTTAACTGCAATTTTAATAGATGTAGCAATAAAAATAGCGCAAATGGAGCTAATAATCTATTTATTCTTTCCCATATGTTTTAAAGTTTCTTGCCATATTTTTAAATTTAAATATACGTAATGATGATATTTTTTACCTGAATTTCATTTTTGAATAAACGTATAATTTGATATTTTTGAAAAAACGCATAATTTGCTGTATATTAGAGATTCTGAAATTAGTAATCTAAATTCCTAATAGTAACTATTATAAAAATATTGCAAAGAAAGACTTTAAATGCGAAGACATTAAATGCAAAGAAAGACTTTAGTATAAACTTATCAAAAACTCATAGTGCAATTTATCATTCAAATTTAATAACAATACAAGAATCTGCAACATTACTCCACATTTACATATGAAAGTAATTCCCCGATGTTTATAATTTCTCTCGCTCTTCTGCTCCACTGAAAAATTGTGCAATGGTAATACTTTAAGAAAGGTAATATTTTAGAGAGATAATACTGAAGAGAAGTGATACTGTGATATTAAGCTAATCTTCTTTGTAACGTCAGCTATGCTGTATTAACTTTTTTTTTCAATTTTGGTTTCGATTAATGTTTGTACAGGAAAAAATCAAATATTAAAACTTCATTTTAACATTTTTATATGTATCTTTTTCTTCATTACCTACTTCATTTCTCATTTTTGTTAAAACCTATTCATATCTTATGCGATAAATCAATGAAGTGTCCATTTCAACACAAAAACTTGGAAATGAAACGTAGGGATATTATTTGCCCCTGTACAGAATAAGGAATTCATTATAGGAATAAAATATTTTCCTGTGAATGCTCAAAATATTTATAAAGATATACATATTTGCAGGAAAATTATTCTAAGAAAAGAGACTGTGGTGATTTAAAATGTCATATCTAAAATTCAATAAATTAGGGATTGAATTTATATACGATACAAAGTTCAAAGTGTTAAATTTCAATTATGTTAGATTATGGTATTAGAAGGCAAAAATTGCCACAGTTTGACTCAGAACATCCATAAACTCATATTTTCCTTTAAATATCGAAAAAAATATTAATAAATAAACTATATTTAAATATAATAAACTGATGTTTCGTCTGTTTTAATATTAATGAATTAAGTAAATATTAAATCACCTATAACTGATATTTTCCGACAACTGGAAGAAATTGTTCATTAAGCATTAATTTAAATACAAAAATAACGCTTAATAAATCAAATATTAGTTTAATAGTTCTAAAAAAAGTAAGCACTTAATACATTTGACACTGTCAAGCACATTTCAGAAGAGAAAAGTAAAAGAGAAAGTGCAAAAACTTATAAACATAGATGTATTCCTCTTCTAAAAACGGATAAATGTCTTGTTTTGGTCTTTTCTTCACACCTGCAGACTTTGCAATCATTTGAAAGTTATGACAATGCTATTCTTATGGCTATTAAGAGACTTGCGTTGTTCCGAGAACGATTTCGGAAAATTGAATTTTTCTTCCCCTTCTCTTTCCGAAATACTAAAAATTCTGTGGTCAGGTAATCTTCTAACCCTTCTCTAAAGCAATAAAATGATCCTTGCTTTTTATTTTTAAGGTGTTCAGTCCCATTCCTTAGAGTTTTGCATGTAGACATCGCCATATTTCAAAAAGAATTCCGTCTCTTTTTCAGCTGTAAATGGAATACCGGAAGGATGATGGTTACAATAGAATTTTTTTAAACTTAGGGATTCTTCACAAAATACACATTTGTTTATAGAAATTTTTTCAGAAGCAAGATATTTTATTCCCTATTTAAAAAAAATCATAAAAACATTATTACATACTTAATTAAACTGGGGTCCCTTTTTTGCATTTTTAATTAGAATTTTAATTATTAATTAAAAACTAACTTTCCCGCCAAAAAAATCTTCTCATTTTCCCCACCGCCAAATCAGTAAGGCTTCAGCTTTTTTTCCCAAGACTAATGAGGCTAGGCTTAAGATTTTTCGGCCGATTATTTCAAACGATTCTGTTTATTTTCTTAACGTTTGATGCATTTATAATTAAACATTGTTAATTAATCGCTCTTTCAGATTTATTATGAAGTACTTTTGAATTAAAATAAAACAGAATAAAGGAAATTAAAAATTTCTAATCCGCATAGCGTTACCCCAACTGGTTCACATATTTGCGTTACCGTAACTGGCGTTGAAAATTCACGCATGCGCATTGTGTTTTGATTTAAGACAAATATTATCAACGGATGCTGAATTGATTTAAATTATTTTTATTTTAGTTGCATGCTTTTGTAATTAAATTGTATTTATGTTAGTTATATATTTTTTGTATATGCTTATAGTTTTAAGTACATCTTTTTTTAACCTGTTTTCAACCGATTATTTTAAACGATTCGTTTTATTTTCTTAGTGTTTGATGCATTTAAAATGAAACATTGTTAATTAATCTATCTGGCCATGATGAATCAGAGAAAATTTTGTTGACAAATTCTTGAAATATTACATAAATTAAGAAATTTATTTTTTAGTGCCCATAAAGTTTAAACTCTTAGTGACTCTGTTTTCAGTAATCATATTACAAAAAATACTTTGTTTCAGTAAAAAATATTATTATATTAATTGCAGATTAATCTTTTCCACTTTAATTTAAAGTATAAATTCTTTGGGAGCGAACAGAAAATTAGAGAGATACATATTACATTATGATTGAAGGCCTTTATAATATTATGAGTATTTGAAGTTTTAAAATATTTTTATGAAGAAACTATTAAAGTAAGAATTACATAAAATATTTAATTATTAAAATTTTAACGAACATTAAGATTGGCGAACCGGTTGGTTGCCAAAGGCGGCTAGTACATATATTAAAGCTCAATGTGTGTGTGTTGGCACTCTACAGGCGAAACCGCTCTACCTACAGCTACCAAATTTGGTCCGCGTTTACTTTGGTGAACGGGAATGTGCACCTCGAAGCAATTTTTTTATTTTTTAATTAGAATTTTTATTAACTAAAAATTAAGCGAACTGTCGTCGTTTTCAAGCTATAACTTCCGAAAATATTGCAGTACAAAGTTGACTTTTACATCAAGTTGAAATTCAAAAAAGAATCTTTTCAATGATACTAATGTTTTAACCCTCAACTTACATTTTCCTTTTAATGAATTTAAAAAAATATAATTTAATTACATTTTGCAACAATTTATTTCGTGCAAAATAAAAATAAAATTTAAATTGCATGAGCGCGTTAATTTGAAGAAATTAAGTTTTATCAACGCGTTACCATCATATTAACATAAGCTCCAATTAAAATAAAAGTTAACTTTCATTTTAAATTAAGCATATAAAAATGTAATTTTCAGTGCGTGTCCTTATGAAAGGAAAGAAATATGAAAAATGATATTTTTGATAAGTAAATGCAAGGAAACATTTTCTATGATTTTTTTCAATACCTTTATTACTAGTTCAATTAAACAGTTTTATTTAAGGAATATATTACTTATTTTGTATTAGATACAGATTCAGTCATAACATCTAATTTGTAAACTTTTAATAATAGATATAAATTTGCTAATAAATAGTCTAGATGAAATAAATAATTATATTTTATATAAATTGATATCATATTTAATATCATATTATTAAATTGCTGATATTTTAAATGGAAATTGTTGCATTCCAATCCATTTAATCAATCACTGACCAATTTATGAAAATTTCAATATTATTATTCGATAAAAACGGGTTATTTTCGATCACTTCATCAATTGTGTCAAAGAAGTCGATCATCTCCCAGTTTCTCAAGAGTGATAGGCTTAGAATATGAAAATTATTCTAATATTGTAATATTTAAAACTTAATAAATAGGACAGGTTTGAGTACAGAAGATAGAAACGTTTATTTATTTATTTAAAAGTTGAAGTGTCAAGATTTTTTTGCAGTATATGATTTCTTAGGACCGAAGGAATGTCTAAAATTCAAACTTCATAATTTTTAATATATAATTATAAACCGAAAAAAATAAAATATTATTATTGAGCACATTTATACCCTTTTTAAAAACAAAACTAAAAACTTAATTTTTTATTGAATCAGTGAAATTTTTCTTGAATAATGCACATAAGACTTCAATGCCGAAAGACTCGTCTTCCAGTTCTCATATTTCTTTTTTAACAAAAAGACGCGCGTGGATTCAATAAAACGTTTTTATATTAACTATTCGCACTTTAATTTAAAATTTAATTTTACGGGGGCTAATAGAAAATTAGGGAGCGATGCATAACAGAACGGCTTAAGGTCTGCATAATAATAATAATATATGAATTATATGATTATCAAAATTTGAAGTTTAAAATATATTGCTGAAAACACTATTATGATAATAAGTTACAGAATATATTAAATGAACATTGTAGCGAGCATTAATACTGACGAATCGGCTGGTCGCCAAAGGCACTACTTCTATAATAATTTAAGATTTGCGATTACGTTAGACATGATTTTTAATAAAGTGCGTAAAATAATTTTATAATTTTAAATAAATATATTGAAAACCTTATTAAGCAAAAATATATCAACATATTTGGGAGAAACATTTTTACAAAGCAATAGAGTTATAATTCAAAAGATTGTAATATAGAAGTTAATTGGTTTGTTTAAAAATTTTAAATCAGATATATATTACATAGTTCTTGAATTCAAAAATGAATTATATGTCTATAAAATATTTAAATACAATTGGAGGATTTTATAGAATGAAACTTTCTATTTAATTTCGTAATATAGAGCATTCAAACAATTGTAAAATATTTTTTAATGAATGAATAACTGAGTTTGCCGTTCAGACATTCCAGAATATATTGAAAAAAGATTGTGCAAAATCTAAATAAAATGTGTTCCTTATGCTGTGGCTGTTAGGTAATTCAAAAAAGAACAGGACGTTTACGTTCTAGCATAAGTTTATTTTTCTAAGAGACTGGATTCGGATAATTTTAAAAATATAATTGAAAATAAGAGATGCGTGCACTAGCTTAAAATTATTTATTAAAATAATCAAAATATATATTTATTTCAGAAATAAAAGGTTTTAATTATAATAATTACACAAAAAATAAGCTAAGAAATTTCTTTTTTTGTATATATTTTGATGTGGATTTTCAGTTTATAAAGTTTCGAAATTTTTACATTGTCGCTATGAATTGCAAACTTTTAAACAATATATCCGTTGAAAATAATATTTTCCCAAACAGAAAACAATTTCTTTAATGCAAGCGAAATTATATATTTATAAACGCTTGGCTCTTTATTTTATGCAACTTTCTACCATGCTTCTGTGGCTCGAAAATTTACCTAATTTATTGTCTTAACAAAGCTTTATAAAATGATAATACTCACATTTCAAGTCAAAAATGCAGTTCTTAATCTATACGCTATACTTTATTCAACATTATTTAATGTATTGTTCGATAACTTTGAATATTTAAGTTGCATTTTCATTTATTTGATTTATCCTTGATTAAAACTTATTTTTGTAAATAATTTAGTATTTTTTCATATCTCATTTTTTTAATATTTTTTTAAATACAACTTCAGATTCTCTCTTGCTTTAAAATACCATGTTTTACCCTTAAAATTTATATTTTATTAGTTTAACATGAATGAATTCATAAATATCTCACATTTACAGAATCAATAATTTAATCACATTTATTGAAATATATTTTATTTTTTTGTTACTTGATACATTGTCAAGACCGAAATAACTTTTCATACAAAAATGACAAAATCTGACTGCAACTTTCGGATCTGAAAGAGATTTATTTTCATGTGAAAAGCAATATTTTCCACGGAAACTATATAAATCGAAAGCATGACTGCTGACAGTTCGATGTCACTTAATGTTATGCGCTTTGACACCTTAACCCAATCAAAATTTCATCTTCTACTCGTTTCAAGAGGCATTTCTCAATGGTTCAAAGATAAAATAAGATATAATGCAAAGGCCCGAACTTCTGTGGCAAAAGTACAGGAATTTTGAAGGACTGTATTTTGGTATTTTCTTATTTAAAATGTTTAATTAAGTATTATTTTCTTAATTTGCTATTTTTCATTCAGTTATAAAAAATATATTTTTATAAGTACAAATAATATTTTCTATCTCTCAAGGTATATTTAAAACCATGATATAACGAATGTACTTCTAACAGCAACTAACTTCTAAACACTCATTCTTTTGATTCCTTTTTCAATAAAATATTATTTGTCATATATTTTATTGAAAAATATATTTATTTACCATGTATTTTATATTATTTATTTTTTATGTTATTTTAAAATATGTCTGATTCGAAAATTCAAGAAAAAAAAAACATTTTCTCATTTTTTTTCAATTTAAATAAATAAAAAAATTGAAGGTATTTGGTATGATATTTCTTTTACATTTTGCGAGAGTACTTCTAATTTAAGTTTCAGATTAAAGACAGATGTATTGCACATATAAAATATGATCACTGTTTCCAAAAATTCTATAAATAGCAAACGTTCAGTAAATTTCTAAGATAAAGAGTTGTCGCGGAGAATTTGGGATATTTGAATCTCATTTTATGTATATGGTAGAAGAATATAACTTCTAAAATATTGTGAAAAATAAACCTTAAATTTGAAAAAGGTAACACCTTTCATAATTAGCTAGAATTGTCCATTGAAGATGAAATCTTTATTAACACTTAGTTTAAGAAAGACTAAATTTAATTATTTAATTTTAATTTAATGTGATATATATTTATTTACATATTAATTAGATGCAGTTTAAGTAGAATATAATTTATTTTCCTGCATAAATTTCTAAAAATCGTACTTTGTCAAAGAGTAATTAATTTTTTAGATTAAAGAATAGCATTCCTTTGCAAATAAACTGATAATTTTATCAAAATGAAATGATAAAAAAAGTAAAGCTTTTAAATACAAGTATGTTTACTTTACATTAATTCTAAAAGCTTTTTTTATTATCAAAAATGATACCATTGTATGTAAAAAAAGAATTTATCTTATAAATTTTAAAAGAAGAAAAATGAAGAAATATGTACTCCTTAAATAAATCTATCACTTCTATTTTCATATCAAATCCATCAAAATAAAAAAAAAAATAGAAAAGCGTTGCTGTTTTCAAGAAGAAAACGCCTCTTTATTAAATAATGTCACTGGGGTTATTGAATGATTGAAAATAATAATGTTTTTTTTATACTTTTTCATAGTTACTTGTGCATACCTCTTCCTGCAAAGCGGAAGGATGTAAATTAATCTTCTTCAGAAAAGCTAACGCATAAAACGTGATTACGTCGAAAACAAATTTGTTTTGCCTTGGGTGGAACATCATTTATTCTTATCAGTGTTTTCATAGCTGTGGATAAATATACTGAAATATCTCGTTATAAAAAAATAAGAAAATTTTTTGATTTAGAGTAAAAATTAATGTTTGCACTCTTTCAATAAACTATGTAATTTTTTTTCTTTGCTTCGAAAGAAAATTCTCTAATATAATTCGAAAAAAAGAGAAATTATAACAGGGCAATTTCTTCTATATTCTTTCCATGAGAGAGGTTGCTATAATGATATTTGAATAGTCCAATTTCGATAATTAGCATAATAATAGCATAAATATAATATTACTTTTGATATTAAAATTCTAATTTTTGTACTAATTTTCCTTTTTTAACTTTTTTATAATTCTTATTTTAAATGCATAATAGCATAGTCGTAATGCATAGTCGTTAAATGCATGGTCGTAAAATTTATTCATTTCTTCCATTTCAAGTGATATGGCTCTGTTCAAGAGTTACTTACAAATTCTTGAGATTTAGAATTGAAATCATTATGTATTAATTATATATAATTCTATAATCAATACTTATCTACGTTATTAAAAATATTTTGATTTAAATATTATTATATGTTTCTTTGTTTATTAATAAAATTTAAAATGAACAAAGACGATGATAAACTACCATAATTTTCCCCTATGAAAATGAAATTTTCCGGTATTTGAAAGCAGTAATTATGAATTAACTAAATATATTTCCCTCAGATTTATTTTTAAAAAGAATACTTTATCTTGTTTAAAAATTCTCCATGCATAATTTAGCAACGCAAACAATTATATCGTGATACTTGATATTCATTAATTTTCTTCTAAAGTAATATTTTAGAATTTATATCAACTACTGAACCCATGCTTTAAATATTTTAGAACAGACGCCTATAAAAATTTTTGATGCTAATTCAAAAAGCAGCAAATGATATACCACTGCCAAATTGATCTATTTCTGTTCAGTAGATTTCAAGAAATCTAATGCTCTCAGAATATCACCAAGTTCGTTCTTTTGCCATTGTAACTTGATAATGTATTTTCGTAAAGAAATTTATATAGAAAACAAAGCGGAAATCAAAATAGATAACACTGTTCGTTTACATTATAATTAGATATATATAATGTGCATTTCCCCTCTATTCAATAGGCATAATTAATTTTCTAGCAATTGAAATAAATGGTTTCTACGAATAGAAAAATAAAGGGTGTTAAATCATTTGTGTTTCAGAAAGTCCTTGACTTGACAAAAATTTCTTTATTTTGTTAAATATTAACAGTTGTGAATTGCAATTTCAGTTGTGAATTGCTATTTCACGAATTATATAAAAAGAATGTAGCGTAGTCGTTGAAAATTATAATCATATTATATAAATATGAACTAATAATAAAGATGACTGTGTATGTATGTGTGTTTTGGCGCTCTACAAGACAAACTGTTTGACTTAGAGTTATTATTAAACATGGCACTTATATACTTTGAAGGAAATGAATATGTAAGTTGGAGCAAGATTTTTGCAATTTCTGAATTTTAATTGATTAAAATTTAGGCGAAATATTAAAAAAAATTTACCATAATGTACAAACATTTTTATAGAAAAAAAATCAATTTTTACATTATCTTAAAGTTTAAAAAAAATCTTAATGATATGAATTTAATGCGAGTTTAATTTTTTCGTAATTTTAACAATATTTTTAAAACATTTTTGCCCAAATTCAAACAAAAGATTAAATGATTACCCTGAGATTTAAATTTGCATTCTGCGTTCAATCAAACAATTAATCGAGAGAATGAACTCATCCATTGTTGAAAGCTAAAATGTAGGATTTTGATTAATAGATTCGAGGATACGAAATAACAAAAAATTGATGATAAAATTCCGTGAAATTTTAATATAGATGAAGTAAGAATAGAAATATATGATAGAAATTATAAGATGGATGATGGTTCATGAAATGTGTCTTCATTTAAAAGGTTTATGTGCAAGATGAATAAAAATTATGTATAATAGTTGAAATAACACATATATAATATTTGATAATTTGACAGAATAATTGACATGAAGCTATATCTACATGATCTAATTAAAATTAAAGATAAACAATATCCGAGAGTAATCATCAAAGGAAACGAAAATTTGCAACGTATTATATTTAAAATATGCATGAATAAAAGTAAAGAAACCTGCAAATAGATGAACTATTCACACTCCAGAAAATTAGGAAAGTGATAGAATAGAGACGTTTTGGAAAGCCTAAATTTCTATAATCTTAATTTCGAGGGTTTTAACTGAATTTACTTGAATATATGCTTTAGAATGTTTATTCAAGTCGATGTCTTTATTCTATTGGCATTCAAGATCCAAATGAAATTTACGATTAATATATCTTTCCAAGATATGTTTATTAAAAAATCCTTTCTTGAAGACATAATGAATTACTCGAATACTTTCCCGAAACTTAGGAGAACGAAAGAGTGCTTGATTGTGCAAGATTGTATAATTAATGTGTGGATGTCTTCTAACGATAACTTATAAGATATTCCAAGTAATTCTTACAAAGACTTAGCAGGTTCTCTTTAATTGGATTAGATTGTGTGATGTTTCGAATACAAGAACAAGAATGTTATTGTTTAAAATGAGCTTTCTAAATAAATAAAAAAATAATAAAAATATTGCTTTTGAATAAACAGAAAGAAATAACGCAACTTGATGCGTGCAAAAATATTTCATACTTCATTTATTTTAAAATTGGTTTTTATTAAATCAGCAATATTTTCTTAAAATAGTTCTTGACTTCACCTTAGGAAGTCAAGTCAAACTTAACTGATTTCCTTTTATAAGAAAAGTGTTTGATATTTCAACAGCCAAAATAAAACATATTACTTCAAAAGTTGTTAAAGGTATTGTAAATTTGTTAATTGTAATTGTTATTTTAGTTTCAGATATGCGGATCAAGTAGGAAAGTAACGACAAATAATGGGTATAAAATACATTTTACAGATAATTATTCATTTAGTTTATTGATTTCTCATTCATTTTGTAATAAAATGCAAATAGAAAAAAAATAGTAATTAGCAAAAATCAAAAAAAATTGTGAATATAAGACTAGGGCGTGAGTTCCACACAATTCCTCAGTCTCAGATGCCACTATAAGGAATAGTAGTGGAATGAAGGAAGGAAATGGAAATGACACGCATTAGTCTGAGTTGAGGCCCGAGGCCGTAAATATCGCCGAAATAAAGCAAACACCTTTTCTGTTCATGTTTATTTAATAGCTGAAAAACTCATTTATGTTTGATACTCTATGATTTTTGCTGCTTGAATGTATAATGTTAGTTTTAGAATTTAAGAGCTAGTTAGTGTAATAGTTAATTTTAACATAATAATCTTTCAGAATTTTTTTATGCTGAAGTTTTCTGCTATGTTATATAATTGAGAATCTAATTGGAAAATAATTAAAAAACGCATCCATATCTTTACAGAGCAAAATATCTTACGATATTGTTATGATATTTTCATGATATTGTATACCAAACAATATCGTGGATATATCTTACATCATTTTCAAATAATATAAACGATAAAACAACAGGATAAGCAAAAAAATATTTTTGCTGCCTATTTGTAATTTTAATATATTGACTACAAAATACAAATAAACATAGATCACAGAGGTACGTAATTCACTGGCAATATTAAACAAAAAGCTTACGTTGCAATATTAAAATTTATTTGGAGTATCATTGCAAACTTCTTTGCTGAGTTTTCCGAATTAATCTTAAAAATTAAAATTTACTAGCCATGTTCCTTTTTTTTATCAAAAGATAACTCTTATGCTGTTTCAAATGAGTTCGTAGATTTATAAATAGCAAAATATTTGTAAATAATAGGAAAAATTTAGTTAAAAACACTTATATTTTTATTTTTGAATATGGAAATGTATCACTTTTGAAATGAGTAAGAAATAATACAATTAGAAAAAAAGAATTATACACCATATTCACTTAAATGTTTATATAAATGTAGCACTGTACTATAGAACAATTTTTAATTGAATTATAAAATTAAATTTTCTTTTGTCCAGATTGGATGTATAAATATCAATCTGAAGAATTACATGCTAAAAACATTTTTGAAAATTACTTTTTTACATACATATGAGCTTTTGATTTGGATATAGACTATATTGATATCAATTTGTGAAGATAAATGTAGTAAAAAAGGATGAACCTTTTCATTTTGTACGATTCTCTAAAATTACTCCATAAAATGTTTGCAGATTCATAATTTTTTACATAATTTCATATGATAACGTCATTATCAGTGAAAAGTAATCCATATTTTGAAATAAATTAATATTAGCTATATTTATTCCTTACTTTAGTATACCAAAGCATTTTTAATTGAAAATCAAAACTCTTTTTTGTGCTATTAGCTTTTATCACTCGCCTTTCGCAACCAGTTTGTTCACCGGGAATATTGATTAATATCTTGATATCTTGGAATTTGTTTGATATACTTTTATATCCGTGATTACGTGAAATTATAAGACATTAAAGTCTTGTTATTTTAATTTCCTACATATGTTCATTTCATTGTACTCATGGAATTTTTTAATGGATTCCAGTTTTATTATAACCCTGCATTACAAGAAAAATAAATGTCTGGTTCTTCTAACCAGGTTTAATTTTTTTTTAATTTTGTTTCTCAAGCATATACTTTCAATGGTTTTGAAGTAAATACTTAGAGTTCCCCATTTTATTCGTCTTGTAAATAACACTCATATTAAACAGAGTACATTAGCATTCAGCGTAAGAAGAAAATAATGTGAAACCAAATATTTAAGGAAAAATTAAAATGGTTTGGATCCCAAGGCTTTAATGTAATCTGGTATTGAAATATTTGGCAAAAAAGAAAAAAATCTACAAAAAAAACTGGCAAAATTTAGAAAAAAAATGCTCTAATATTAAATTAGCATCATTGAAAAGTTTGTTCTTTTAAATTTTAAGAGGTCTCGGAAACATTTTTCTGCTGTAATATTTTAGGACATAATAATGGAAAGCATTGAAATTTCGATTTCTTTTAAATAAACTAAAATTTTAATTAAAACTTTGTTCCGAGGTTCACTCTTTCCTGATTCAAAATTTATATGTACTAAGTTTGGTATCTATAAGCTATCTAAGTCTATATCAAACAATTGGATATATAGAAAATCAATACATACACATCCATTTGTCTTTATTATTAGTAGCTATATTTATTTCATTTAGAGAAATGAATTGCTATAATTTTAAAGAGACTTAATTGTTCTTTTTCCATGAAAGCTGGCTTGTGATAAACAATTGAAATTAGGTTTACTTTCACAAGAAAGAAGAATGAAAAATATTTATACGGCTTTATTTTATTCAGATGTTTTTTCAAAAAAAAATATGTAAATAAATAAAAATTAATAAAATAGAATTAAAAAAATGAAAAATTATAATAAAATTTCATTATCTATAAATCATTAATTTTATTTATTACTGCCAGCATAATGCAATGTGTATTATTTGATTACCTTCACAAACAAATTGAAAATGGCGTTTCATTTCAGAGCAAATAGAAAATACAATTTTGTATTTTGCTATTTTCCGTCATTCCTACTGTTACACAATTCTATTTCCAAAAGAAAAAAAAATGAATAATAAATAAATGCCACCAAACATTGTTAAGAATAGATTTTCTGTTATGGACAAGTACATGTAACTTATTTATCCCTTAAGGCTTATATTTTCTTTCAGAAAACATAGCATCAAGAAAGAAGCGACCGATGTCAAATCCCAGTTGTTTTGGTTTTTATTCGAGCATGACAAATATTTTATAATTTGATGTAAAACGCGCATGCTCCGGAGAGAATCGATGTAAAGGCACTAATATATCAGTGATATTTCTTCATTTTTTAAATTTTATTTTTCATTAGCCGCCTTTGGTGACAAGGATGGCTGGATTATTGAATTAAAAATAAAATTGTTTTAATATGTCACTAAATACTTTTTTTTTCTTTTTCTATACAATATCATATTTCACGTTTATTTCATTTGAAGCAGACATATTCTGAAAAGTCTAGTTTTCAAGGAAGTTGGTATTATAGATTCATTAATCAATGAATATGACTCTTTAACAATGCGATGGCAAAAACTATTTTTTTTTCATGCACACGTAACGTGCTCCAAATACTCTATTTCTAATAGAGACTTTTACTAGACTAGTGCATTTGATTTGGAGCTACTATACTTGACACGTTAACTCTTTGCAGCACAGGCAAGGCCATATAGAAAAAATGTTTCGAAAATATAATTAGAATGTTAATTAAATAAAATTGAACAACAATTTGGCCTTTAGATTTTCATATTATAGTACACTTTTGTATTAAATATTATTATAATATTAAAACGCAAATTATTTTATATAGTCTTATAATTATTTTTTTCCAATGGTGTCTATTATTTTATATTATATTTTTAAAAAATATTTATAAAAAATACTTTTAAAAAACGCATTTTTAACTATTTGCTAACCATTAACTGTAACAAGTCATGCTTGCATAAGCAAAATTACATTTTTTTCAATGTATTACCATGGCATTAAAAGTTAATCCAATTCGTAATATAAACAAACCAAACAGAAAAATGTTATTTTCAATACATGTTTGTATGTAAAGAAATAAATAAGAAAGATTATATTTTCTACATAAATAAATGCATGAAATAGTTTTTGTGACCTTTAAAATATTTATATTATCAATTCAACAATTCGGCACTATAAAAACTAAGTTTATATCTCTTCAGGAGCTCTAATCGGGGCACAACAATAATTTCTAAACCATTAATAATATATGCACTCAATACATGAAAAGGTTATAAATAATTACATTTCATGCAGTTTGAATCAAGAAATGCTATGATGAAGGATGAATTCTTTATTTTCATACAGTCTCGTGTGTCTCTTTATTTTCATGCAGTCTATGATGAACGATGAATTCTTTATTTCTCAGTCTCGTGTGTCACATTTAATAAAATATTCTTGAAAAGCAAACATTTTAGATAAAAAAAGTTTCCTTTTTTGGAACAAAAGTGACAAAATTATGAAAATTTGAATATCTTTATTTTATAAAAACGCCAAATTTTAAATTGCTCCATTGCTCTTACGGACCAAGATAAGCCAACCATCGTCCGGAATGATCCCAGAAATGAATTAATATAAAACAATGTTGTTTGTCCTTATATAAGGATATAACCCTCGTAAAAGGCACCTCGTAATAAGGATGAGATGTTTCCGGCATGGTGGTTGGATCTCGCCAGCCTGGAGCGTACGCTAATAGATGGGGGATCTGACTCCTCTCATCGATGACGGGACGTACTTCCTTCGGGAAGGGTTGTACCGTGGCCGGTGATGGCCCTTAGGACTCAACCACAGTTCCCGTCAATTGCTGCTGCGGCGGTTCGGTCATTCAGTTTTATGGTTTAAATCCGTGTGCCTTCGGGCGGGTCGGAGAGTTAGATGGTTGACTTATATAAGGATATTCAATATTTCGCAAATCGGTCAGATATGATTGCAAATAATTCAAAATCTTGTAAATATTTAATAAAATAAAATAAAAATATATTAAAAATTGCATTCTAATTTCAAATATTTTTTTAAAAAAAATTATAACATTATTATTTACATTCTGAATATTTTACTGAACATTCATAGAACCGAAGGATTTAGAGTACTAAATATTTCTCAACTAAATGTATATAATTATATCAAATAATTAGAAATTTAAATACTTACATATTTAAATAGTGTAAACCAATTTTAAATTCTATTATTTTTGATCTCATGAAAAAAAGCTTCAAAATTAATCCTAATTTTTAATTAAAATTTTAAACAAAAAATTATAATAGTTTTTCATAGTATCTAAAGCTTATATAGGATAATATAGATACTGTCAAATAGTATGTCCTATAGTCTGGCATCAATACACAGAAACGCTCATGAAAGTATTCATTTTTCTTACTAATAGAGATGGGAATGTATGTATGGGAAGGAGAATGTTTGGAGATGTGCAGAATTGACTATTAGAATTTGAATTTTCACAATATGGCACATATATCTTAATATGAATATTTTTTTTTCAAATTTTAATCAAAACTATTAAAAATGTAACAAAATTTCAAAAGTTTTTTTTTTTTTCTTTTGCTTTAACATCTAGAATTATTACAGCATATCAATAAAGTTTGCTACATCATATTAAAGTTAATTTTAATGTTGATGTAAGGTAATTTTAGTATGAATCATGGAAAGTATGAATCATGGAAATTTGTTTCAAATAATGATTAAGAATCTCTTTAATGTATGGTTTTGAAATATTAAAAAAAATGTTGCATTTATAACTAAAGAATTTCACAAGGAAGGATTGAAGAAAATTTTAAAAGTTTATTTACTTTTCAAATTTGCTGCTCTTTTAGTGAAAAAATATTATTTATGGGGGGGAAATATTACCATTCTTGTCACCTGAAAGGTGCTTTTTTATTGTAGTGAACTGAATGAACCTTTTTATTGAATAATCTTCTAAGACTTTGTAAAAAATGTAAAGAAGATATAATTTAAATAAACAGGGTTTGCTTTAGCAAAATTGATTTTGCATTACTTGATGTTTATTACGTTTGGTTTCAAATCAAAACTAAAATATTCTGAGAGCAGGGAGAAAATAAGAGAATTGAACAATACAGAGAACAGAAAGGTGTAAAACTTCTAAAATATCATAAATTATATAGTTATCAAGTTTTGAAACTTAAAATATTTTGTTGTGGAAGCTATTAAGAATAAGCTACATAAAATATTTAATTGAAAATATTAACGGCCGTTTTGATAGTATCCAGAAGATTCTAGACACGAAATATATTGCTGAGAAAAGTACTTACAATTTTTTTAAATTAATTTATAGAAGAATAAAAATTTTTAACAGCGAAATTCAATTTTGTATTGTAATATTATGTATATTACTTTTAAAAATCATCATTTGGTTTAATTTTTGATTAAATGAAATTTTAATAGATATTTTTTTTAAAATATCGTTATTAGGTGTGTATTTCCATCTTCCAAAATATGTAAGTATCATATTTGGTAGTTCAAGTGATCAAGTCTTATACAAATGCACGTTCATTTTTATTATAATTAGAGAGTAAGAAAAAAATATCTTAACTTTTCTGTCATTTAATAACTAAGAAAAAAATGTTATGTTTATGCGTTTGGTAAGAAAGGTACTCAGTTTTGGCTAACATAGGTTTTTTTTCTTTTTTTACTGTTAGAAATAATCTCGCGTTTTACTCATTTCGTATTTGACGAAATAAATAACGAAATAAATAATGACAGTTTCACATTATATTTAGTACTGTTGTTATTTCTTTTATCTCAAATTCTATAAAAACGTAAAGAAAAATAACATATTATTTTTATCAAGGAAAACATTTGTTTCGAACTAAGATAATGAGTAATTTCATTTTTGTCAAATGATAATGAAAAATATTTTGTGATAATCAAAAGTAATTAAAAAGACAAAAATGTGAATTTTTTGAAAATTATTACCTTATTTTACTTAACTGAATATTCTTAGCATTATTTGTTCATTGTTTGAAGTGTGAAAATTTATTAATTTTTTTAGGTTCCTATAATAATATATTTCTATAGTACCTATATCAGGTTCCTATAGTTAGTTTAAAAATAGAATTTTTGCAATTTTAATTCCTTATCAGTCTATTTTATAAATACAATTAAGTTCTTAATACGTTTTATTCGTGTTTAATGGCAGTTTCCAGTTTTTTGCACCAAATTGTCTTTACATTTTAGAGTATAAATATTAGAAAAAGTTTAAAACAAGAAAAAAAATCATTTCCAAATTCCTATTATATTAAAAATTAGTGAACAAAAGTACTATCTAGAAGATAGGGGATGAAATATAACGATGTATGAATAAGACTGACTTTTAATTTCAGTATAACAGGCCGTATAATGCTATAATTTGCAGATTTTAGTTTGACATATTTTTATTCTAGTTTTTATGCTTTTAAATGATGAATTTTTATTGAATGAGTGAACACCACTGATATAATGATGTGCCGAATTTACAAATATATATATATATTATTTCAGGTATCATGATATATATTTGTTGGCTTAGTGAACTCACAAGATTTGCACATAAATAAAAGTAGATAGCTTAAGAAAATTGTCAATCACGAACCACGAATTAAATTTAAATGATTTTCCTCCCTTGAAATATCTCGATATAATGACAAACGATATAAATTCTGGATTTTCTTTTGCATTTGGATATCCTTTCAATTAAATGGCAATGAAAAAATTAACAAATTTAGCACTTTGAATGTAACTCTAAGTATGCATTTGTCTTCCTTTCCAAATAAAATTATTCGAATGACAAGAATTAAGAATGAGAAGAGCATAATAAAATATTTTTAGATACTATAATCAAATTTTTGTTTAATTATGATTGTTTGATAGGTGAAAAAATTAATTAGGATGTAATTAAAATATTTCTATTTATATTTATATCTTTCACAACAATTTTTTTGCAAAACATTATATAATCATCATGAATTAATTCTATTACATCTAATTTATTTTTGAATATCTAACATTTTGATTTTCCAATCCAAAAACATACTATGAAATGCATAGATGAATAATTTTTATCATAAGAACAATGTTAGGAAAGTTAATCTTAATACGATAATTGCATTTTCAGCAGTAAATAATAGATTTTGAAGCCATGAACATTTGATCTATTTTTTTAAAATATTTTATGGCATTTAAAGTATTTTTTGAGCATATACAGTAAAAGTTAAGAATAAAAATAAATAAAATGAAATCTTTGTTATAAGAATTAATATGAAAGGAAAATAAATTTTA
>JAPMOR010010487.1:6761-20057 GCA_026543865.1 Argiope aurantia | reverse complement strand
TTGTTAGGAAATTTCGGCATTAAGGTTATAAATTCCAAATTATTTTGTCTCCCGTACTTTATTAAAAAATGATGCAATGCATTTTGAACCTGCTATTGTGCGTCATTAGTATGAGTAAATCACTTCACGTGACATTAAACATTTAACTATTTAATCGATATCATATCTGACATTTGTTTAACCTGGCAACTGTAGCTAATATACAAATTTTAGAATTAAGACGTGATATAAGTACGTGTCATTATGTTTGTAAGATGTTTTGGTTCGGTATTGGTCTCAGGTACTGTAATGACCGTTTATGTATTTATAAGTTTTCCCCGTCATATCTGTAAATAGTTCATCATGTGTTCAATTTTATTTCCTCTTTATAAATTGTGTTTAGATTAAACCTTTCCTTTTGTCGGACCCAATCTTTGGAGACTTTTTATTTGTCATCATTTCCCCTGCAATACTCGAATATCAAACGGCTGAATTCTCAGCCGTTTTATAAGATATCATTGTATCGCTATTAAACCTTTTAAAAGAAAAATCATGGATAATTAAATATAATAGAATGTATATAGAACACAACATAAAAATGCATAAAACGCTCGACTTGGACAAAGTAAGAAAAACGTATTACGGATGAATATTGCATGTTTGTTTTTTTTGAAAAATACTTCCGTCGAAAATTGAATCTGTTTCTTAGAATCTAATCAATAGGGAAAATTGGTATCGATCGGGTACGCTTTCAAAAAAGAATAAATAAAACCCTTTACTTGGAAAATTATTTTCATTTATGTTATCTTGAAATTAAAGGACAATCCTTTTAAAACGCCTACTCTAACCAAGTTTATAACCGGAACAGATAGACGAATTTATAAAATATTATTAAATAACTCTTGCATTTAATTAAAAAAAAATTAACTTTTACAAATTGCTTCACTTGGTTTTGAATTTGTCAAGCACTTCATGACGGATTTTCTACAGCCAAAACTGCCATATTGCGAGGTTCTTATGGACGAGTCGACAAGCGAAAGGTTTTGTCATTTTTACCTGCTGTTATTGGTATTCAGAACAAGATATCACAATCTAGGTAGCACAGCCTGTTGTACAATATTGTTGATTTTGATATTAATCAATATTCCACAATATTACACTATTGCGAATATTGTTTAATGCCTTCCGATATTATACTATCTTTGTGCGCCACTAAGGAACTTATGGAAAAATTGAACTTTTACTTTTATTCACTAAATATTACATGTCGGCTGATTGATTAGGAAAATTAGAGCTTCTATATTACACCTGAACTGAGTGATAGAGTTGTTTTCTTTGATTCAGATTCATCTAAATATGGAGCTTCATAATGTAACCGAAATTCACTGGACTTATTAGACTTTAATACTGTACAAAGTGGGGCGGGGATTAAGAAAAGACAAGATTAATAAGGATCATTCTCCAATAAGTATGAGAATTACCAAAATTATATAAAACCTTTTAGCATCTCTGAAGTTCAATGCAGATAATAAGCAAGCTTCGAAGTTTTGGTAAACTTCACCCAAACAAGCTTCAAATTTTGCTTCCAAGAAGGTTAATTCTTCCACTTAATCTAATGTGTGGAAGAATCAACTTATTTCTTTAATGCATGACATTAAAGTTCCTGATGAGGATACCAAATTCTCTTCACATGTTCGTATTGATCGTATATTTGAAACATTCCTTTACTAAAGGAAACAATGTTTGGAAACAGATGAAAAGGTGAATACTTTTGAGTGTTCCGGAGAACGTTGTGGAAAACAAAATGAGCGACGAATTAGAGGAGACATTTTCAGGTGTTTATTCACCACCTTCATTTCCTCTTAAAGCATCAAAAATAAAAATATCATTCCATGAAGAACAAAAGCTTATAGATTTTGCTTGTATGTTTTGACAGATTTTTTATGAAAAATTATCCATGGATATTCGTATTATAGAATATTCGATTCTTTATTTTCTTTGTCTTTGCATTTTAACCCTGAGAAAGAAATTAAAGTTGCTTTTAAAATTTTTTTTAACTCGATTCTGTATTTTTATTCATTGCAGCTTTGGATTGTACTTTAATATTAATCTTTTTTTTAAAAAAAACTTTATATATTATGATTTTATATCGACTTACGAAGGCCTTAAAATGTTTGTCTTAATTCAAAGTTTTATGCATTACATATGCTTGGGGTAGAATTGTCAAATTTGGCTTTTAAACCAAAAAACTTAGCCTATAAATCAACCAATAGATGCGTTATGTGTAACATGTGATAACAAGATTCGAATCGACTGTGTATGGAATTTTAGCCTGAAGAGTTTCTTTATTTCTGAATATTTAATACGTTGATTGCCGCTCATGCCATTTGGCTCAAGCTTGTGATTCAAACCGTATATCGAATTATATGACCTCTCCTGTACTATATTTAAGAGATAGTAGAAACGATGAGAATAGCAGATATGGATCATGCGAAAGATTGAACTAATCAAGCTGATTAATAATACAATTTTTTGATGCAAAAACAAATAAATATTCAACTTATTTTTCATGTATTTGTTTGACTGTTAAAGCGTTGTCTCTCTTTTTCTTTCGACTTCTGAATCATTGCCTTTTTATATCAATTAAAAATATATCTGACAAAGAAGTTTGTTACTGAAACCATTTATAAAGTTTTCATTTTGAATGTGCAATATTTGAATATATCGTCAAACTGTGGAAAGTTCTTCATTGTTAAAGATTTAAGCTTCTATTATATTGGCTTTCTTTCAATTAAAACCAAATATCACTACCCACGTTTTTCCTTTAGTAAAATAATAAATAATTTTGCTGGACTTAAACTGAAATGCAGAGAAAAGAAATGGAATTATGAAGATATCAATGGATATTGAATAGGATATATTTGGAATGATAATAGGTCTTAAAAATTTTTTGTACTAATTGTATTTTTTTGTACTTTGTCGTTGGTGAATACTATCAAGTTGCCCAGATGCACTTAAAATTTGAGGCTTTGGATGAAACTTCCTCCCGTTGGTGGGATTTGAAGTTTGTGGTGGCGGAGCCAGCTCGGGTATTGTCTTCTCATCTGACTGCGGTTTAAATTGCTAGTTCCACTCCAGATAACTCTCGACTTGCTTCTAAGTAGAACGTTAATATAATTAAATTAAACTAAAGCTTCTGTCATACTGTTTGTTTGGTCTACAACTGACTTCTTTTTAGAATTGCAGTTGAAAAAAGAATTTGAAAGAAAATCAATTAGAAAACATTCTTTGAAAAATTGCGTGAAAACTCTAATATTTGTCTTGTTATTTCATGCAACAAAAGAATGCCACCTTTTTAACGAACTATTTATGATGAATATTTTAAGTGGGTTTTAAAAGAATAAAGAGAATTTTTCAAACTTCTTGTAATGTAATTTATATAAAAGAATAAGTACTCGTATATTAGAAAGCACTTTGGGTATGTGAAAAACAAATCCTATTCAGTGACATTGGATTTTTTTGTTCTATGCACTCTTTCCATTTTTCTGTAAACTTCATAACCCTTCGTCCACTGAAGCACTTGTTCAAATAATGTTTGATGGTTGATCATACTTCTGTTTGCTCTCACGTTATCGTGCCTGAAAAAACTTATGTTTAACTAATACACTTTGCATTATTCTAGATCATTGAGTCAAATGGTTAAAGGATTGATAGTTCACAATGGAATTGATTACTTGATTCCTTGGGAAGAATTTGAAAACAAGACGTCTTTAAAATTACTCCAAAACGAGTGGATAACTTTCATCTAGCGAAGGTGTGCATTAAATCTGTCGGGACAAATTTCTTCCACTGAAATGGCGCTAAAATTTGGAAAAAGGAATGACTGTGATTAAAAATCAACAGATCCATCCCAAAGACGCCCTTGTATTATTTTTATTCGGTAGGTAAATATTTAATTAAATTAAACTGCACTTCATCAAAAGTATAAACATTTGATGGCATTTGAAGATAGTCATCTCTTAGAGGCTGTTTGCGCATAGTATTGCTTCTCACCAGTTAATCGTCAGGCAGACACCATCAAATAAACTCTTGAGGAACCCAAATATCCCGTGTATACCGCAAAGCTTTGAGCTTCTATACTTAATAATAATCCACTTCGCTATTGAAGAAAATTAAATTGATGCTTAGGGAGTCCTAGTATCAATTATGAAACTAATCGAGAAAAATTTCAGCTATTCAGAAGCATAGCAGCAATATTTTATATACAAATGTCCGCAGCATTTTTTTTATTTATTTAAGACGCTTTAATCATGCAAGAAAAATGTCTTGGCAGATTGAACATGTTCTAAATAAAAGAAAAAACATTAAATTTAAAAAACACATTTTGATTACTTCATAGCAAACATATCCACCTAGAACCTGAATTTAATCCTGAACTTTCAAAGCAATGAGAATATACAAAATCCCCTTATAAATAATTCATTATGCTTCAGTTCCTCTTGCGAGCTTGGCTAAATAGTAAACAATTCTTTTTACAGTTAAAATCCGTCATTTTAAGGCTAATTGCCTAGCATAATATGCCATTCAAAACTCCAGTATATCAACTATTTAAATCTAAAAGTATTGATTTGAGTAACTGGTCTACATATTTCAGATGGTATTTTATTGTTTTTTCCGTGTATCGTGTAGATTAAAACAAATAACAGGCTAAGTAGCTTCAAACGCTGCTGTAAAAATGTGACAAATGTATAGCAACATGACACAAATCATAAAGTTCTCCTTTTAGTCAATCCAAAGAATTTTTGTTGTATTAAAACTTGAAATTATGCATACGCTATTTGATTACCCTTCTTTTCTTTACGAAAATGTAATTAATTAATTTATCAAATATTTTACTGGCCAGGTATTCTATTAATGAGGACGTAAAAATATTTCAGATGATATTTAACAATATGAAACGAACTAAGGATGGAATTGAATTGATGTTTCTGATAGCAGCGATCCAGTTTTCAAAAACAATGACCTCTTAATATATTTTAGTCATCAAATCTATTTTCTTAAAACTTAAAACAGTCTTTATAGCCAGTATGTGCTGTATAATTAATTAGCTAATTGGCGACCAGCTGGTTCGCTGAAGATATTAGATAATTTCAATTTAATCGTTTAGATATGAATTCATGTCTATAGTTCCCTAAAATAGACAGATATTGAAACCATGTTATTTGAACTGTTTTTCGTGTATTCTGCTCATTCTGTACATAGACTTCCCAATGGAGACCAGTTTCTTGACATCATATTGCAATTAAAAACGTAATTTAACGGATAAAACGGGATTTATCTCTGTCCTAAATTTTGCGGTATTGTAACTACACTTTTTAATTTTCCTTGTAAACTACAGAGAATTAGACAGAATTCTCCTTCTTTAACTTTTAATAATGAAAGAAAACTAAGTGATTAAATATTTGAGGAAACAATGAAAATGATTTGTATTTCAGGGCAACAATTGTTGCTGGAAATTAGGAAAAAAATATTTAAAAAATGTCAAAATTTATTAAAAATATGCACTACTATTAAATTGGTATAATTAAAAAGGGATATTTTAAAAATAAATTTCGAAAAGATGTGGATTTCGTTTTCGCGCAATAATATTTTGGGATATTATCGTGGGAAAAACATCAAAAATTCTCTTATTTTAATTAATTAAAATTTCGAAACAAATCTTGCCGAGTTGCACATTCTCACTAATCAAAATGCATATGTGACAAATTTGGCAGCTTCACCAATACATACACATTCATCGTTATTATTAGTAGAGATTGATTAAAACTATCGCATTTTTTCTAAAGATCTTTGCAATGCGCTTCGTTTACGCATTTTATAGCAAACACATTTTTTTCAAAAATAAAAAAAAAAACTTTCTTTAAAATAAAGAATTAATTATTTTTTCAGAAAAAAACAAAATGGACACTTAATATTTAATATACATCAATAAATTGAGTTTCAACGGTCAGCCCATTTAAAAAATATTTTCGTTTTACAGCATTTATTTTAATCTGCCACGTTCAAGAGAATAAAAATGAAATACGAATAACAAGCAACTAAATATTAAAGTTACTTAAATCGCTAAATGTAAAAAGGGATTATAACTTCCCTCTTTTTTTTCTATCTTTGTTTTTCGATTTTTCAAGTTTTGAAGGAGTTTTGTAGGAGTGACATGAATATGCAGTTTTATGGTGCAAAAGAGTGTTTCTCCCCTAGATGCTAAGAAAAAACGAGGGTTAAAATTTAAAAGGGTTCTTGTCCGAGAATATACGCTTTTTACATCTAATTCTGATGTGAAGAATTGTCATGAAGAATACACACAGTGTTCCAATAAAAAGGATTTTATCAACCAGAACACATCAAAGTTTACTGTAAGAAAAAAATTGAATGATATCGATTTTAAACACGGTAGCCTAATTTATATGAGAAGGTCTGAAGTCTAGAAAGCAGGATAAAGAATATTCTAAAGGGGGAAAAAAAGAGCATTTCTCTTTCACCAAGTAACGTCGATTTTCTCTGCATAAAAATTTATCATATGCTGTTAAATGTAGGGGAGATTGGGGCAAGTTGACGTTGCTAATAGTTGACCATTTTTTTTCAGGTAAATTATTTTTCTTTCCATGTATTACTAGCATAGTCTTTTATTGTACCTAGTTAGATATATATATATTTTTTTGGCATTAGCAATACCATTATGCTATTTTTAAAAGATAATGCGAAAATTTTATCTTACTCTGGTAATGGGGCAAGATGATTTTAATCAAGGGTAAGATTAAAATCATAATAAAAGTTGAATGCATTTTTATTCTTAGGATATATAAGACAGTACACTAACTAATTAAACATTGTTAAGTATTTTTTTTATTAAATATTATATTATGAAAGAGTTATTGTGCCAAAATTCGTAGCACATAGTAACTAAAATTCAGTGTTTTTTTATTATAAAAAAACTAAGCTCAAGCTTACATTCTTCTAAATATATATCCCATCGTGCCATCAAGACGTTCTGTCCTGTTTTTTTTTTTTTTTTTTTTTTTTTATGGAGGATCAAACTAAGTTTCACAACATTCAGGAAATACATCGTACTTTCTTCGGTTAACTAAAACATAACTAAAGTTATGAGCTTTGGGTTTCTTAATTTTTTTACAGAAATCAGATTTCAGTTTCTTAGTAACATACCCCTTTATTTTTCTTCCCACACATTTTGCTCTTGTTGCTTTAAATGTTTTTGTCGCTCATTTTTTAATGAACGATCTTCCAAAGGTGAGATTGCTAAAGCATTATCTACAGATCTATGCGCTTCACAATATGATGCAGAGCAGTTTGTGGATCAAGTAGATAAAGGAATCAAACAAATTAAGTAAAAAAAACACATATAAACCTCTAATAGAAAACTGTAAAAAACACTAGGGGCAAGATGAGATCGTCAACTTACCCCAGTCATTTTGCTCTGATAGGAAACATTAAAAAAAAACCTTAATTTTTTATAGGAATAACATCAATATGATATAAATAAACAATAATTATAAAAAAACTTATAGTTTAAGATAGTAATGTGTTACAAAGAATAATCAAATATCTTCCCTTCCAGTATAAGAGATCTGGTGACCTGCTCCTCATAAAACAGTTTGACAGGTGTAGGGTAAGATGAGGAGGAAGATCAGAGATTGATCACCTTGTGACTGGGGAAACCGCGACGAAGAAGAGAATGATGACTATGGACACGGTATTGGTTTGAATATTGTAACATTCCCCGTTTCCCAGTACTGATAAGACATTTACAGCCAGCTGTGTCGTCGTTGTTAAGTACTTAACTCCTCGAGATAGCCAGATGACAGATCTTTTCACCTGGGTGGTCTCGCAGCTGTTCATTAGCGACTACAGTGAAAGACCACATGTGGAATTCCTCGTCCAAGAGGTATTGATAGTACCTTCAAAGAGAAAGGGGTTTCCAAACATCTGGATACTAAATGTTTCTCATTGTAAAAGGACCTTCCCACTACCCACTGGCGCCGCTGAGGGAGCGTATTGCTGAACCCCGATTGGCCGAAAGTGAGCTCAAATGACCAATGTAAATTAAGAGGTTTAGACTGTCGCCAACCCTTCGACTTCGACTGTTGTATCTCCTACTACAGGTGTAAATAACTATTTATTTAACCAAGATTAGAACAAGTTGTTCTTTTGTATATATAGGGATGTAAAATAAAGAATTGTCTGGAAATTCTGCTTCGTTATTTGATCAGTCTAGATCAAGACATTACAATATATTGCGTTTCTCGAGTCGGGGGGGGGGGTTGAATGTCTCTAAAGAAGATGCCAGTTCGGAGAATTGGCCAGTAATGTAACTGGATGGTGATAAAGACAGTTGTCGGCCATAACAAATCCTATCGATACTGCTTTGTTTAGTGGTGGCTAGATGGCCAGCGGTACACAGTGGTCAGCTGACGATGGCCATCTTGAAAATGACAACAACTCAGACAAAATACACGGACATCATCTAACAAACAACGAAAAGGCAGCAGAAGCTTCACTGTGTGAATGTTTAGTATCTAGCAGTGTGTAGAGATAGAAGTATCCAATAGATGGTGAAATTTGATTAAAATAAAAAAAGTCATCCTTTATCCTTCCCCGCTTGTCAGCTCTTCCTGGTCTCCCCTACATATTCCACCCATAACTCAATATTGACTCGAAAATCTTCTCACTACTGCTCTGTCACTGATAATATTTCAAAACAAGGCTTATTCATCAACAGAACTCATAATAACCAATGAAAATATGGAGGATTTGTATGAAAATAAAAAAAAACACGCAGCTTCTGGAAATTTTTAAGCTGATCGTTTTTATGTAATGTTGCCATTAAATCTTTCTCCTCTTTTATTTTTTTATTAGCTTTATTCAAGCTTTTAATTTTTTTGTCCACGTGCATGTAAACGATTTCAAAGTATGGAAATTAAATAAAGGCAAATATTTTATTTCATTTTTTTTTCAAAACTGGTAACATAAATTGTTAACATAAATTATGGGTTGAAAATCACATTTCAGCCCCTAACTTCGAAGCAATTGCAGCTATCAAAAAATTAAATACAAAAGTTGTTCGTCTTAATAAGGTGCTCATTTCGGCTAATTTGATTTATTTTCTTGTTTAAAATATTAAGGAAGCTCTAGCGAAATGCAAATTTCAATCCCCACTATTTCTACTCCCTTTAAACTAGATGGTCCATCTATCAACTTATCTGAGGCTTTTATATTTATTACAACATATTCCAATCCGGTTAAAATCCAAACAAAATTACTCTAGTTATTTTGTTAATAAAATAACTTGGGAAAAGAGTTGTACGGGTTTAATTCGCTATAAATTTGATTAAATTGTTATTTGAAATAAGCACACTAGAGAGACTGGCTCCATTTACAGAATGCATTAATCAAAAACCTACAATAAATACTAGCCACAAAGCAAATTAAAACCACATAAAAAAGGAAAAGCAAAAAATATAGAATGAAAAAAATTCTAAATCATATATAAATAAAAATGTAAACTAGCAATGGTCAAAAAGCAAAACACACACAAGCACAATAGCAACAAAAAGGCATGAATACACATAGATATCACAATATGTATCGTTAAAAACAATGTGCAGTCAAGAATTAAAAAATATTAGTGAAATCAATAAAAAAGAAATAAGGTTAAGTAGATAATAGTTAAGAACAAGTTGCTTTAAAAACGCTTGGGGTCACATGATGAATGTCTAATTCCCCAGAGATCCTGTTAAAAGTCTTACAAAATTTATACAAAGAGAGTCTTTTAATATAGTTAAATTTAAAATAAACATTTGGAAAAGTACTCTGGTTCGATAAGGATCTTACAGGCACAGCGAAGTTCATAGAACTCAGAATATCACTGCAATCGATTGAACCATTGATAACTTTATAAAATAACTTCTCATCTACAACAAAAATAAGGTAAATTAAATATATATCGCGTAGACAAGAAGAAGATATATGTTGAGAGTAAAATTAATTTTTCTAGTAAAACAAATACTGCAAGAAACTGGTTTTAATATGCTCAGTAATTTGAATTTTATTACGGTGGTTCGATTCCCAAATAACGCTACAATATTTTATACAAAATCTAATATGAACATAGTATAAAACCTTCAGGACAATTTCACTCGAAAATTTCCTAGTTTTGCGTTTGAAAATTCCAAGCTTACGAGAGACTCGGAAAACCAAGGATTCCTTGGTTTTATCAATATGTTCAGAAAAATCAAGTTTAGTTTTAAAGAGAATACCCAAATCTGTATCTGAATATGAGCGTAGTAATAAAAATTCATTAGTTTTGTAAATATGATTTAAAGATTGAGCTTTTCATGTATAACTAATAATAATACATTTATCAATCTTCGGGTGTAACTTATTTGTGCACCATTTAAAAGAGAATAAACATCTTTCTGTAGAAGGACAGCACCAATATTAGAATATACTGGACGAAACAATTTCAGGTCGTCAGCAAATAAAAGACACTCAGAATATTCAAAAATACTAGTAATGTCATCTATACTTATAATAAAGCTCAATGTGTGTGTGTGTGTGTGTTGGCGCTCTACAGGCCAGACTATTCAACCTACAGCTACCAAATTTGGCGCATGTATACTTTGGAGGCCGGGAATGTGCACCTGGGAGTTATTTTTTCGAAGTTTTAATTATAATTTTATTTATTTAAAAATTCAGCGAAATTTTGGCGTGTTTCTGTTATAACTTCCGAAATTATTACCGCACAAAAAAGATTTTTACATGAAGTTAAAGATCAAAAATTTATCTTTTAAATGATACCAATGTTTTAACCTTAAAATTAAATTTCTATTTTTAATGAATTTTTAAATAAATATTTTAACTATATTTTTCAACAATTTTTTTTCTTACAAAATAAAAATAAAATTTAAGCTGCACGAGCACGTTTCGCATTCATGGGAAAAAATGAGCTTTTTTCAAAGTGTTGCCATCACATTGATTAAAGCTCCAATTAAAAATAAATAAAATCTTTTTGGAAATGAAATCTACAAAAATATAATTTTCGGCACGTGTCTGTAGGAAATGAAACAAATATGAAATATTATTTTTACTAAAAAATAAATTCAAGAAGAATTATTTTATGATCTTTTACACTCTATATTATTAATCCAATAAATCAGTTTTATTTTAAGGCAAGTTTTGTTTAATATGAATAGGATATACATTCAAATCTGGGCCACACAGCTAATTTGTAAACCTTTAGTAAGACACAGATATGCTAAAATGATCTAAATGGAAAATGATTATATTTTATTAACTTGATTCAATAAATGCTCTAATAAATAACGAATTTTTGATTTTACATAAAGCTTCTGCTGTGGAAATCACGGATAACAAAATGTTCTTGAAACACTAATATTTTAAATAATAAGAGTTAATTTCCAATCAACTGAATCAATCACTTAAACTGACTGATTTATGAAAATTTGAATATCACTATTGAATAAAAAAAAGGATAATTTTAGATTTTAAATCGATCGTTCCAAAGAAAGTACGCCAATTAGCGAGCAGGTTTCTCAAGATTAATTGGCCTACGATTATGAAAATGTTGAGTTTTTCTAAATTTTTAACATTCAAAACTTTATAAATAAGTCTTAGTTGATCGTGGAAAATAAAAACATTCATTCATTTATTTAAAATTTGGTGTGTCCAGAATATTTCTCAGAATATAATACCATACAGCATTAAATTTAGACTTAATAATTTTTGAAATATTTTTATAGGCAGGAACAAAATATTATTATTGATTTCATTTGAATCATCTTTAAAGTAAAACTGAAAACTGATTTTTATGCTGAATCTAAGAAATTTTTGTTGAATTATTCTTTGAGATATTACATACATTATGAAAAATATTTTGTAGTTCACATAAGACTTATATACCCAGTGATTCTGTTTGCAATACTCATATTCAATAATAATAATAATAAATAAATAACAATAAAGATGATAAATAAAATAAAACGCTTGGTTTTATTAAAAAATATCTTTATATTAATTGCAATTTCATCATTTCCACTTTAAATTAAAGTTGAAGTTTTACCGGAAATGACAACAAATTAGCAATATATATATAGTAAATTGAACGAAACGATCTAAACAACAGTATAAGTTTGGTATGACTATCAAAATTTGAAGATTAAAAATGTTTTGTTTGAGAATCTATTAGAAGATCAGTTACTTAAAATATTTAATTGAAAATTGTAGCGAGTGGTAATACTGGCGAACCGGCTGGTCGCCAAAGGCGGCTAGTTAATAAATAAAATAAAAAGTAAAGGTCCGAGATTAGAGCCCTGTGGAGCACTGGAGGTATCCGAGAACTCATGTGAAACAGTATAATTAGTAAAACAGTATAAATTAATGAGCACAGAGAGTCCTATTACATAAATGAGAATAGAGACAATCCTTCAGGTTAACATGAAAATCAAGATTATAAAACATATTTGTGGTGAATAGCTTATAAGCCAGTTAACTGGTACGTTACCCGAGCAATTGCTTTTGTATCGTTGTCATGTTACTGGGCTGCGAACCACAAGATCCCAGGTTCTATCCTCGCGCATATCAATCCGCCACATATTTAAAGAATTTCAAAATCGATAGAATCAAAGGCCTTCAAAAAGTCAGTGTAAATGACATCATGTTGAGAACAAACGTCAAATGAAGAAGTAATCTTATGAGCAAGCAATATATGTCAGAAAAGCCTTTTATGAATTTCAAAAAATTTAGACGAAGGACTTAACATAGCAATAGAGCGATAGTCTTGCAATCATGTTCATCTCCTTTTTTAAAAACAACAACACATGAATAATTTTTGTGTGCTTCCAGTTATGAGGAAATACATTAGCTCTCAACAACAAGTTAAACAAAATAAGCAGAGGATAAACAAAAATAATAAAGGATGTAATATCAAAATTCCTTAATAATAAAGGATGGAATATTATCAACACTAACAGTTAAAGAAGATTTTAATTCTCTGATAGCCATCTCCACATCGTCATAAGTTACATTTTCGATTTTAATAAGATCAATGTTGTTACTTAGCAATACCGTCAACATCCGTACTTGGTTTGA
The DNA here is from genome assembly GCA_026543865.1 of Argiope aurantia. Taxonomy (NCBI): domain Eukaryota; kingdom Metazoa; phylum Arthropoda; class Arachnida; order Araneae; family Araneidae; genus Argiope; species Argiope aurantia. Next base: position 6,896 of record JAPMOR010010487.1, on the reverse strand, counting down.
AAACAGGACTAAAATAAGTAGCAAAAGCATTTGCGATATCGCCATTATTTTCACAACGGACGTTATTAGAGTATAAAGTACTCGGCGTATCGATTTTTTTTCGCCAAAATTATTTAGGAATCTGGATAATATATA
>JAPMOR010010483.1:0-16982 GCA_026543865.1 Argiope aurantia | reverse complement strand
GGATCGACGGTTGAAAAAAAGTTAAGTCGCTCTTTTAATTACAGCTTTCCTCTAGTGGTTCGGAAAGAGAAAAGATAAAAGAAAAAAAATATAACAAGAGATTATTTGAATGAATGGAAAGTAGGTTGTTTGAAGTTAAAAGTTTATTCGAAGCTGTTGCTACGGGAATAATATAATTGCATAAAATGAGGCATCAAAAGATTCTTATATAAAAAATTTGAGATTAAAAATATTGACTAAAAGAAAACCGTATAAAATAGTTTTAATTGATTTAAAATGGAAATTTTGATTAATGGGTTTTCTGTCAGATTCTTGTAAATAATTTATTGATGATTGATTATCAGATATGAAGCAGTAATACTAAAGAAGTGGCAATTTTTTACCAAGTTTTTTTTTGTCGTGAGCATTTATAATGCGTACTGAAACATGTGATGAAATTTATCTTAAATCTTAACTAAACACGTTCTCCAATATTCATTAACTTTATGTAGTATGACATCATTGACATAAAGTAAAAATGTGGCATAAAAATCATAAATTGAAATTTATTCTTTTATTTATTTCATACAAGGTGACAAATATAGTACACGAAAATACAAAGGAAATAGTAATTTTTATTCAAATTTGGGAAAAGTTTGTTTAAATCATGTGTTTAATTTAAAAAAAAAACTCAGAAAAATCTCCCTTCTTCCAAAACTTTTTGAATTAATATTTAAGAAATAATTATTGATATAAATTAATTTTTAAAAACATAAAATACAATTCATAAATTGCTTAAAATTGGTATCAATGAAAAGTGGCATCGCTTTTGATATAAAAGTGTAATGGCAGAGAAATATTTATGATCGATATTTATCTTGTAATTAAACTAAATTAAACTGGCTAAAACGGGAATCTGAAATTTTTTCGTGCATAAAAATTATTATATTAAACAAAATATACCTTATTTATGTATTTTTGTCATTTTGTATACGAAATACACAAAAGAAAAAAAAATATTGTAATTGTTAAAATATACGAACTCGAGAGTCTGCGAATCTCCACGTTTCAAACCTCCTCAGGTATGAAAACAATTTTTTGTAATAATGTCTATCTATAAGAAAGATAACACAAAAAAACTTTCTGGAGTTATTCGGTACATTATACCAAATAACTCTAGCTAAAAGTTGTAGGTTTGATTATTTACACTAAATTGTAGATATTTGTCAAATTTTTAATGAAATCCATTGTGAGGTAGACAATCTGTCCAGTTGCTCGATTATATGTTAGCGCGGTCATTACAAAACGAAGAAAGATAGACCGATAATATTTTACATATATTTAAGTTCTAAAAAGTATTGAATCAAATCAAATTTAGACCGAAATAAATCAAGAGTTTCATTGTCTCTGTATCTGTACTTCTATAAGTATATAAACACAATAAGTCCAAAAAGCAATGTATTAGATAAATTAAATTTAACATGTGATTTTGTGACTGCAATCTTATTTCTGTGTAAAATTTTGATCGCAATCAGTAAAACAAAAAGTGTCGAAACTACACAGTTGGTGTAGTGGCGTATATTTATTTACCGAATACTATAGATTAAAAACAGAGATAGAATGCTATTATTTCATAACTGTTGTTCGACAATGGCATGTGGTGGGTAACACACACGTATATTTTAGAGAATATACGGGATATCTTGGGGGTGGGGGATACACCCTCTGGTTTATTTCTACTTCATTTAATACCATAGATATAAATGATTTCCAATGTATTAAAAAGTTAAAAGAAAAAAGAAAAATATGAAAATGAACAGAAAATTGTTTTGGCATTTAATGAAATCCTCTGTGATCCCAAAGGCAAAAGAAGATATTTAATTTTACTTTAGCAAAAAACACTGCCAGAAAATTTCATCACTAATCCTGAAATATTTAAAACTATAGAAATATATGCATGCCCTCCTGCCACTTCAAATATTCGCTTGAATATTTCATTGGGATGCTACCTCTAGACAGGGGTCGATTTCGTTCCGACTAAACTTTATTTTTCATAAATAAATCCACCAGAAAATGAAATCTGTCTAGTTGTTTCAAAAAGTATTATAGTTTATTGTAGATTTCCTACATCCCTTCTAATGTAGGTTGGAGGTATTATTTTTGACTCAGTAGTTTATTTTCGAAATCGGAATTCCTAAACGGAACAAATAAATGAATTATCCTAAAATATTAAAATATGTGAATTTCATATTTAAAAAAATAAGTGCATTTCTGTACTGGTTTGATTGCATTATTCATTTTCATATAAATACTTTCTTCTAATATGCCTGGATAATTTTCAATAAATATTTAAAATATTCATAAATCATATTGCTCGTCTGATGATCTGGAAAGTAACACTTTCTAACGATTTAATTCCGCAAAGTGAAGATATGCAAAAAGATGTGAGCATTTTCAATTTTTTGCTAGACCTAGACCTTAATTTAAGTCCAGTTAGAGTTTTTCTTTTGTTTCACCTCTATTTTGACGAAATAAATGCTTCTTGGCTCATGCGCAAAAATAACGTTTCCACATATGGGAATAGATAGCAGTATGGAATAATTCTTTAAACGATAAGAAAGATAAAATTAAAGTAAAAAAAATGATGTACACAAAAATGATAGGCATAATTATTTAAAAAGATGATGCCGCGTTAAAATATGCAGCATATATAAAAGAGTAAAGCTTATAATGAAGAAATAATGATGCTACTTATGATGACGCTAAAGTTATCATCAAGTTCCCAAAATGATGCTAAAGTTACTATAATTTTTTTATCTAGCGCTAATGACAAAAACTCATTAATATTATTAACTGTTATTTGTCACTCTCATTAGAATAATATTTATCATCGTAACATGTTTATCTGGAATTTTTATTGCAAGTATTTTATTACTAGATTAAATCACTAATTTGGCGTTATTACTACAGCTTTAACCATGATCAAAATTTTAATCTGTAGATTAAATTTACAAGAAATTACATTATACTTAAGTTAGCATGAAAATTTATCTAAATACGTCAAATTGAATACATAATAAAATACATTATTTATAAAATTAAATACATTATTTATAAAATTAAACACATTATTTATAAAATAAATAATCACTCAAAATTAATCTTATTACTGATATAATAAGATAATCTAATTACATCAGTTTTCTCAAAACATATTTAGATTAGTGTATTAGCAGAATTTTTATTTTATCAACTTTTTAAGTCTGAGAGAAACAGTATCTTATGTTCTCAATCATATGATGCCGTTAGTAGAAAATGACAAAGACCCCCACCTCAAACCTTTTAACCAATTTCTATAATTTCTATTTTATATGAAAATTATTGACGCCTTGATGAATAATTAATTCTCTTAAATTCATTGCATTGATTCTCTTTTGGTAGGGGGTGGGGGATTTCCCTTTTCAAAACCACAACATCGATTTTACCAAATTTTTATTTCAAGTGACACCCCCCCCCCTTCATTCCCTAGATACGTCATCTGTCCATGACCTCTGCGTATATTATTAGCGGTCACTTGCCTCTCCCCTTGCGACTTTCAATTTTTGAGAAAGTTCAAAAATGATATTTCAACATGCATTGTCTATGAGGGGAAAAAATGCGATACAGTCCCGCGGATTTACGAATTTCGCCAATTTTTATTTCATGTAAAAGTTCATGATCGACGCATAAACACTTGCCGTCAGTCTTCAACACACCTGTCTACTTATGTCGCCTTCAATTCCCATTCACAACCACAGTGCCGATTTCGTTGAATTTTTGTTTCGATTGGCATCCTTAGATGTTACTTTTTGCCCATACTGTTTACTGTTACGTAGACTGTTTACTTTTTGTGAAACTAAATACTGTGCTACTAATTGTTTTCATCAATGGCTATTTGCCATATTCTTTCCCCAAATTGGAGAGGTATTTCAAAATAAAAATTAAATAAGATATAAGAATAGATTTCAGAGAAGACGCATTCATCTAAGTCGACTTAAATATGTTATTACTATTAATTTGGAAGAGACATTGATCACTGATAGGGGCACAAATTAGTAAAATTAATAAAGTCTTGTTAATCGACGTAGATTATAGTTAGCAAATGTGATAATTCAATATCTCTCTAATGTAATGTAACACGACGGTAAGGAAATAATATTTCATATCATGAATTTTTTTAAAATTTAGTGACTAATTTTTAGAAGGCAGCAGCTTCCCCGTATTAATTAAGAGAATAAATATTTTGAATGAAACAAATTATGACATTGTCTTAAATTATACAAGCTGTTATCCATGTCTGTCAGATTTTATACTCTTAGAAATTATCATAATCTATACATATTTTGTTATTCTTTAATACAAGATTTCATTAAGACAACATTTATCTAACTTTATCATAACGCTCCGAGTTGCGGATTATAATTGGAACAAACAACTTTGAGAATTAAGGGCATGCTTCTCCACTTTATAATAAGCTTTTGATTTTTAAATGAATAATTATCATGTACGATTAAATGGAACTTTCTCATTTCTGAGATCATTCGAATTCATTCATTGGAACGACCAACTTTTTCATTCAAAAATTAAAAAGAAAAAAAATTAAAAACTCTATCCCCCCACAAATAAAGAAACCGTAATGGCAATCCACGTTTTAAAGAAGGAACCTCTTAAAAAGAAGTATATACCTCTGATATACCTCTTAAAAAGAGGACCCCCACTTAGATGGAAGCTTTGAAACAAATATATATTCCAACATTCTGTGAAGTTCATAGAAAATTTGCGCCGTTCCTCCAAACCCGTTTAGGTGAGTATACGTCACGGGTATTTAGTCAACCACATTTAGCGAAACAGAAAGGGAATTCCGCAGTAATATTCAAGTATCTCAGGTGCCCACCGTATTTTTGTTGAAAGAGAATTTTCGCTGTTTCAGTATTGATAGAGTTTACTAAGTCCACATAAAATGCAAGCAACAGAACCTTCCGTAATAACTCAATGGACTTTCTTTAAACCTAAATATTATGTCGAAAATAAAAGTAGGAAAAAAGCCGCAAATTCGAAAGAGTTACAATATAATACAATGTTATTGTACTGAATGTTCTTATTTATTCCAGAGACACATCATAAGAAATAATCTAATCAAATAAATCCAGGAGGCTTTAAAACCCAACATTTAGAATAATGGTTTTCTCAGTATGATATTATCAGCCACTCATAATGATAAATTTCTTTTTTTTATTCCACTGACTATTTACTTTTTACCAAAACAAATTATTGTGCTATTAGTGGTTTTCATTTATTGAGATTCCATTATGATTAGTGAGATTAAATATATTAACACAGTTATTTCAAACTATCTTTAATTTAAAATGAATTATGACTTTAATAATTAATTTCATCATTTCTAGATCTTAAGCATTATGCAATCCTATCTATGCTGTATTGTTTTTGCCAAAATAAATGACTTTGTACGTTATTTATAGATTTCTTTGCTTTGCATATGCACAAAGGATACAGTGTCATTCCATTTTACATAAATTAAGATTATGTGCAAATAAATATATCCATTGCCAATTAAAATATGAAAAAAGAAGAAAGTTAAAATGAGATAAGCAAAATCTATGAATTACATTATATCTTTTTTTCAGATTTCAGCCACCATCCGGAAGCGAAGGCTTGTATTTCTTTCCAAAATAAAATATCATTACGAATGTACATGACTGGTTATTATCATACGCCAGTTTGAAGAAAAAAACAGATACATACAGTTCAATCTAATATCTCATACATTTTCAAAAAAATCGTGTTCATGCGTGGCTAATCTTAACAGAGCTTATTTAACATGCATGGGGGGAAAATGATAGAAACATAAATGGAAGTCTAAGGATTAAATCCCATCAATTCCAGATCTCAAGCACCATTTGGAAGCTACGAAGAGGGCTGAATTTTTCACACGTCACCACCTTTATTCGGTCGAATTGGTCAAACACTGGCTCATCGCACCAGCGTTACGACAGCTGCTTCGGAATTGTTTGGCACAGCCTCTAAAAATGCGATCTGCGAAGGCGGTGAGAGGAAAAAACCCTTTCTAAATTTATTAAATTCGTGTTGGTATGGGGGATAAAAGGTTTCATTTATAGACGCAATCATTTTCTTCTGAAAAGCTCTAGCAGGTGTGAGTCTTATTTTGCGCGGCGAAAAATAAGAAATAAAAAAAAATAGAAAAGTCATATAAGCGATGAAAAAAACTTCTAGTCTTACTCCCTTTCTAAATTATTGCAACATCCTATATCCAGGATTTGAAATGATGAAATCTCGAAAGCACAAACGAAGAGCTGAAATAACTAGCTATTTCAAAATCTCTCATAAAAGAATACTATGTAAGCACTGGCGTACAACAGTTTCGGGAGGGAAGAAAAAAAATTCGTTATTTATTGTTGGCGACGAATTTTTGTTTTATTGGTTTAAGATCTGTTTTCGTTAAATATTAAGATGAACTTTTCAGCTAAAAAGTATTTTTGTAGAAATCCGAGAAATTGTTAGAAAAAAAAACAGTTACAAGTTCGCCAGAAGAAAATAAATGGTTTTCGGTATTCACAGAAGAGAATGCATTTAATTTTTTGAAAAAATGCAAAATAAATTTTTATTCTAAATAGTTTAACAGTTAAAAGTAACAGAGGTAAAGTTAAATAATTTTTGATAAAAGAATGATAAACTTTTCTGAATTATTCATAAGATAAATGTATTGACATCGACATTTTAAAACAGAGTTCCATGTAGAAGCAAAATATAAGGCGGATTAAAGGGATTAATGAAAACTCTATTTTCGTCAGTTATTATTATAAAATAAATCATAGTAATTGCAGAATAAGTTGAGAGATTTAATAAAAGTCTGAAGGAAAAGCAAAGCGTTTTTTAAAGACATATCAAAGAGAATTCATGTTTATAGGAACATGGATCATTTTTGAGATTCATTGTTTTCAATCGATACAAATTAATGTTTTTTTAAAGATAATATTTAAAAAAGGATATTTTAGTTGGGTCAATACCGTATTAATTACTTGTCAGGTTTTAAACAATTGTTATTCGAATTCATGAATGACATTAGATGAATGACATTAAAAAAAATCCTCAGATAGTTAGTATTCAACTTAAAAAGCTAGAATAATTAAAACTTTTAACTTTACTATTCCGTTGGTTGTATTTTTAATGTATTCAATTATGCAATTCAAGTGCAATTAAAAAAGCAGCAATTAATTATTATAGAATAATTGCTGTATTGTATTTGTTAAGAAGAAAACACCCATTTTATTTTGTAACATATTTTTGCTGTTTTAACTTTTTGTATATTCAGTGACCGTTTTTAAAGTTATTGGAATTTTGATATTCTAGATTTAAAAAAGCTCACTAAATTACAATTTTTTTTCACCATTTTAACCAAAAATTTAAAATATACAAGTTCCTAGATTCTTATAAAAAATATAAAATATAAAATTTCAAACTAGATACATACATTTATGTTATGGGATGATTAAAACTTATGTATAAAATAAAAATGGAAACATAACATTTGAATATAAATCTTAAGTTTGGAACCGAAAGAACATAATTTGTTTTCAAATTCATTAGGAGGTTGTATTTTATTCATAGAATTCTGATAAATTCCATAAATGGAAGAAACATCTGGGGTCATATCGTAAATGTAAGTCTTCTCTATATAGGAAGTGTACATCTTCAGAAATTTTAAAGCGGAATAAAATACTTAATTAATGCAATTATTTTCTTAAAATATTAAATAGGAAGCTAAAAATTATGCTAAAACAAATGGACAGAAAATTAAATGCCAAGCTATTTTCTTCCTTCCTTTATTTTAAATGTTTTATCAATAGAAAAATTCAATTTCTTGAATATGCTTTGATAAAGACATTTAATCAAGTTTAAATTTACCAATTTCTTGTTAAATTTTTTCAAAAGCTTAATTTTTAAAAAAAATTATGCAAAATTTTATAACATTGTAAAAATTATAATGATGGAAATTTGAATTTCAGTAATACTAAATGATTTAAAAGCAAACGATATTTTTAGAACATAATAAACTTCATAAATTCCCAGAAATAATAATAATGTTTGTAAAATGTTTCTTACTAAAAAAATATCTGAATCTTTGCAAGTGTACGGATACAATAACTGCATTAAGATATATGCAAATAAATCAATGGAAATATATATTGTTCCAAATTATATAATTGGTTGCTCATCGTAGATTGAAGATAGACAAAAAAGAACTATATAATGATTATAAATGAAAATAATTTTGAAGAAATTTTATATATTTCAAAAATCCAGAAGAGATCGTTTCGCTTTACAAATAACGCTTAATTTTTGCAAATGCCTAAATTAGCTTTTTGTATTGGAAAAAAAAAACATTCGTAGGATTTTAATATTATTTAATATACTGATTTCCCACAAGAGATCATTTCAATTATCTCAATTTTTAACTAAAATATATAATAAAATAAGAATTTATTTCAGTAACAGCCATACGCTGTTTTTCTTTATTTATTTAGTGTACGAGTGTTTCTTTTCATTCATGTAATATAGAAATAAATTAATATTATGATTTAACAATACTTTGTAAGAGAATACTGATGTATTGACGAATGGAATTGTGTATAAATGTTTCGAGAAGTCTGATTTTTAGGTACCATATACTTTTCAGAGCACACAGCCGTTTAAATGTAGATATACTCGAAACAAATATTTATGCAAAGTTTTATTGTTTTTAAAAAAAATATAAATAATAATAATATTCTTTTTAATGAAATCTTAAGATATCCTAGAGAAAGCTGGGGAAAAAGATCATATATAAATATCTATACTTATAGTAAAGCTCAATGTGTCTGTGTGTGTGTGTGTGTGTGTGAGTTGGCAATCTACAGGCTAGACCATTCAACTTACAGCAACCAAATTTGGTACGTGTATACCTTGGAGGCTGGGAATGTGCACCTGGGGGTTATTTTTTCGAATTTTTAATTAGAATTTTATTTATTTAAAAACTAAGCGAAATTTGGCGTGTTTCTGCTATAACTTCCGAAAATAATACCACACAAAAATGATTTTTACATGAAGTTAAGGTCAAAAATTTCTCTTTTAAATTATACCAATGTTTTAACCTTAAATTTAAATTTCTATTTTTAATGAATTTTTAAATATTTTAACTATATTTTTCAACAATTTTTTTCGTAAAAAATAAAAACAAAATTTAAGCTGCACGAGCACGTTTCGCATTCATGGGAAAAAATTAGCTTTTTTCAAAGTGTTGCCATCACATTGATTAAAGCTCCAATTAAAAATAAATAAAATCTTTTTGGAAATAAAATCTGCAAAAATATCATTTTCGGCACGTGTTTGTAGGAAATGAAACAAATATGAAATATTATTTTTTCTAAAAAATAAATTCAAGAAAAATTATTTTATAATCTTCTACACTCTCTATATTATTAATCCAATAAATCAGTTTTATTTTAAGGCAAATTTTGTTTAATATGAACAGGATGTCCATTCAAATCAGGGCCACACAGCTAATTTGCAAACCTTTAGGAAGACACAGATCTGCTAAAATGGTCTAAATAGAAAATGATTATATTTTAAGTAACTTGATTCAATAAATGCTCTAATAAATAACGAATTTTTGATTTTACATAAAGCTTCTGCTGTGGAAATCACGATGAACAAAATGTTCTTGAAACACTAATATTTTTAATAAAAAGAGTTAATTTCCAATCAACTAAATCAATCACTTAAACTGGCTGATTTATGAAAATTTGAATATCACTATTCAATAAAAAAAGGATAATTTTAGATTTTCCATCGATCGTTTCAAAGAAAATATGCCAATCAGCGCGCAGGTTTCTCAAGGTTAATTGGCCTAAGATTATGAAAATGTTGAGTTTTTCTAAATTTTTACCATTTAAAACTTCATAAATAAGTTTTAGTTGATCGTGGAAAATAGAAACATTCATTCATTTATTTAAACGTTGGTGTGTCCAGAATATTTCTCAGAATATGATACCTTACTGCATTAAATTTAGACTTCATAATTTTTGAAATATATTTATAGGCCTGAATAAAATATTATTATTGATTTCATTTCAATCCCTTTGAAAGCAAAACTAAATTTTCTGCTGAATTTTCTGCTGAATCTGAGAAGTTTTTGTTGAATTATTCTTTAAGATATTACATAAATTATGAAAAATATTTTGTAGTTTACATAAGACTTAAATACCGAGAGATTCTGTTTGCATACTCATATTCTACTCATAATCTACTCATTCTACTACTACTACATAATCTACTCATATTCAATGATAATAATAATAAATAAATAACAATAAAGATGATAAATAAAATAAAATGCTTGGTTTTATTAAAAAAATCTTAATATGAATTGCAATTTCATTAATTCCACTTTAAATTAAAGTTGAAGTTTTACCGGAAATGACAACAAATTAGCAAAATATATATAGTAAATTGAACGAAACGATCTAAACAACAGTATAAATTTGGTATGACTATCAAAATTGGAAGATTAAAAATGTTTTGCTTGAGAATCTATTAAGAGACCAGTTACTTAAAATATTTAATTGAAAATTGTAGCGAACGGTAATACTGGCGAACCGGCTGGTCGCCAAAGGCGGCTAGTATTTAATAATTATCTTAGCAGATGTTCCAGCATTTTATAAATCATTCATCACAAATTCCTTTTTTCAAATTAAGAATTGGTCTTCCTTTCCTGTTGTTCGAATTCCAATCTCCTGAGAGCTAATTATCACTTTCTGAGAAAAGAAAAATATTCGTAACTTCACTGATTGATGACAATTTTCACTTCATAAATAACAATATTGTGACAGCTGAAATTATCATCGTCTTTTCATTACATAATATATGACTCATATTTGTATACACTTTAATGTGAGCGTTAAATGAAACTTATAAGAGACGATGAACTCAGAATCCTCCATATCTTAATCGCATACTTCACCGAAATAAACACCGAAAGAAAAAGAATTTAAAAAAATCAAAAAGGAAAAATTCTCACTCGGTGTTTAAAAACTTTTCAACGCACTATGCGATATTTTATTTCTTTGCTAACCATCACTAAATTCTCTACTCCTCTCATCACTTCGTTAGTGGATGTTTTCCCGAACACTTCGAGTAAATAATTATCGCAACGGGAATTTTCGACGAAATCACCCCCTCGTCACAAGAATCTGCCGTCTCAAAATGTTACAGTGTTGCAATAGTTGGAGGGGGCATCTCCTAAATGCGTTTCCGCTCTCACTCCAACGATTAAAGAGAGGTATAGAAATTGTTTCACTTCGGTGATACAAACTAGTTTGTGAAATTTGTTTTCGAATGATGCTGAATTTCGACAAAATTAATGTGCTTTGTTTAAAAATTAAAATGTCATGTGATTTTATATTTTAACATTTAATTCATTTTTATTATATCTTGCTTTTAAAAACTTCTAACACAAATGATTGTATAGCTTTAACCCATTCACTTCCAGTGAAATTTATAAACGCTTTTTTACAGCAGTTTTTTACGAGATATCTCGTATATGGCAGTGAAGGAATTAATCGCCTTTACTTTGACAATTATTTTGTTTGTTTTTCATAAGTTTATTTCATTTTCATTTAATTATCTTTCAGTAACATTCGATATTTTAAAGGTTCAAAAGGCAATCGAATTATAGTAAATCAACTCAAAAAATAACTTTAAAATTCACAATAAAATACAAATTCATTTTTAAAACATGATTAGATTTTTATTCGGAAATAAATTTAGAAAAGCATCAGAAACGGAATGAAAGGAAATTAATATAAAGACCTATTTTTATTATGTATTAAAATAATTACACAAAAGTATAAATTAATTTTATAGGCAACATATTTTTTTAATTACTGTCATAAGTCTTTCAGTATTAATAAAATTTGCTTTATTGAAAGAAATAATAATAAAAAAACACTTAAAAGTTGAGATTTTTAATATCTTGAAAAGGAATTAAAACAAACACGTCTATTTATATGCGCAATCAAAGATGTGTAACATATTTGAACATCATTCCAATTTAGTTTGTGATATCAGCAACAAGCAATAACAATTATGTAATGACCAAAAAAAGAGCATTCCATTCTGAAAAGTTAAGACTTTAAATTAAATTCTACCAAAAATATATTTTGCCGGAAAATAAACTATTATATACAGATTAATCATTCAATAACTCTAATAAAGATCCAGAAAAATATTTAAAAAATAAAAACGAAATATATCAGTTTTGGTTCATTTAAAAAAAATGGATTTTATTTTTTTTCGCTTAACTTTTGGCATCGACCTAAGTTATACGTTAAAAAATTTTTTCGATATCGAAACCCTCAAAAAAACCAATAGCAAATTTCGACCAAAGATTTTTACTTCAGTTTATAAAATGGCATAAAAATCGAAAATCAATATCTAAGAAGTTTCTGCCAAATGATTAAATTCACCTACCTTGAAATTTTACGTTTCAAAGAGATATATAGCATAAAATCATTTATTTAAAAAGCGAAAATTTGCTATATTTCAATACATTTATCTATTTTTAATTTAATTAGTATTTATAAATTCATTTCAGAATGAAATAAATTTATATGTAAAAAAATAATAACGTTTAGTTGTGTAGAAAGTAGCATGATACATATTGAAAGAGAATTCATTAACGCAATTGATTTTAAAAAGTATTATGGTTTTACATAATTTTTCTGATACATGAAAAAATAAAAATGCATCAATCTTTAAAATATATTTTCTTGATAATATATTTTAAAAATCTAAAATAATCAGAATAAAAATAAAAACATAAATAATAAGGCAAAGTTATTAACAGACTATTTTATATACGTTTATTATTCGTTGTCAAAAAATACTTCCTTTTACAGTTGATTTCATTCCATTCGATCTTAATTTTAGATTCTATTCTATCTCGCCGAATGAATTTAAGTTTCTATGATTATAATCCGAACTCCTTTTTACTCATATGAAAACATCTTTCAGAAACTGTTTTTCAAATAATGAAACTGTAGATTAGTGGAGCTGATGTGGAGCTACTAGCCTGTGTTAATTTCAGAACAATACTTTTCAAAAGAGATAATGTTTTGATAGAAATTTTAAATCTTGAGATCTTGCACACTTTTCTGACTATTTTAAAAATCCTCTAAAGAGTAGTTATCCTGGTAAAATATGATTACCAAAAATATCAAATAGAAATTGCTAGTAATTAGTTATTTTTTGCATTCTAATAAGTATTTACCGGCATCCAAAAAATTACTGATCCTCTGCTAATTACTCATCGGAGTATCATCTAAATATTCCAGATATTCAATTCTTTACTGCTTTTATTTTGTAAAATATATAGTGTAAGTTGATTACATGCGTTAGATTTCTAAGACAGCACTTACCAAAAAGAATCTGAAATCTTCCTAATATCCTTAACATTTTAAAATTGAAATACCACCTTTTGGCGTATACGAATTTTCATCGGCTATTATTTAATTTCAAATATAATACGCTATGCTAACGATAATAATTGGTCCTTTCTAAATTCATAAACATTTTTGTTTTCAAAGACTCCATGGAAGACATAAAAATAAAATCAATTATTTTCAGGTAATGACAAATAAATCGCTCATTTCATGTCAAATACACTTTCGCCTATCTAATAACGAAATATATTTCGTATGTTTCAGCGAACGAAGAATTTTGATGCCGTATGTTCAAAAGATAAAGAATCTTGATGTAATATCACATTGTAAGGCAACATGTGATTTTAACTGCGGATATGTTAAAGGCTGTACTATGTTAAAAGTGCCAGTTTTGATCTGATTACCGGAGCAAAGTAGTATTGGATATGGTCATTATTTAGAAGAGTAATTAATTGTGCACGCATGTAATTCTGTTTGAAGACAGAAAATGAAGTAATGTGAACCATTCTGTTACTTATGTAAAGTTAACCATTTATATGGTTAATAACCATCATAGTTATGTTAAGTTAATCAATGTTATGTGAACCATTCTGTTGCTTATTTTAAGTTAAGAAGAGCGATACTAGAATAATAATTTCAACTCAGTATATATTATATAGCCAAACTGAAAATTACCCTTTTTAAAATATCAAAATATCAACTTCATTTAAAACTATTCAGAATTTATTAAAATAATTAATGATTTCTGAATAATGATACCATATTATATTTATCATATCAAAAATATTCTCGGATGTTTTGGTAGAGCGCGATAAGTAAACTTTTGTAGACGTCAACAAATTTTATTATATTACAATGTAAAAAATTATCCTCAAACGGCAAAATATTATCTTACAACTCTACACCAAACCTGAAAAATTTAAGATGTAAATCTTAACAGTATACTTCAACGTATTTCCTCGATGCATTTCCTCAGTTTGATAATAAATATATATATATATATGCCATCCCATAACAATTAGTCTTCGTTACGATCTTTCAGTCTCATTAAATTTTAACCCACCATAAACAGTTGCCCACACCTAAACCAGTAAATTCCTAAAAAGGAATAACGATAATCTTATCAGTCTCCTTAATCTTAAGTAGTCGCTCATACTTAAAGTGACACATTACTTTCGAGGCATTATAGCCCAGGGGCCTCGCTTCAAATTGAGATCACCCACTTTTCATCACCTCTCACTTTTATTTATTCATTTTTTTATTTTCTCTTTAGCGACTTAATTCTTTGAGGGTGTCAGCGAGCCTTAAATCATCTTAATGATGCTATCTAAATTACAAAAGTCTGCTGTTTCCTTTTTAATTTTAAATCCAGTAGTACTTTCCTGGAAGGGAGACATAGATTAGAAGTCACCCTTTTCAAATTAGAGCAGGGAACGTTGTCAATTAATATTATGACAATATATTTCGCGAAAAGAGAATTATCTTTGAGGAGAGAGTGTACGCGTCGAAACAGTTTCTAAATTCTTAAAGGGATTTTATGTGCGCTACTTAAAGAAAGCTTAATTATAAGTGAAACCTTCATTTAGATAAAGAGATAATGATTACTTGGTGTTTTGATAATTTATTTTGGAAATATATTGGGAAACCAAATTCTTACATTTGTGAGATAATATAATTGTGAATTAATTATGATTTGGTGGTTATGAAAGATAATAATTTAATTTTGAAGATTGTGAAAATCTATGCGTGTACAGTTATTTTTAATAAAACTGTAATTTTATAAAAATAATATAAATGCATGAAAAAAAATTCTCTAATTTTGGTTAAACTCCTTTTAGAATTATTTCTTTAATAACATATAACGTGATCATTTTTTGAATGCGTTTTATATTCATTTAGATTAAATCATGGAAAATACATATAGTATAACAAATAAAAAATGTTAAAAAAATTTTTGATAGCTCTATTTCTTTTAAATATATGCGATAAATAAAACATAAAATTTGACAGGATTTACTTCAATTAAATATAAAATTGTTTTATAAAAATTATATTTAAGCAAATACAAAAGGACAGCCTAAAAATTAATAAAATTCGTTTTCGTATAACTTGTTTAGAGCTTGTATAGAGCTAAATTATTTTTTAAAAATAATTTAGCTCTTAATTTTTGTATTTATTTGTAACAACGAAAATATATAAATAGTTCCATGATTGTGACTTCTTAAACGAATTCATTGTACGAATTACATAAAAAAATTTTGAGGAATTATATTGAGCAAAAAATGATTTTTAAATATCAAAACTCATCAAAATGTGAGTTAGGTTTAAGCCATTTAATATTATAATCTTTAATTTTTTTATTATTAATTTAAATAAAGGGACAAAAAAAGCAAATCCTTCAGTATTAATTCTGTACAATATTCTAATAAATTGCTTATTTGAACCTCGAAGTACAGTGAATTCAGCACAAATAAAACATTTTAGCAAAACTAATGCGAAATGTTTACAGATAAAAAAAAAAAAGAATCCATTTCAGATGTTTTATATCATTCGAAAACTAGATCATTGTGTGACAGTTTGACACGTATTAAAGCGTCCAGTAAATGACCTTTTCCACACGTGTTCCTCTAAACATCCGATACAGAAGCCCATTTTGTGCCGTATCGGTTTCGGCTTGATCTGAGCGGTTACACAACTGCCACGAAACAAATAAGTCACCCACATTCATTTGGCAGCTAAATTTAAGCCTGAAAGAAAGAACCACAAGAAAATAATGGTAAAAAAACGGCCCCCAAATTCGGATGATGAATCGCACCAATTTGATAACGCTCCCTCTTTGAAGCTTCATGAGGGCGACAAGCTGTCTGACGCAAGCGGGCTCAACTTTATGATCAACACAGCTGTAATGCTGATAGGAAATCCAATTCTTCACGGTATTTCTTTTTCTTTTGCCGCAACACTTCTTTCTTCTCCCTCTTCAAGAACCAGAAGATTCAGTTGAAAGCATAATTGCTATGGCAGTGACCTCTCACCCGGGTCGGAGTCTGCCTTGTCGTAAGTAATGGGATTGGCAAAAAAGTGATATTTGGCCCAGTTTTTATTCCATGACGTTGCCTGGGATTAATGGTAAGAAAGTGCGGATAATTATCTAGCGTGAGGAGAGATGTTATTTTGAACACGTGCAAGATGTGCTGGAGCGGTAATAGGATGTGTAACTATTCTTGGGATTTTAATCACTATACCGAAGGCTGAGCGCAGACGTGAAACTCATTCGAGATGTGATGGCCGGCGGTTACGTCGCTTTGGGCAAGGCAAATGGAAACTTTTCAGAGGCCGTGGAACAATTTAACAGCCTGGATGGACCTATTAAATTTAATAATTCGCTTTAAGGCGTGGAAGTTAAGATGAGAGGCTATAATGGTGATTGTGTCTAATGCCGGAGGTGGC
>JAPMOR010010475.1:2845-13271 GCA_026543865.1 Argiope aurantia | reverse complement strand
GGAAGCACTGTTTGCTTTCGGGAAAATCAATTCATCAATTATTTATGAGTATTAGATTTTTTTTTTTTTTTTTTTTCCTTCACGTACTAACTGGTATTCGACGCGTTGCTGCCGCAGAAGAAATGATTTGGGAAATATCATTTGAAATAAATATTTTATTTAATTAAGAATGACAGAAATATTAATATTTATTTTCTTATTGACGCATTCGTTGAAACTGAATGCAGTTTCAGACAATGAAGAGACTTTCGATTTTATGATGTTTTATTTCATCTTGGAGAAGCACGCATTAGGAGCGACGAGTAACACACCAAAACAGAAAGAAATGGAGGAAAAAACTCTTGAACATTTTATCCCTGGTCTTATATAACCTGAGATATTGATAGGGAAAATATTTCTCCATAGTGTTTATATCAATGAGATTCCGATACGGATTTTCGCTTCACGCGCCGATGAGGCAAGGGAAACACAGGGATCTTTTAAAAAAGAATTTGTCACGTCAGCGGTATTTTGTTCCTTCACTCGGAGTGTGGGAAAGTTGGACTTTTAACTGATTCAGTAATTTTGAAATGCTTCTCTTGAATGAATTAAGTACAGAAAGTGATATTGGATCAGGAAATAAGAGAATATTTTAGAATGAAGTTATTATGGTCTAAATTAAGATAAAACCTTGGAAAGTAATTAAATTGAAATTAGAGTTTAAAATATCATTACACACATATACATATATACAGGATTGGTACAAAATCCTATGAACGGACGACAGTACGGCAGCGTATAAAAAAAAGCAGCATTATGTCTTTCACGACAGTGCAAACAATTAGTTGGCCAATATTTATTGCAACGGTACAATAACGCATAAAATATTGTTACAAACCTGCAATTCGGCTTCCCAGCATAGTTTGTTCCATCAATAGAAAGAAAGTTTTACAGTCATCTGAATGGGACTAGCGCGTCGGAGGTCCCAGAGCTTGGCGACAAAAATATATAATACCCGAAACTTCGAGAATTTTCCCGATCCGTCCAGTAGGAACCGAGATACGCCTCGAACGTTCCTAATTGGTTGAGAGGCTTCTAGCCCCGCCTCCTGAGACCTATAAAAGGAAGCGACCGCCGCTGCCAAGAGAGACTGCAAAATGAGCGGACACCTCGCAGCCTGGAAGGGATGCCCCGCAATTCCAAGAATCCAGACCTCAATAGTAAATTACCCCAGAAGATCATATGCTGAAGTTACAACTAGGAAAACCCCCAAAAGGAGCGAAGAGAACCCCCAAACAACCCAAGAAACCATCAACCCAAGCCCAAAACCCAGACGCCCACAGCCTCCCCAAGCCAATTCAACACAGGAATTGAAGGATCTAATTGAAATGAAAAACCACTTAAGTGAGATCCAGGAAGTCAGAGACCTGCTTATAGAATTTCCCAATATCCTCGAAGCCATTAGACTAAGCAAGAAAGCTAAAAAAAAAGCGAGAAAAACTTCTCATAATCCTCGATGCCCTCCTCGCCGAAGATCCCACTACAAAATAGCCACGCCCACCACCGAGATCCAGCCTCCTGATTCGTCAACTCCCAATACTACTTAAAGCGATGTCTCATCCACCCAACGCATTCAAGACCCTGCTCCACTTTAACCCAGACCTCGACCCACTCATGACCAAACGAAGTAGTCAAGCTTACAAGTTTTTAGTCGACCGGAGATGGCGCTCCTAACCTGCTTCCCTTGTCCCTTGTTGCCAGGAGAGACGACGAGTAGTCCGAAGACGGAGCGGAAAAGCCAGTAAGCGTGGACTGTGTGGTCGAAGAGTAAGCGGAATCGACGGAGTCAAGTCAGTAATCCGAGCCAGAGTCGGAGAAGTAGAAGACGGAGGAGTCGGAAGCGACTGAGTCAAGCTAGTGCTGAACTGAGCTGTGCGCTACTGTCTGCGGTAGATTCTGGTTGTATGCTGCTGTGTATGCTGTTGTATGCTACACGTCTCGGGTGAAGATAATCGTCTTCTGTGCTGTATATAGTTGTCGCTTTGTGCTGTCCTCTGTGTCTTCGTGTAAATAAACGTCGTTATTTCTTTTTCCATTGCCGTCTGATTATTGAGCGTTCTCCACACCATATAACTTCCACTATCCAAACGAACCCCGGTGAAAATTTCGTAACAATATGAACAAACAAAAATTCATTTTTATATATTAGATTATTTTGCATATCATTATTCAATATTAAGCACTTATAAATGACTGTGATTTATTAGATTAATTCATTTTTATTGTAATTGAGATATTTTAGAAGTATTTAAAAAGATCCAGAATATTAAAAATTTTATTAAATTTGAGACAAATTCAAAATAGTTTGAAACTTATTCTTCTTTATAATTCAGTTAAATATTTTTGTGATCATTCTATAACAAATTTAAGTGACTTATTACAGCAATCTATATTCTAATTTACATATTAAAATCTGGAATGAACTATAACTATATTTTTTCTAGAATTATATCTCAGTGCAAATAAGTCTCATAGAAAACAGACTGAAATATTGACATTTTTTTTTGATGGTCAATGAAAGAAACGAAACAGTTTTTCTACAAATGTCCTTGCAAATTTTTAGAGATAAAATGAGACAAAAAATTGTGTCAGTTACAGAACTAAAAAAAGAAGAGTGTGAAGGATTTTAATGAGCTAATAAGTACATAATTAGCTTATTTAAATGGAAAATTAATATATTCTGAATTATAACCCTGTGAGAGCATGATGACATGATGTTGTTCTGCTTAGATGTTTTTAAAGGCACAAAATGCAGAAAATTGGCGATTTATCGCTTTTGAGGCATCGTTTTTTTTCTTCTCCCCTTTAAGGTTTATTAAGGCCTTATCACACGGACAAATACCGTCTACACTTTCGTTGACATTTTACCAATTATACCTGCATGCAATCGGCCAAGCAGGATTTTCGTCATCGTGGACTGTTTTCAACCGGCCCGAAAGTGTAGACGATAGTGACGGAAAGATTGCTTGCAAACGAAATTCAACCAATCGTGCAGGGCTTTGGCAGTGACGTAGTTGCCAAGAATGGCGCGATTGACGCCAATATGAAACTAATTTGTAAACACATTAATGTTGTATGGCCGTGTGATAAAAAATGGGTTTTGATCGACTTTTTTCATGAAAAGCCGGCTGTTTGGAATCCACTGAATATTCATTATTAAAGAAAAATGTTACACGAGGAAATTCGTAGAATAATTATCAGAAGATGAAGAGATATTGACATCCGTAGATAGTCATTAAAACCAAAAAAATTTATTTTCAGAATTTAAAAAAAAATTATTAATGTTTATGTGAACTATATTTGATCAGATTAAATCTTTAATTTTTTTAAAATAATGGTGGAATTTTTGAATTTTTAAAATCTGTAATTAACATTTTCCAGCCAGTTAAAAATTATTTAATTCCTATGTTGTTGTGAAAGTTAATAAGAATCAATTCCTTTTCTTACCAGTGAAATATTGATCAGCACATTATATAGTACATTTGAGGGAATTGCAGAATATGAATGATTCTTTTATTGTTTAATGTTTTAATTAATAAATAATAGTGAAGTTTCTATTTTTAAAATTAATTGCACATCCAACTCACAAAATCGCTTTTTTAGCATATTTTTGATTTTCACAATTTAATCTATAAAAAATACCAATACAGACACACAATACAAACAACACAATAGTCACGAAATAATTTCAAATCAGTTTACATCGGATTTCCGCAAATCTATATTTGAGATAAAGGTTTGGAGCTCGAACGATTTTGAGATGAAGGGGGGGGGGTGATCGTTTTCAAAATAATGACTCATACGTAAGTCGTATGATAGTCATGTGAATGTTTCAAACATGTTTAAACAGGCTAAAGACTCAAATGAATTAAGATAAACAATGATTTAAAAAGTAATGATGCTCTCACATAATAACACGAATTTGCGACAGCAGATTTCAATTTTTTTTTATTTTGAAGCTAAATTAAAAGAAATTATGCTTACTCCTCCTGTCGGGTTTGTCTTGTTTCCCGTCGATAAATCTGTGGAGTCGCCTCTTCCGGAACAAAATTCTCTAGCCACAAACATTTTAACAGTTCTGAAAATTTAACTCTTCGATGTACCATCCAAGATTGTCTATCCTTTTCCTTGTCTATTTTAAGAGAGACTGCAGAATAGCATTTGATCGAGGCATTTAATAATAGGACCAATTTTTGGCACCAACTAATTCCGCCACTTAGAAATATTCCAAATCAGAATGTTATATATCTGCCCAAATTTAGTTTGAAATAGTACTTTCTTTGTTGTCATAAGCTGAAGTTCGACAAAGTTACTCGACGTGACTAAACTAACTCCTTGAACTACGAATTTACTTAACTTATTAATCAGATGGCATATTTTATTGAGACATTAATAATTATTTTAATTCCTATAATAATATAAAAGCATTCGAGACATCGAATAGTTTTTAAGTGATTTTTTTTTCATTTTTAATTACTTAATACTTTCAATTAATTGCAGTTTTAAGATTAAAAATTCATCAAATTATTGCGCGAGTCAGGGTTGTCATTATATGCGAAGGGGTTAATGTTATTAGATCTAACGGCCTTCGGCGACTATATTAATGATATTAATATAATCATATCGCCCAATTTTGATAAAATGCGTATCATTGGCACAAAAAAATACTATTTTAAATTATGATTGCTTACCAAAGGTAAAAGATTCTCATTGGTTTACTGCATATGATAAATGGTGAAATGAATTGAGATGAAAGTTGGGGAAATCGATCTTGGTGTTGAGGTTACTGTCAAATTTTGCATTATCTATAAAAAAGGAAGGCAGTCAATCCTCGATGATATCTATAAACCATAAGCTCTCATATGGAATAAAAATTGGAGAAATCGCTTCATTGGATATTTTATTTTGTGATTAAGATTGGCGATTACAGTCGAAGTTCTTTCCCTAAACAAAATATACCGAATTTTCGGAATTCGGAGGACAAAATGATTGACAATGTGCTATTATTTTCCTATAAAAGTCATGTGATGAGCATAGAAAGATAATTCAAATCTGGCAAATTATGATTTATCACGATGAACAATTTTTATACTAAAAGATTTTCGCTACCTGCAATCTCTTACGAGTTGAAGATGAATTTTCAAAATCTAATTTCGACTGTTATCTAACTAAACTTGAAATCAATTGCATTTTCTGTCTTCCTCACAGCTGCAACTTTTATGGAATTACAACTGCAGATAACTGAGAGGAAGGGGTTAAAATTTTAATTTTAATCATTAAACTTTTGGATAAAAGCAATCTACCTTTGACTTGCCAAATAAATTTGTTTATTCGCTTTACTTCTGTACAGTAATTTATCATTCGTCTGCTCTAATCAGAGAAACGAAAATGCATATATATATATATATATATATATATATATATATATATATATATATACTATACATTTAATAAACCTCTAAACTAGAAGATTTTTGCTTTATGCTTCTTTTTAGCCAAATAAATAAAATAAAAAAGCATTTTTTTTTTCAATCTTCAAAAGACTTTGGTCATTTAACACACAAACTTTTATCACTTATATTTTGGTTCTATAAATGAATTTTTCCATAGATGATGCAAATATTCAATAATATAACTGTTTTTGAATATTTTTATCAATTCTTATAATTCTGATGATGGAAATATGTTATTCAGGGTGACAGATCCTCTCGCAATTCAGTTGCATCATTATCCGTGCTGTTGCCATGGAAATAAGCTTAAGGCTAATTTCCCACGCTAATTATTTGAAAGCAGTTCGTTAAAGTTGGCTTAAACATTTCACAACTTTCGACAATTAACAATTAAAGTCATTCAGAGATCGTTTCCATAGCAACAGTCAGCATTTAGACTCTCAAAATTTCGAAAGTTCTTGTGATAAACGGGCCACATATTTCGCTTTTTTTCCCCCTTTGAATCACATGCAGATAATTTGATTAATTTTATCCGTTTTTCCTGGATGGTGTCTGCAAGGAGAAATAAATTGTCCAAAATAAAAATTTAAATAATTAAAAAATAATAATAAATAATTTTAGTAATTTATATATGTATATATATTTTCAGGAACATTATAAGATACAAAGAAAATAAGTAAGAGACTTTATTATTAATTCTACTTTTTTCATTCTCAAGCCATACTGGTCAAGGTACGATGACCAATCATTAGTATAATAAGATATTTGATTAAATCCTCGGAACTAGACTTTAAACCCAGTTTGAATCAAAATTCACCAGAAATCAGACAAATTCTGGGGGTTTTTTTCAGTTCATTTCTATCAACCTGACCACTTTACCGAAACATCATAAATATTTCTAACTTCTCAACTGTGGTAGCATATGCAACTCGCACAGAAAAAAAAATGAAAATTCATCTATCCTATTTCCTTTTATGCAACACAGACCTTGAAAGAGCTGTTATTATTAAAAGTGACGTCAAATTGCTAATTACGTTTGTTATAAGATTCAAGTTTGAATAATAAACTTATCTGAAAGCAAACGATATTTCACACAAAAAAAAAGAAGAAAAAAAGAGAGAGAGAGAGATATGAGGAATTTATTATTTTCTCTTCGTTCTTCATTTCTAATCACTGCATGTTTACAACAAATATTTTTTCCCTTTCAGAACAGAAAAAAATAGACGGGAAACGGAAAATATTTCAATTTTTTTTTTATTTTTTTTTACTGTCTAGTTAAGATGACCATATTTTAAGCATGGTGTAAGACGAAGAGAATTCTCTGCAGCTAGATTTAATCGAACACTTTTATTTCATATGACTTCTTACACGCTTGTAAAGGAATTTAATAATTCTTTTCATTCACTAGTATTCTACAGGTTTGAAATTTTGTACATTTTTTAAATTTTGATGATAATGCGCTATTTCAAATTTCGTAATCAGTAATTAAAGTAAATTTTGACTAGAATTCTATTGGTAGTCGAAATAATAAAAGTGAAGATTGAAAAGCAAAAAAATAATTAAAATAAAATTTCGTATATTAATAAAACATATTTCATACATAATTCGTTTCGTACATTAATAAAAGAATGTTTTTAAGAGCATAAGCGATTTTTTTAAAAAATTTGAAATATGTGTTTATGAACAAAAATTTAAACCATGTGCTTATAAGCATAGTCTGGGATGGACAGTTAAAAGTTTCGTCTGTCAAGGGTGATCTATTATATTCATTCGTCTTAAACTTGATGAATTCAAAAATGAATGAAAGAATCGACAAATAATGTCTTTATTTTTCAAGGAGTCATGAATGAAAATTACTTTATCAAGATTGCCTTTATGATTAAATTCTTATTCCTTTAAGAAATTTTAGAGACTTTAGAAAATTTTCCTTTAAGAAATTTTAGAATTTTAGAAATTTTAGAGCTTGAGACAATGGCTTGCTTCTTCATGAACATAAGCTTTTTTTTTCATGTATTAGTTTTCAACATCATGTGGCTACAATTTCATTTGTTTTTAAAGCATTCAAATTCCTTGTTAATAGTAATTATAATGCTTATCAACAATTTTCAAGGAATCGAACAATATTGGAAGAAACTTATGATGTCAACGATGAAAAGTAAGCGCCCCTTCTTTAGAGTTCTTCTTGCCATCTTAAACTGAGATTCACCTTTTCGATCATTTGTTGCATGAAGAATATGTTTCTTAGGAAAATTCAAAAGATAAAAATATATCGAATTTCCCTACATGAATAATTTCACTTCACATTATGGGTAAATTTCCTTATTTCAGGACATCTGAATTCGAAAGAATGCTTACCTGTCTATCTGCATGTGAGAAGAATCGCCAGCAACTTCCTCTCCAGGCAAAAAATCCAAGGATGATTAAATTAATCAGTGACAATAGAGATCTTTTCTTTTCTTCCTCCCTAGCTCTCAACTTCGAGTGTCATACCCACAAGGATTAAGGGAGAAAAAAGTACCCCAGTTTCTTCATATACATATACATTCATAAATATCTTTCAAAATTAGAGATTTTCTTTGTTACCATTAACCAAATTATTTTCCATTTGATTTTTATAACTACGTCTTCATCTTCTATGTCATGATAATACAGAATTCACGTATATTTTCATTCACTTTATCATTCTGCATATTATTATTCCAAATAATTTTCCAAGGTGGAAAATTTTTGTAAACGATTTACCTCAATATCGTTTCTGATATGTTTGTAAGTTCCGCGCATATTTATTTTTGTTTTTTCCACTGTAAAAATTTTAATATTTAAATAAAATTCCCGTAACATGCCCACTAAACCGTTCAGTAACCAGAATGGTTACGGATACGGGGGTATGAGATGGCTTTCTGTTCTGTTATCTGTATGTGAACATAATAACACTAAATTGATTAAACCTACGGAAATGGTCTCCCCAAAGGTTTCTCGCATACCCTCCAATATTTTTTTAAAAATAAAATTTTGTTTTCAACACTGTTTCTCTGATTTGTGATATATTTAGATGTATATATGTAAGTAGAAAATTAGAGAAATACATAGCCTATGAACAGATCTCTCTAAGGCTTCTAAAAATAATATGGGTTATATGACTATCAAAATTTGAAATTTTGATATTTTGTAAAATATTTTAATTTAATATTTTGCTGCAGAATCCATTTAGACTATGTTACATGTAACATTTAATTGAAAAATTTTAGCTATTCTTTAATCCCGGCGAACCAACTGGTCGCCAAAGGCTACTTACTAATTGATATTCAAACAGTAACACGCATATGTAATTCCCGATGAAATTTCCCCCCTTTTAAATATAGTTATTCTTATGCTCAACAACCCTGAAATGCTTCTGACATAATGAGCATACCTATCCCTTCGCAATTCGAAAGCAGATTGCGTAACTCCGCTAAATAAAACAAAGATTCGTATCCTTCAGTGACAAAATCAGAGCAGAGGATCATTAGAGTGAGCCCGGCCTGTGGCCTTGTCCGGCTCAATCAAACACACCCATCTCCGCTGGCCGAACAAATTGGCCACTATGCACTGTTCTAATGATTAAATATGAAAGCCACTTCCTAAGCCACTTTTGTTATTTTTCATAAAAGCAGACGACTCAGCTTCGAATCATCTGTATTTTC
The DNA here is from genome assembly GCA_026543865.1 of Argiope aurantia. NCBI lineage: Eukaryota > Metazoa > Arthropoda > Arachnida > Araneae > Araneidae > Argiope > Argiope aurantia. Next base: position 4,099 of record JAPMOR010010475.1, on the reverse strand, counting down.
GACATTTTCCCCCATTTCACAGGCGCACAGGACCGGTGAGTCATATTTTATTTACTCTGAAAATCAGTGCTGAACAAAATACTAACCCCTTCGACAGAAAGTTAGAAATAACTACCTTAGATTATTTAGCATACTTATTATTGTCATACCGAAAGTTAAAAGCGACACATTGTATTCATTTTTCTGTCCGATATTTATAACAAAATTACAATAATTAAATTAAGAAATTAACTTCATGATGGAAATAATGACTAAATGTAATGAGGGAAATAATGAATGCTATTGGCACAATTTTACCTAAAAAAGGATTTTTAAAAAGTATTTTTTATTAATGTCTATTGAACAGAATGTGTATTAAAAATTATCTTTAAATTATCGTTTAAATATGCTCATTATTCCATTATAATATGCACTAATTGTCAAACGATATATTCAAACCAAATTCTTTTTTTAAATCTGTTATCTCTGATGTTATTAAAAATAAGTTTCTTTGTTAAATAAAACGTCTTATTTTATAAGTAGGATCAATTAAAGCAAAAAAAAAAAATCATGTAAAATGGACGTTTATAGTGCGTCATATCTTCAAACATACCAATATCTCTGAACAACATTTTGAAGAGAATATTATGCTCCCTTTTAATTAAAATATTTACTACTTAGAGGAGATGTGTCGATAAAATTGTTACACCAAACATTCTTCTGGCATATTGACAGATAAAAGAACATTCAACTAATAAAATGCTCTTTTTATTTAAGGAGGGTGCGGGTGGGGAAACAGAACTATTTTTCTAGCGAATAACTTTTAACTGACAGCAAACTTCTACCCATTTTCTGTTTCGAAAAGGAATACTCTTTGCGTTTATGTCATTTTGTTCCCATAAATATTAACTACTTTTTTTTCGTAAACTGAATATTTTGAATTCACTCAAACTTTTACTGAATAATTGATTGAAAATTTGTATGCTAAAAGTTCAGGTGTAAAAGGTTTTAGAAGAAGAAAGAAATTTTTGGAAGAGAAGAATTCCGTTTTTCCTCCATCAGTCATCAAATGTTTTTTTTTAAGTATGCGTATTAATACATAAAATTATTACAATCAAAAAACATCATTATCATAACATTTTTCTAAAAAAATTGTAAAGAAAATAGAAGATTGAACTTGTTAACTTGTTTGATTCCATAAATTATTGAAGTCAATAGTATTATATTATTATATTTAATAATTTTTTTATTGAATATATATATATATATATATAT
>JAPMOR010010474.1:194683-231812 GCA_026543865.1 Argiope aurantia | reverse complement strand
TTTATATTTGATTGTTATCGAAACTACGTCAACGAAGGATAAGCTGAATATGTTCTTAAATTTCAGAAATTCAAATAATCCATTAATTTTCAATGTCAATTTAAAAAAAATAATGTTAAAAAAGAAAAAAAAAGTTTTTCATAAAAGACATAGTACTTGTAATGGTAGTTGAATATATTTCTTTTCTCAAATTTAGGGTCAAAAGTGCTGTGGTCAACAGTCGAAATGTTGGAAAATAATTGGTGATAACTAATACGCGTTGATATTCTTTGAGCTACCAAGAGTACTCACATTGAAATTTATTAAAAGAGTTTTATTTTAGCTACCAAGAGCACTCACATTGAAATTTACTAAAATAGTTTTGTTTGAGTTATCAAGAGTACTAACATTGAAATTTACAAAAGTAGTTTTATTTGAGCTACCAAGTGTACTCACATTAACATTTACTAAAGTAGTTTCATTTGAGTTACCAAGAGCTTTATTTTACTTGCATTGAAATTCACTAAAATAGTTTTATTTGAGCTACCAAGAATACTCACATTGACATTTACTAAATTAATTTTATTTGAACTACCAAGAGTACTTACTCATACTGAAGTTTACTAAAATGATTTCATTTGAGCTACCAACACTTCTCACATTGAAATTTACTAAAGTAGTTTTATTAAAGCCTTTTAAACGTCTTTACAATATATCAAAATAACTCTATGCTTTTATATGCTATTAAAACCGTTACAATAGTATTTTTTTTAATTAGGAAAAGGTTTTATGATTATTTTTTATATTGATACTTGACTTGTTAACTCTAAGTTAAAGGATGTGATTTACGGAGCACAAATACACAAACATACATACAAACAAGCATATCCCTCCCTCTTCATTATTAATAGTGTCGCATACATTAATATAATTGAGTATTGCAAAAAAATATACCAAATTTCAATTATATAAAATAGTACAATAAAAGAAAATGCAACCCTTTAAATATCGATATTTTAAACCAAATTAAAAATTTTTTGCTGGTTTTTTTAAATAGGAAAGGAATATATGATTTACATTCCTCATTAATTAAATATCATTGAACATTCTTCATTTATCCAACGAATTATTCAAGGATTCTATCGAATCTATTAATTAAGCATTGTTTTGTTATGACTGTTGTTTAAACTACATATAATAAATAAATAAATTATTGAAAATAATTTTTTAATTGATTGCTTTTTGCATTCACAATTAAACCATTCTCATTTCTTTAATGTCTTTACGATATGTTTTAAAAATATACTTCCTGGATATATAATCTTTCTTAAAATGAATGAATTTAATGAATTAGTTATAAGCAAGCAGCAGCAGATTTCATTTAAAATTTCCCCACATGCTTTAGGAAGGCACTTCCAGATAATACATATTATTATTAAAGTGGAATTCTGATATTGTATACCATTTCACATAGTTAAATATTTTAATGCACGCTCGCCTTTATGAAAGTGAATATTTATCACAAAATGCGATTTAATCTATCCCACCATTGCACCTATAATTTAAAATATTCATAGCTTTACAGCGCATACTTTATAAATTGCTAGACACATATAACATATAACAAGACTTTCTGAATATGTATATTTAATATTTATTTAAAGACATATCAATATATCAAAGGAAAGTGAGTTTAAAAGCTCTTGAAATTTGTATAATCTAAAAAAGAAAATGCTCTTATGAATACTTCAATACATCTTTATCCATCTTTATATCCCGAATATATCTTGTTCATTTATGGGGGAAAGTGCATTTTCCCTTGTCTGTGCACCTTCAAGTGGCATAAAGAGACCTTTCGCTGCCGTTTTTTAATATTACGCTGTTCCCTGAAGTATAGTTTGACACAGAGGTGAATAGGTACATGTCTGTTTCGTCTTGCCATTTAGTTTGAAACTTTTAGAAAGCAAACTACATGCCCCTAAAGTTTTGGCAAATACTATGATGAACGGAGAAAGAAACACGATAAAGCACGGATATATTTTTTTGATATGAGTATGTTCTTCTGTATCACTATGTGGTTTTTAATAGATTTGAATCTTTATATTTTAACTCTATTGATACTTATTTTTTATATCAGAATTTCTCAATTTTGTTAAGTATTTGGATAGCAAAGGATCAATTTTCTTGAACTGAAATAAAAAATCCTTGTTTGTTTTCCTTTATGGAGGTAAATCTTGATAAAAATAAATTTATCAAGTTGGATTCTTTTTTTGTCTAAGCCATTCATTCCATTCTACATTCTTTCCATTGCGCACATAGAATAAAAAGTCAAATTATATTAAAATCTGTAAAAAGTATGATGGACGATGAAAAAACTCAATAGGCATGGAAATTTTCTTCTAAATATGAACTTGTTTATTTTTATTACTGCGTGGCTTTTCTACTGAATTTTATGTCTAAAACTTTTTTTTTATTTCTCAAGAATATTCTCAATTTTATAAGATATTGGGGGCAAGAGAGGTCAAAGAAATGGAGGTCAAATAAATTTATAGTTAGTATCTCCACCAGGGGTAAACTTTGATAAAATCATCAAGCTGGAGTCATTTAATTTATTTTTTTTAATTCACACTAATAAGTGTATACTATTGCGTTATTTCTTATCAGCAAATGCATCAGCTTTTATGTGCTGCATGTATAAACAATGCTTCAATAGACATTGAATAAAACAATGCTTCATAAATACTGATTTTTTTTAGTTAACTTTATTTTGTAATTATTAAATAAAATGTTTACGAAAGATCAGAGGATCTGCAGCATTCTAGAAGCTTAAACGACATTTTGCGATTTCATCTTTATCAAAAATTGAATTTGGGTATGAGCTAAGAAAATAAAGCTTTATTTGTTACTTGCATACGATATTTTTATTATATCAGACATTTGAGCGATTTATTAATCTACCATCAGTTATGTTCACATTCGTTAACTTATAATACCTTGCCATTATGCACCAAATAATACCATTTTTTTTTCTTTTATAGAAAAGATGGCATGAAATGATTATCATTACTGCAAAGTACATATATTGCATTACAGCAAAATTTATATATATGATGATTATAATGCGGAACTCGATATTACAAATAGCCGCTAAGTATTTGTGGATAGTTCATTTAATTTCCCGTCAACAAGCCCTCAATTTTATGAATCGTGAGATATTGAAGAGATGGAAACCATTTCGGATGTCTTCCTTCACATCTAATCCTATTTCAAAGTGATTGGACCAGGTTCACAAGTAATTCCTCCTCTTAATGTTATTTTTCTTATTAGAGAAGAGAAAACAAATCAATATAAAATTAGATTCTCATCGCATATACGAGTACCTCTGGTTTGAGAATCAATATGCAAATACAGTTAAAATAGACTCAAAAATTCCTTTACAAACTATATTGATTGAAAACATAAATATAAAAGTCCTTTTGGAACATAATAAGAAATCAAACGCAAAAGGTGGAGTACTGCATAATATTCTTTTTCTGTCAATTAAATACAACAAGAGGTTCAACAGATAAATATATAGTCAACAAATTTGCAATGACATGTATAAAAATATTAAATTTCATTCAAAATGGTAAATATGATAGTAGTTTAAGAAACAGAGCAATTTTAAATATGACTTTACCGTCTGAAGTCATAAATGTTTTGTTTGTTATTGTTTATTCAACTGGATTATTGTATTACTCTACAATAATCGGCTTTGTCAGCCAATAGTTCGTTGGAATTGATTTATGCTTAACATTCTTAATTGAGTATTTTATGTAGTTTGCTCATTATTGCATCTTCAGCAAAGTTTTTTTGAGCCCTAGATTTCCACAAACATGTAACATTATACTGAATAAGAAGTCTTACATTCTTGCTCTATTTATTATGGTATGTGTCTCCATTGTTCTGTTAAATCACTTAAAGTATGGACAGAATTTTGAAATGGAAGTAATTGAACTTTGATTAATACAAAATCTACTAAGCAAAAGTGTTTTCAAAAGGGCTTACTTTGAAAATATTTCATCATTAATTGTCTTTAAGTTCAATCTTAGTTACATAAAAGAAATAAAGTTTTTACTAAAAGCATGCTTTAAAACAAATATCTACACATAGTGGGATAGACACGGCATATTCATGCTTAATCATCAGCAATAAAAATATCTGGGCTGAAATATATGCAGCAATTATGAAAACGACTTGAGTGTTTTATAATAATCAAATTTATTGATGAAAAATAAAAATATTTGAAAATTATTTGAACAAAGACAAAAAAATTACAATTGGTTGTCATTTAAAATATTAAGATGATGGGCAGTTCATTGCTTACTCTTTAATATTTTTTTCCAATAATCAGACTCAATTGAATTTTCATAGTTCACAAGGCACATTCTCAGCCTGGAAAGTACATCTATGCCAAATTAATCGTAGTCTATTGTTTGGTTCAGAAGAGACGCACATATATTCTTCTTTATTATTAGTGGAGTTTTGTATTGATTTAAGTCTATATTATAAACAAGAGGAAAATTATTGTAAATCAGGGAAAATGTATAAACGATTTTCCTGGTTTAACTTTTTTCTTTATTAGCAAAAAAGAAAAAAAAAACTTGTTTTTCCATGTCCGATTGAAAAACTGTTTTTTCTGCATGTTTGACGTCACTTAAATTTTATAATCCTTAGGATATTGCCACCTTATTTTTTTTCCAACTCCATTCTTATATTGCTTAACACAAACATATTTTTATGTTATAACAAGATTAGATGTTAAGTAGATAAATGACACCCATGTGAGGACCATTTTTTCAATTTTTAAAATAGCAGAAAGCACTTAAAACTCCAGAAATAAGGAGTTGTGCATTATACCTTTGAAGACATTTTTGAAGCGTATGTCTTGAATGCAAGAGCCACAACTTTTAGAAATTCATCTATTATCTGGAAAGAAAATTTGTTTTCTTCAAATACATTAGATATTGACAAGTTATGAATGCAATTTCAAAAATATCAAAGATAAGATTATTATCCCCCAATATATTCTACATTAAAACCTGGTGAATAAAAATTATCATTTAATTAGTGTATTTCATCTATTAGTGTACTACTTCATGAATTTACTAGTATTTTCTTATTCGGTCCATACTTCTTTCAAGTTTTTGAGTCGGTTTCAAGGTTTTGAGTCTTGATCTAAGCTCAAAAGTACTTTACCCTTGTTTTTGTGAGTCTTATTATCTTAATAAGTTTTTAACAGTTGATTTTTCTAAAATCAATCTTTAACTGAAAATATTTTAATGTACCTTTACTAAAACAGGCCCCTTTAAATTGTTTAATTTTTCAAAATAGCGGTATATTGCTTTGGAGGGATACTTTGCGGACGTCTCATGATAATCTGCTTACAGATTTCTCTGTATAGCATTTCATGGTATTTCATGCGCGATCAGATCGAACTATCTATTTCAGAGTCAATGTAAACTATTGGAGTACGTTGAGGTGGTTAATTAGAAGTAAGAATAATGATGGACAATCCTTCGTTACCAATGTTTATTTGGACTAATAATGCTAACACATTGGCATACCATTCAAGCGAACCAATGAACAAAGAGATAAATAAGTTTATGGTAAATGAGGATACATTTTTAAAACATTATAAATTAAAAATCAGTAATACTTTTTTTAAAAGCGCCAGCAAAATTTGACTCATTCTTTTCTTTTACTTTATGCTTAAAAAATGTTTTATTTCTTGATATTTGTGATTTAGCATTGGTCAAAATCTTTACAATTGAAATTACTGGATACTCAAATCCCTAACTGGCAATCGTGTAAATTTCAGAGAAGTAAAAAGTAAAGAAAAGTGAACCAGAGCTCTCCGATACACCTTCTTAATGTCTAACGCAATATATCTACGGTTATTGCCATGAAGTGATAACGTTCGGTTAACAAGAAAAATTAACAAGGCAATTTCATCATTTCCTTTTTCACATAAAACTTATCTCTTTTTCCTTCTTACTTTTTCTATATGTATCTACTTTTCTAATTTATTTTTAATACGATGGGATCTCTGCGAAAAACAGATTTTTGTGCTAAGAAAATATTACATTGTTGGAATAAAGCTAATAATTACATATTTAATTATAGATATCAAATACATATTTATGACCAATTTTGAAATTATAACGATCAGTACGACACATGAAATAGAGGGGCAATATGAAGCATTAAATGTTTCTGTGTTTTTATAATACATTTGACAACTTCAAAATAAATGAAATTTAATTTGAACTTATCTTAATCTTCAGAATGGATGATCTCTTGTGAAATACAAATCCCATACTAGAATTCTCTAATCGCAATAAAAAAATGCCTCTATGAGACCAACATAGTGTAAATGACAGTACTGAATAAACATAGACAGGCAATCTTATTTTTTTAATTATTTATTATATCTAAATAATTTAAGACTTACATTCCGTCATTCTTTTCTACCGATAAGTAACTAATAAATAGGGTTAGTTTATTGTAGATGGATATGTCTCTTCAAGCAAAAATTATTATTGAAACACAAGTCTTTCATACATAAAAGTTTGAAATAATAAAATGTATTTAATAGAATATATGAAATTTATAATATAGCATATCTGAATCCAGAAATGTATGGCCATTAATGAATGCTACAATTTTAGAGAAATGTATAAGTTTATTTGATTCGCAACCTGCTTAATTACTGACTGATTCTATTACCAAATCTATTACTGAACATTCTAGAATTCTGGACACATGATGCTAGATGACAGCATACTTCACTGAAAATGGCTGATCCAGGGCAGACATATAAATCTTAGTGTCGTGATCTGTAGTTGTGGAATAAACATGATTAATTCCAGGGACACAGGGAATAACTGAGGTTTGAAACATATTAAGATCTAATCAAAGATAATATCTATTAGGGAATAGGTATATGCAGAATTAGAACCGTAGGCTAAATTTAAATATTGCGATTGTATTAACTACATTTCCAAATAAAATTTACCTTTGATAAGGAATAAAGAATAAATCTGATTCAAAGTAATAACTAAATATATTGAAATGCATTTTCTAATCATTATGGTAATATAAATATATATATATAATTTTGAGCTGTAATGCTCCAATCTACAAAATATAAAATGCAAAAGCCATCAACTCAATTGCAAGGAAATTAGTCTTTAATAATAAATATTCTTTAAGATAAAATAATATGTAACAGTTATTTTTCATTTATTATTCCAGATTTTTAAAATTATTGTCACTGAAATGGCATAAGTGAATGAAATAACAAAGTTTCCAAGAAATGTATTCTAATGAAACTTTTGCACACCTGAAAATTGCAGTTGTAGACATTTAACTTGAAGTCGTAAAATCAGCAGAATTTATGTTACTAAAAAATCTTTGTTCATAAGAAGAAAAAAATACTATTCATGATTTCACCGACAACTCAGTGCATTCATAAATCAATATCACGTTTCCAGAGCTGTTAATAGAAAAACAATAAAATAATACAACCTTTATGTTCATTGGAAATCAAAAATAATATTTGGAAGTTTAAATTCAGCACAGTTATAAATGTTCAAAGTGACCCCTTCGACAAACACGAAGGATATCGAGACGTTCCGATAACTCATCCCATATTTTTTTTATCCATGTCTTATACGAAGTTTTGAAAGGGCGCAAGTATAGGTGCATGAAGATAATCAATTTTAGTTGGAAATACAACGAATTGCAGATGCTTGTTCTATCTTGACCAACAGGCATTGACGAATAGAAGACACTCATATTTGCAGTCTTTCACGCGTACCACGAAATATGCTGAAAAAGTGTAGGATGGATGAAGGGACTCATATTGAATATTGATTAAGTTTTCATGAAATTAATCATTTATTCACTTATTAAGTTTAAGTTTTCAACAGTTATTTTCGTTTACGATGAAATATAAAATTGCACTGTTTTGTTTCCTTTTAATAGCTCACAAATTTGTAATATTAATCTATGAACACCATGTATTTTAAGCATAGATTTCTTGACTAGGAAAGTGTTTTAGAGTAGTCATTCAATGCAAAATGTTAGTTCAAAAATATCAATGTTAGACATTTTGTTATAGTAGGTCATCTTTAATATGAAAAATACGTAGGACGTTAACTAAAAAAGACCAGTTAAAGTAGTAAAATTCGAAGAATTCATTAATCGTAATTTAAATAAAATTATTAATTTTAAAGCGATTGTAAAATTAATTTAAATGCACCCGAGTGCTAGTACATATTAAATAATCTTAATTCTGCATTTCAATGGTAACTTGTTAAGAACAAATAGGTAAATATATAATTTAGTATTACACCGCACATAGGCGTCTCGACTTCATGTGACTCTTACTAGGTTAAGCATAAATTTAAGTGACTTTCAGCAAAATAAAAAAAAACAAACTCACTGATATATAAACGGTAAAAGAATACTAACACGGATCATAAAAATTAAAGGTAATAAACTACAAAATCAAGGACAATATTAAATAGGAAATGCATTTATGACTATTTCTTTTATAATTTCGCTTTATTTTGTCTTTGACTATATGTCAATAGGAAGGAAATGTACGAATTATAATCAGAACGACTATTTTATTACTATTAATATTTATTGGTAATTATTCATACTAATAGTATTCATAATATTCCATTTAAAAGATCTGTTAGTAATAATAATTACCAATTTCATATTTTTTCCTTTACTTATAAGTTAATAAGCACTATGGAAGATGCAAACATAAAAATAAAATGACAGATATCTTAGATTTTACAACAATTATTAAAAATATTTGACAAAATATATACTTAAAGTACCATTTTTCCCTTAAAAACCAGTTTTCTAAAAATGTTTCAAATATAGTAATAAATTCAATAAAAGTACTTCATTTCTAAAGTTTAATGCAAGTTCTTACCGTCAATTCTTCATTAGTAGTTTTACGAGAAATAATACTTTTGTAGTTAAATTAGATTAAATAAAATACCTATATGTTTGTTCCTATGAAATAATAAAATACATTTACACTCTACTGGAGAGAGAATTAAGAAATATTTCAGGGGAGCAGTCTACAATCACATTCCTTATTCTATTAGGGTCAGATGCGTTTGGAGTAATGGATTTTAGTAATGCAGAGGATAACCTGCAGAGAATTTGATTAATACGTGTAACAGAGTGAGATATACACACAAATCTGGTTACATTTAGGTAAAACCTTTAATGAATTCTGAATCAACAGGAATTCATGAAATGTCTAGCTGTGTAGTGGTAATTGTTTGAAGTAGTGATTTTCAAAGTATCCAGATAAAAATTTATAGTTAATTGAAATGATTTGCATTTGAATTTGAAACAAAAGTGATATGATAACACAATATATGATTAATATTCTGTAAGAAATTAATTTAATCTAAATTCATGAATTTTAGTATTATATTGCATTGCTTTCTAAAATCAGAAATAATTCAATGTTTCTATAGTTATCTTGTAATGGAATGTGCTTCTGATATAATATAGCTTATTTTTTCCTAAATCATTCCAATAATTCTGTAGGTCTTATCGTGGATGATTTTGCATATTCTAAATTCATATGATTTGAATTCCATGCATTGAATAGAATGTTAGATTATATTAGAGTTTTGACCGACGTAAACTTCGTCTTCAGCCATTATTGCCACTGCAAAGACTCACAATTTATCTATGCAAATTAAATCAACACCATGAAGTCATTGTAGGTAACATACACTTAGATCTTCATACAAATAAGTAGGAAATACGATTCAAGGATTTGATCTAAATACAAATGTTTGCCAACTAACGGTATGGATATTCTGATTCAATCATAAAAAATGAAATAAAGAATTAATTTTATGTCATGGTCTGATCTGTATTGGAAACCAAAAACGTACTGTCATAGATAAAGTAACAGGATGTAGAACAATTATTATGGAAATCAAGATTGATATCTCATGATATCAAGTGTTCTTTGCATTTTTAGCGAAATAATTATCCTTTCAATTGATCTTTATTATTGTTATGCACAAATATCAGAAACACGTTTTCAACAATGATGAATAGTTGAAAATTTCCGTAGCTTGTATTTTTGTATTTCAAAAATAATATATGTAACATTTTCGACAGTCATAAAGGAAGGAAGAAAATTGTTCTACGGTCCATTTCGTAAATGTGCACAGATGCTGGTATATAAAAAATATTTCCTTTATTCTTAAATAAAATAATTAATTATTAAAATTCTGTCTGCTCTTTTTCATGCATTTTAAATGTAATTTCTTCTTAAGACAGAGTAGCATTATGCAAAGAATTACATTTATATAACAATATTAGCAAGCATATAGTAATATGAACTGACAAACATACCTCGTCTCTCGATATAATGCTTTTGAATAAACTCATAATTGTTGATGTAATCATTCAGCATATTTAACATTCCATTCAACTCCAACAAGATCATATAGATATTTAAAGAAAAGGGATGTTTATATTAGGAAAACACTATAATATAATCGTTTCCTAATATAATCCAAGAAATGCTTTCCTAATATATTATTCTGAAAATAAAGGAAAGCGGTTTTACAATAAAACAAAAAAAATATTTATTTGCTAAGTGCAAAAACATGACTTTTTCCAAATATGCAGAAAATCTTGATGCAAAAGCCTTCTGAACATATATATGATAATACATTTTTATAATATAAAATAAATAACACTTGTGTGATATTTTTTCCGTCATTTTATACTGTGGATTACTCAATTATGTGTACTTTTTAAAGATCAACTGATATTTTATAATTATCAGGGCAAAATTTCATACATTGTAATATTATAAAGAAAGCGTTTTGTCAAAGGTATTTTCATTGCTTCGTGAACATCAACAAAGCCATCTTCCCGCGATATACAGAAAACAAATTTTTTAACTTCCCATTTTAAGCCATCTTGATAATGCGCTCTTCAATTAAAATTTCATGCAGGGTGCAGTCTTTTATAATTAAACTACTAATATTAAAATAAGCCCTTATATTGCACTGCCTTCACAAGAAAACATCTGTCGGAATGGTCATACCCACGTTCTCGCATACTTCAACACGCAGGATCAATAATGGCTCTTGTGCTAAGCCGTAAATACCTTATATGGAAGTGGGAAACATTAGTTACGAAATACAGAATTTTGGCATGAAACTAACATTTCCATTAAATCCATCGTAGGAATAAGTATTTATGATTTTTTTACAATCAATTGGAACAAATTTTTTTTTGGAACTAAAGTTGCTTTCACAAGATGACATACCTAATTTCATTAATTTAAAAAATTGCTCATGTGAGTGTTTGTGTTTACATTCATGAGAAAATGTTGTTACTTATGGCACTTTACAAGCCAGCTGACAGATCTGCCCGCAATTTAAGCCCAGTGAGTGTCTCTTGTTTATTCGGTAGTACCAACTAGGGCCAACAATACGACTTCATGCGTCACATTCGCTTGCACACCCCCTTTTTACAGGGAGGGGGGCATATTCCCACACCTCAGACATAGAACACAGAAGAAGAGCAACCATGTACGAACCGGGAAGCCCAGATCACAGGGAAGACGCGCTACCTCTATGCCAGGACGCCCGCACAAGCGAAAGTACTGACCGAAAGCAACTCTAAGATAATTGATAAGCATATACATTTCAGGTGATGAACATGTGTACTATTTTCTTCCTAGCTCTTTACTTTGTGTATTTATCGAGTTCACTTGCTCTCTAACATCCAAATGGGCAGATTTACTCAGAATGGATTTCATTTAAAATTTGATAAATATATACAAATTTGGTCTAAAGTGCATACACCGTATTTAAAAAGCATTTTTAAGTTTCCATAAATATACATAATGCCAAAATCATATAATATTATCAAATTCAGGGATATGTGTAACTTGAAGATTTTTCAAACCCTTGAGTTGGAAATTTTTGATTTTGGCTATACATTTTCTTATTTGTATATAATGAAGTAAAAAGAAGCCTACAATTGCAACTTATTTTTTTCCAATGAAACAACTTGCACAAAAAAATAAAATGTTTCAATGTCGTATAAAAGTTAGATTTATTTAGAGAAAAGAGATACTGATATATTTTAGAGATACCGAGACAAGTCCTGAAATATTTTATTAATACGGATAGTTATCTGAGTTTGACACAAAAATGATATTTCATAAAACTTTAAATGAATCTTGAATATAAAGGATTTTGTGAATACCGAATCTTGTAATAAAATTTATTATTTTAAATGTGATTATAAAAATTTCCAGATAACGATCCATAGTTAATTAAATTTTATTGAATTTGGAACATGACTTTCTGTCAATTTGTTATATAATTATTTTATCAAGATATATGCAATAAATATATTATTTTACAGTAGTTGCAGTGTAGGAAATTTTCTGCAAATAATATTACGATTGTGTTTGTGTAGGTAAGTGATTTTTAAGATAGTTGAAAAATGTTTGTTTAAACTTGTTTGGAAAATAAAGTAATTTGATTGTTACTTAAAGTTTTAGTTACAATTTGTTTTATAATTTTGAAAATTTATCAATACCAGTCTAATTTATACAATTCTAAAACTGTAGTTAGCCATGCGAAAACTGCTGATTCCAAGTATAAATTCATTTTTGGGCATAAATAATTTTACTTAGTAAGTTATTTTTAGGTATAAATAATATAATTCCAAATTAGTTCTTTTGAAGCTCTAAAAATCGTTTCATTTGCATATTTTACTTTAAGCAATAAGAGATATTTATTTTGTCCTCTGATATTAAAATTAATTTAATTGAGATAAAATTATTTTCTCCTAAAACTAGTTGCTATTTAATTTCAGCTAAAGGATGAACTCTTCATTCTATGAAAGGATAAACACAGTAAATAATATTTTCTTTCCACACACACACAAAAAAAAATGAACATTGAGACACAGTGCCGATAAAAAGCAATATAAGTTGAATACAATAAGACAGAATTAATTCTTAGCTACTTAATTAATAATAAAATAAATATTATATTTACACGCCCATGTATTATGCAAAATATATCAACACTAGCTTTTGCCCGCGACTTCGTTCGTGTGGAAATTCTGATATGTATGTATGAGAACTGACGGTCTGATCAGCAGTCGGCAGTGTCTTTCTAAAATCACCTGCGAGCAAAACGATAACGCCGCCTGGCTATCGCCGATGTTCTGTAGGCTGCCTTTGAACGCCTTTAATGCATGCTTGTGCGCCATTGTTCATTCGTCTCCATACTATTAACTTGCACTGCTGCAAAGGGATTCCCTGGCCGCTGTTTTTGGTGACGTTGCATGTTAGGGTATCATCGCTTGCAAGATTAAACGGTAATTATTAAAAGAATGTGCAGTCCGGCCACAGTTAAATAAAGTTACAGCAATGCCCGAGGAAGCTACAGCCGGAGCTCCTTCACAACTTTGTTGAAGTAGGGGTAGACCTAAATCAGCGAGACATTTTCCAGATATGGAAATCATTTTATCCTCAATCAATACCAAAGCTTCGTTAATGATTAGATTATTTGAGTGCCATCCAGCCTATGCACGATATCTTCTGATAAAGCGTCCTTGCATTTATTCTACAGCTGGAGGGGGTTTGATAGACCGCTGGAGGGGGTTTGATAGTCCGCAAGTGCTCACTAAAATTGCAAACAGGTCTTCTAGCTACTTTCATAGCCCGAGCTTTATTACTCCGTTTCGAAAGATTTGAAATGCGTTGTTTTGGGCATTTCGAAAAACTATCAAATAATAACAATTAAAAAAATTAAACTAATCTAAAAAACGATACACTTAACTATAAGCATATACGAAAAATATTTTACTAGTATAAATGCAATTTAATTACAAAAGTACACAACTAACCTAAAAACAATTTATTTACATAGTATACCTGAAATAAAACAAAACAGCAAATCAAGTCCATACACATAAATTTTAAACCTCCAATTAAAATGAAAACACAGTCGTCAAGAATCAGAACATACTGTGTATGCTTGAATTTTCAACGCCAGTTGGGGTAACGCATGTGCGTGAATTTTCTGCGCCAGTTGGAGTAACGCAATGCAGATTAGAATTTTTCATTTTTCTATATGCATGTTTTATTTTAATTAAAAAAGTACTTTAGAATGAATCCGAAACATAGATAAATTAAGAATGTTTAATTTTAAATGCATCAAACACTAAGAAAATAAATAGAATCGTTTGAAATATTCGATCGAAAACATGTTAAGCCTAATCACGTTAGCGTGGGAAAAAAACAAAAACAAACTAAAACCTTATTCATTTTTGGAGGGATTTGGCCTCAGATTTATGGCGAGAAAGTTAGTTTTTAATTAATAGAAAATTAGCCACTCAATTCACCGAATAAATAGTACCCTATGTCCTATTCCAGACTATAATCTACCTCTGTGCTAAATTTCATCCAATTCCGTTCAGCCGTTCTGACATGATTGACTGACAAACATCTATCCATCCATACAAACTTTCAAATTTATAATATTAGTATAGATATAACTGCATGCCAATAATTTAGTATCATTATAATATACAAATTACCATTGTAATGGTATCAGAATAGCTAATTTATGCGTCTGAAAACTTGCCAAGTAATGAATCTTTGAATATCAATTTATTAGTAGATAAACCATTTCAGTGTTGCCAGAGGTGGTGATAAATTTAGTATTCTTTTTAGTACTTTAGTAGTCTTTTCATTGACTAAAACATATAAAATATTTTTTTCGTAATTTAAAACATTTTTTCATGTTGAAGCATATGGCGAAATCTAAGTATTTAGATCTTGAGCCCTGTTTATTTTAATAATATATAATTCACTAGATTCATAATAGAGTATTGTAAGAAATGCTCTTAATTAAGTTTATTTTATGTTTATAGCTTTAATTATTTTATTTATTATCTGGTTAAAATTTAAAGTAAACTCATTTTTATTAAAATTCTTCATTTATATTAATATCTGAGAAACAAGAAACACATTTTTGTTATTTATAATGATTAATAGGCTAAATGTTGTAAATTCTCATGTTCATCTGCATTCTCATGATTGAAACAATGATGGTAATGGTAATTATTAAAAGATTTAATAAATTTTGAAGTATTCAATATCACTTCCATATTTAACTATTTTAAGTTTTCCGTCAGGATTTCTAAGAAAAGAACATGTATTTATTTCTAATAACATTTAAAAAATACGATAGGCAGCAGCTAAATTTAAAAGTTAAGAAAAGTTGTTGCAATATGGGACAAACATTTCTGTGTTATTTTATTTGTGAGAAACCAATTTACATGCTATAACTGTTCTTCGAAATACTAGAAAATAAGAAGTCTGCTGTTGCTTCACATGGTTTTCTTGATATAAAGAAATATTAAAAAAATGCTTTAATGTATGTAAGTACTCATTCCTTGTCATCCTGATTTTTATATTATAGTTACGTTTACTATTGACGTAAAAATGATTTAAATTTTGAAATATGCTTTACGTTAGAGAAAAATTATCTCTGTTCTATAAATAGAGCTCCATGTTACTTTCCACATTCTCGTATACCAAGTATAGAGAATACAATTGCAGGTATCGAAAAATTCGAACTCGAAATTTTGACGAATTACAGTATTTCAGACTTCCCTGAGTTCTGTGGAGATTGAATTGCCAGGGACCGAACCCGCGTAGCATAACCACAAGACAAAAGTGGTCACACTTGTCCGGAGGCTGTTACCTGCTTATGAAGCTTCCACCACAGTTCTGAAAACCTTTTTTACCATTATATCTGTCTTTTTGTCTGTCTGTGAATACGATAACTCAGAAACCTTTTGAGTAATATATAAGTGGAATTACATTTATAAAAGAAAGTTGGTCTTAAAACTAATACAATAATATTTGCATTGTCACTTGCAAAATACCGTAGGATCTCTCAAGTGAGTAAAACAAATATTATTATTAAATATTATTTCTAAGTGAAATATCGCAATTTGAAAATTGTAGTACATATCTTAAGTTTTATTGAGTTTGAATCGCGCATCGTTGAGTTTTAAGAATTACGTTTTAAAATATGGTCCAAGGGAAAAACATCTTATACTAGATGTCTCCTTATTTTTTTAACTTATTGCCATTACTCTTAAAAACAGTATGAACAATTTGTGTAAATTCTCATTTAGTTCGTAATTACATGTCAAACAAAGATTATTACATACAATACTAGCAAATTAGAAGGTTAAGTGTTCTTGCCCAAAGTTTGATTAGAATGGACATTAATTTATAAAGCAAATCACAAACTCGCAGCAGATGGGGTCACTTGGAATGACTAATTACGCTACCACAACGACTCTGTTATTCCATCAGTAGTTGATTTAGCCACCTGTACTTGACTTGTTTACGAGATTTTAATGCAGACTGATCTACTAGTGCTAAGTTATTTCATATTTTATATATTTAAAAAAATGCCGATACTTAGCGACCGTATTGAAAGAAATGGATATTTCTTCCAGATTTCGTAATATGAGAAATATATATATATATATATATATAAGGAAATATACTTTAGGATAGTTTAAAAGTATTTTATAACAGCTTTAAGAATGTTATGGTTTAAGGATTCAAATTATGTTTAAACCAATAATTTATAAAGTTTGTCAATTATTTTTTTAAATATATCACATTTAAAAAATACATAAAAATATTTTACAAATTTTGAAATATAGCAAATGCCGCAATTGCAGTTTTGAAATTGGACAACTTAAAGAATACATTAGAAAATTATGTAAGAAATCATTAAAAATGTCAACATGTAAGAATTTTAACCCTTTAAAGGGCCATTTTTTTCTAGTCATATTATGTTAAAATATTTTTAGGCTTGAAATTAGAGTAAGAAAAGGTATTCATTTAGCTTATTAGATCAATTTAATTTGATTAATTAATTAATTTGGTTAATTAATAATTAAGTAACAAGTCAAGGCACATAATTTTGTCTGAGATAAAGAACTGAAGCATCTAAGTTTCTGATTTACTAAAAAAAGTTGTCAGAACTTATTCCAACCTACATAATTTCATACAAAGATTAATAAATTTGGTGGTATGCATACTTCCCACGGCCCAAGAAAGAGATAATTTATATCGTTTTAAACAGAATACGACAGTTCACACAAAACCTGTTTTACCATGAGGTACAGCATATTATTTATTCCGAATGACGGCAGTGTACCTTCTTGAAAACAGAAGAATAAAATACTATCTGAATATAACTTTTCAGTTAAATTAATGATAACACAAAATAAGACTCATTCAAAATTAAATTAGACAGCACCGCATTTAACACAAACAACTTTTAAAAAATATAAAATTCAAATTGAATGGCATAAAATATTCAAAATATCCCAAAAAAGTTAAAAAACCCTTCATTATCCTTAAGTGCCAATAAGGAGGATAATTATATGAAAGCACTTCGAATATTGTGAAGGTTGATAACAGAAGTTTATTAAAATTACATTTTTTAAAAGAGTCTTTAAGATTTTTCACTTTTATTCACCTACACACACAAGAAGATTATATTTTAGTTTATCAAATTTGCAGAGATATGCTTAGTTTTATATTAACAGGAATAGATAAAAACATTTATTTAAGAAAGGTAATTATTTTCAATATAGAAAAATTCTCAAATTTGAATGCTTGTCTTGTAGTATATCATCTATTTAATCATCATGAAACCAAAGAAATGTGTGAATCAAGCATAGTATTGTTCACTTTGATTGGTTCCAACTTGAGTTTTATAAAAAAAGAAAGAGAAACTTGAGAAATTTAACATTTAATATATCTCAAAGAAATAAGGATATCTTGCAAGAAAATAATTTTTTGTGGCACTTAATTGCTTTCTAAAATAATGACGTATTTCAGTAACTAGGAACATATATATGTGCTAACGATTTTATTCGTACTTCCTGGTTGATTGTAGAAGAATAGAATTGGCGTTTTCCGAATTCTTGGCATCCTTCTAGAAAGTGTGTTTATAGAGTATGTGTCTACTGAATCTTTACTTTTCCGGAAAGGGATGAGAAGAATGTGGCATTAGAAATGTTTTGCCAAAATTGACACTTTGGTTTATTTTTATAGTTAACCTCTTGATAGCGTACGAGCAGTCAGTCCAATAAACAATATATTTCAAAATCCGATGTGTATAGATTATTTGAACGTAATAGCTAGCATCCATATGGCACTTGTGAATTCAAGTGATTGTTGCAGCAATTGAATAAAAACTACATAACCAATATCTAGAATTTTACAACTCGGCCATACTTGACCTAAAATCACATTTTTCTTTCCTGAGAAAAGAAATTTAGACAGTCGATTATCCCTTTTATCAAGATTGAAGAATTAATCTTCAAATTTCTCACTTTTGAAATGGGAAAAATAATTTTTTCGTACAAGCGATTCATCATCAAAGGTAAGTTTCTATTAATGTGTGGTATGGTATTTTTAGAAACCCTATGGCTGGTTCTAATTTGTACAAATGCTGATTAGTTCTATGCTGATTTGGTTCTAATTTGTAACCTGATTGGTGACCAATATACTCAGTTAATTTTTATTAAAATCATTTATAAACTAGGGAATAAATTAAATTTGAAGATACACGCTTCTGTAGGTATTTGACGATGAATTGAAACACCCTATCTTTAAACTACAAGACATGAACTTGATCACATCTGGACAAGTATTTTTAATATAATGCAATTAATAGATGTCGAAAATGCTGGTTTTGAAATGCTGAATGCTGGGTTTTTTTAAGCATTTCAATTATAATTTGATTATTTATTTAAATTTAATAAAATTTTTGAATGCGTTTATTTCTGAGTCGACCCTATTAATATAATTTCTTTATATTATATTAGTCCTGAAAACTACAGCGAAAGTCTCGCTCAAAATTGTATGGAAAAAAGGCCTAAGCCAATAAATTTGATTTTAACATATCAGTAAATTTCGCTGATAGAAGTATGAAGTTTGTCCTTATAGATGTATTTGATGAAAAAATTCTTTGATACTTGGTCATATAAATAATTATTGTAATTTTTATTATTCCTCTCAACAATAATCAATGTCATTTCAAGCATTTTATATTTGTTGAAAGTTTGCAATTATAATTATATGTCTCTTGCAATATTTAAGAAAATAAATGTGTTTATTTTGTTGGGAATGGCACCGTGTATATTTACCATGATACTGAATTCAATTTTTCTCAATTAAAGAAACAAAAAAAAGTGATAACATTAAACTTTAATAGCCACTGTCTTGCTATTAAACAGACAACTACAAAACGTTATACACTAATTAAGAAATGAATGCAAATTGGCTTAGTATTAAATCGTTCCAATGTTCCCTAGATTATTTTTGTTATCAAGGCTCAAAGTTACTTTATTTAAAACAAGTAACACTAAAACTATATAATGAGTATGTTAATTTTAGAAGAATAAACACAGATTTGGGATATTTACATCTCTATTTCAGTTCTGGCATACTAATTTATACATTTATTACTATTTTCTTTTAACTTTAATTATCTCTATTTATATATATATATAGTTAATAATAAAATTAATAAAAAAGTATCAATTTAAAACTATAAAATATAAACCATAAAAATTATCCATTTAAAAAGAGGGACCTGATAAAATGAATGTGAATGTGATACAAATGTACTTGGTATGACATTCACTTCCACTTTTGCTTATACTGTTGAGATACCTATTTGTTTTTGATTCCAAGTTCATGAAGGGGAATACTCTTAACCATGCGTCTTCGAAGTTTTTAAAATAGATATCGACATCGATGATATTGACATATGTTACACTTGATAAATTAATTTATTTCTGGCATATTTTGAATAATTTTGCAACTCAACTTATCACAATAGTGAAACTTTATAATTTTACATTATACTTTTATAAACATGTTTCCAAACACTATTCGTCATTTATCCATATTGTATCTGCGCCACCTATTAAAATACACTTCTAAATGGATAATTCATTTTTTCAGAAAAATAAAATTATGTTGTTATACTGAACATTGTTTAATTTGATGTTTCATACTTGTACATTTATTTTACCCTGCAATTCATTCAGATTCATTTGCTTATTTTAAATTTTAGATTTCATATTTTTTTTCAAAAAAAATATGAACCATAAATTAAATAAAGGGATGTAATTTTTCAATAAATTTGCTTTTAAAGTGGAAAAAATTATAGTTGCCCTAATAAACAACGCTTAAACTACTGTATAATAAATATATCTATCTACTATATATCTTTCTACTATATATCTTTCTACTATATAATAAATATATCATGAGTTATTTTATTTGTTTTCTGAAAGAGTATGTTCCATACCAAGATAAGGATTAGCAATTCAAATTACACTATCTTCAAGCATAATGGTCTCTCTTAAAGCCGAATTGAAAATGCGAAAGACTTAAGAGGCTAATTTATGTTTGCATGTATTTCATTAAGAAATAAAAAATCAATACAATTTTCTAAAGATTCATTTTTAAGTTTTCTATGAACGTAGTAACAAAATTTTAACGAATTCAAATTTTTATGCATCACTTAGTAAATCTGTTTCATCGTCAACCGGTCTAGTAATAATTTTATCTTTTTACACAAAAATGAGATAATTAAAGAGAATATCAATAGAGACCATCGTATGTACGATTATGTTATTTGGACATAAAATCATCTAGAAGCTTAAGATGTTTTTTTTCTCCCTGTATTTCTATTTGTTTAAATGTATGCATTGATTAAAAATTTATAACCTGTGAAAGTACTCTCAGTGGTTTTCTTGCATATTTTTCTAATAAGAAGCGTTTTATGATAGATAATAATGTGATGAATAATTTTAATATCTATCACGGAATTAATAATTAAAACGCAATTAATTAAATAATTACACTTTACCGCCAACTCATTTTTAAGGATATATACTTCTTACAATATGGATGTCAAGGCACATTATTAAATTTTATTTATCTAAATATTTACGTTTTTGAGGTGTTAAAATCGCTTATACTATTAAAAAGAAAACTTTTGAAGATTTGGTTCGGAATTTGATACAGAATTATTAATTTGGTAGTAAAATTCAATGTAATAAGTTATTCATATAGATTATGATGTATATTTATTTATCCTATTCGCATGTATAAAGGATGGCAGATTAACCGATTCCTCGTGGATGGATTTTATACAAAATATGTCAATAATGTACAATATTTTGTATTTTGTATTCATATTTCAAATTTCACCCCCAACTAGCTGTATTTCTGATTTATTATATAAAGAAAGTTGATAGAAAGACATATATATACAGAAGTAGTATTTTCGAATTATTAAGGTCTAAAATATACATATTCATCAGAATCTAAAAAAAACAAATTGTTAAGCAATTGTATCACTTTTTTTTTCTGCATTCACCATAAATAATATTTCATTTGAATAAATGAAAATTATTTTAGAATTTGAATATAATGTAAATTTATGCAAATTGAATTAACTCTCTTTATTTCAATGTCTTTCAGTGTATCAGGAAAAAAATATTTATAACTCTAGTTTCATAAAAGTAAGTCTAACTAAAGACTTGCTATGAAATTTTAATGTAATTTGGTAAGTATTATTAATTTAAATTACAATTCTTTTTGTAATAATACGATAAATTCATAAGGGTCATTTGGTTGCACATTTGTAGCCTTTCGGATTTTAAATAAATTTGCTTAGCTTGACCTACTACAAATTTGTAAGAATATAATCATGCCTTCATATTTTTAATCAATTGCAACTTCCTGTTGTATTGGACTTCCATAATTTTGATTCCTTACTCTCTTTTAATAAAACGAGGCTCTTGAAAACACTAACCTATTGAAAATAATAGATACAAACTATTAGTTTAATCAGTAATTCAGTCAAATTTTGATTCTATATCAAAATCAACAAGAATTAATTAGTTAGAAAAATAAGTTAATTTCAAGATAAAAATTACAATTAATGGAAGGATGTTCCAAAATATTTTAACTGAATTTATTAGAGCATAAAATAGACACTTATAAACATACTGTTATCCTAGCAATAGAAATAGTGTATTTAAACATTTCAATGCAGTGATTTAAATATGCTCAGATTTATTTTATTTTATTATTTATTTATTTTTTGTTTTGTTTTTCAAGAAAATGTTTTTTTTCATGTATGCCAATTCATATCATATTTCAAGTTAGATAATTAGTTTAGAGATTGGTAACAACCTTTTTTAAAGTTTTTTTTTAAATATATCAACTCATATTTGATAATAAATTTGCATGATAAGATATCAGTGATTAACAATAAATGTAAATGAAGAAATCGTAGATTGAATAAGTTTTTTGGAGTTTCCGTCATATATATAATACGGTCTAAAAGAATAGTTTGAGTGTTATTAATAAGGTTATTCTAACAGGGATTTTAAATTGATTACAATGAAATAATTACATTGATGTAAAATGTAATTTAAAAAATTAAAATGTAATTAAAAAATTAAATGTAATGTAAATGTAATTTAAATTAAAAATGTAATTTAAAATTGTATTGCTAAAATGTAATTTTTGATGTTAGCTGAGTAAATTACTTTACTCTAAAGGCATATAATTTTTTAAACTGAGTATTTCTGATTATTTCAATATAGTTTCCAATAATTTCAATGTAGATAGCAGTAGATATAAATGAGAAAGTTATTTTAATTATTATATTTCTTTCTTTTCATCTATTTCAGTTATTAAAACTAAACGTTATCGGTAATGTAACATCTTAATTTCAGACTTTCAAAATTGTTAAAAGAACTTTTTTTTGAATCATAAATGAAACATTTAATAGAAATTGATATAATATATGCAGCCGATAGTTTATGTTTATATATTTATGTACATATTTTGTTGAAAGATATCATTAGAATTAATAATAATATTTAAAAATTTCTATATTTTAATTTAAAAAAGCGTAAAATTAATATTCATCAGAAACGACGCAAATTCTAAGATGAAGAACTATTAATTATTAATGAGATAAGTAAAACTGAATTCCTTTTATGAAAAACTGAATCTCTTTTCTATTTCCAGCTGTTGCAATTTACGTGGAGAAGACATTTTGAAGAATTATTCTTTCAAGCATTAGCTCTTCCGTCTTTGCCATGGAAAAATTCGGATTTTCTGAATCTATAATGAAATGCCTTGACAGTTAAGAAATGAATGGGGTGAATTTAAGTTTTGAATATAATTTATGGAAAAAATTAATTCTGTAATTAATTTCAATATGAAAGTGGATTTTTTCCTGTTTAAACGAAAATGCAATATTTATACTATGTTCAAGACCTCTTTTCAAAAGTCATAATCTAAATATTATTAACCAAAATATAAAATGTGAAATTTTGAATTTTTTTCTCAAACTCTATTTGAAAACTAATTCAAACATCCACAGTATTTTCTCTAAATATCATTCATAGTGCGATATTTTATCATT
Organism: Argiope aurantia; assembly: GCA_026543865.1. Taxonomy (NCBI): domain Eukaryota; kingdom Metazoa; phylum Arthropoda; class Arachnida; order Araneae; family Araneidae; genus Argiope; species Argiope aurantia. The sequence goes on along the minus strand of JAPMOR010010474.1, from coordinate 208,182 downwards.
ATATATTACAACTAACTACAGTTTTGGATCTTAAAAGTCAAACTTCCAATTAACCAAATGGTTAATTGACTTCCAATTAACCAAATGGTTAATTGGAAGTTAATAAAAATTATTAAAATTTGAAAAGTAACCGCCATTTTTTCAGTAGAACTTCTAGATCAAATTTCTTCATATTTTTAATAAAATGGTTTATTTTTATTGCAATTAAATTTGAGAATATATTTTTGAACGAATTAGAACTTTTTAAATTTATAGAATTTTTTATAAGGAAATTCATCAAGCAACATCTCTTATAAATTTGCGGTATCGCCTTATATTTATGTTAAAACAAATCCTTCAGATATATGCATTTTTAAATATAATTTGTCGCATTTTCTCCACTTTTTAGAAGAAAAAAAAATTAATATATATGGGCGAAAATATTTAATTTAAAACCGAAGAAAATTTATCTTCTTACAAAATAACAAGGGAAATCATGCAGATAATTTTATTGTGTTTTGAACAGAATTGAAGATAAATTACAACAATATAAGTAGAATGCTCACTTGTAAAGCATTTTTTTTAATAAGGAGCTGGAAAAGGAACTGGAAAAGTGATGATGGAATATACAACAATCTTTGCTTAAAGACATTTAATATTACTTCAAAGATAAATAAAAGGCTGAAATAAACAATTCTTTCAATTGCAATCTTGTAAATGCTTTATTTTGTATTGTATGTATGGTATTTTATTAGTATTTTCAAGCAAATTTTTAATTTTAAATGAAACTTATCTAGACAGCTACATAGATTTTGTAACATGATGTATTATAATTATGTATCAATATTAATATTTTTTAATATCTGTTAATTAACTTGATTTATTTCATATTTGAAATACTAGATATTTCTAACTTGTTCCTCACATGCTAGGAATAAGAATTGTGTATAATTGTGTGTTCACGATTATAATATTAATTTGTCGTATTTTCTTAATATAGTTATCTGTTAATTGCTTAATTTATTTAAAACTGAACTTCAATAGAAATGCAGCACCTGGAAGTAAATGTAAGAAAAGTTGAAATTAGGATTTTACAATATTTAAATAATGAATTATGAACTAAGCACTCAAATCAGGCTATTAAAATGTGTCTTTAAAGACTGTGTTTATTATTTTGAGGGATCATTTGCATTTTAAATGAGACATCAGAAAGTATGGCTATAATTTTAATAGCCATATGGCTTTTATACGTGTAACAGAATATTGGTTTTTTCCCCATGAAATTTCAAAACACATGAATAACAGAATAGATCTTTCTCTTTTTTAAAAAAATAGGAAAAAACAATTCTGAAGAAGGATAGAAAAATTGTGTTAGAATTTATAACTAAAACATCAAAAAAAATATATGTACTTGCATTTGTTGTATCAAATCAAATATTTTTTCCTGCAATTTCCTGCAGAAAATAATTTTACATTTTTTATATTCGCTCTGTCTATATTATTTAAGAGAACAAGCAGAATATTAATTGTTTGCAAATACACTTTGACTGTATTACATTCTGTGTATTTTCTGTAGGCGGTTCAAGGTCACATTTTCTACCTCGTCACTGGTTGTTTGTCTCGGAACGCTGAAGCAGATAACAGTGTCACTCTTTTTTTATTTTTTATTTTTTTTATACAGCTGTTAAGGTATTGGGAAGGTAAGATATTTCCGAAACGTATTGGCGTGGAAAAAAAAATAATAAGCTTTGTCGAAACCATGGCAATCGAGAAGGAGAAAGAGTGAAGAGTAGGGAAAACGAGTGTCCTTGAAACTACTACAGAAATTATCCAGACTGTAAGTCAATGCTATCTTTATATTGCTTTTGATCGCCTGAAATCAAATTAATTATATTTGAAAGGGAAAATGGTGCATAAAAATACAAAGTAAATAAAGTCAAGCCCAAAATTTAAATCAAACCCTTAGATTTCAGATTTCTATCAATGCTAATGTATTAGGAAGACCGTTTATTTATAACTCAATTATATATTACTGAGCCCTATTAAAAATAAAATATACTATACTAATCCATCATCGTATTGTTTCAATCTTTAAGAAAAATATTTTAGTTTTGTTTTTAAAGCATGTTTCATATTAAAAACTTTCCAGTAAGGAGTATATATCTGAAAAATCCAAAATAACATGCCAAAAAATATTAAATCACTGCACCAAAATAGTACGCTTTGTGAAAGCAAATTATTCTTTTATAAAATAACATGCACAAAATAAAATCTCACAAAATTGATAATTAATAAAAGTATTCAAAAGTCCTAGCAGCATTAAAGAAATCGATCAGTGCATTATTATTTATAGAAAATACTGCGTCAAATTCTATTTTTAGAGCTACCAATAAAAGAACCTCTCAAAGAATACATCAAAATGTTTAACTAGATACATTTTTTTTCTTTTTCCTAGCATAGATCAGGAAAAACATACCGAAAATGCATGCAAACCTCTTTTATCGAATTTTAATGGTCTATTAATATAGGTAATGCATGTCTCTTATTCCAGAAATAGTTTTAAGAGAGTCTAAAAACTCTTTGGAAAGGATTCTATTCCTTTCATTGATAATTTACAAGTATCTTTAAAAAAGAATATTGTCAATGAATGCCGCTGTAAATTTTTTATAGTTCACAAATTCGGATTGTGGAGAGCAAACCATCTTTAATGTAGATTATTGGATCGTAAAAAAAAGTTATGTTATTAAGGGGCACATTATCTTTTGCTGGTTAACGCAGTACTGAATATGTATGGACATTTTTTCCAATAAAAATATTTTGGGAAGGATTCTTTTTTTAATTTTCTGAAGCACTTTTGAAATGGATAAATCGTAATGTTTTTAAAGAAATGTAGGATATATCTGATTCTAATCAAAAGCATTTTGAGCATCAAGGTATCAAATTATTTCAATAAAAATGGATATTCTAAATTGTTGAAGGAATTCAATCATCACATTAGCATTATTTATTTGTGATATATAGTTTTTATTAATATCTTGATGGTTAAAAAAAGAAATTATGTTAAACGCATAGTTAAAATGACAAAAATTAACTGTTGATCTAATAGTGGACGTTAAAAATGGACCTGACGAAAATTTTAGGAACTAGAATTTTTTCAAAGAGAGGGGGAGAATGATAATAGGCATCCATTCCTCTCGAAAAATACAATACAAAAATGTATTGTATTAAATATGTTCAGTTTTCTTTAGTCTTTTTAAGTTGATAAAAGTAATTTTTATTCATTTTTATGTAATTAATTAATTCAATTTCCATAGAAAATCAAAGAGAAAGAAAACACTAAATCGCTTATCATATGAATTTTAAATGCTACTAATAAATAAACACTATGGTTGACAGTTTATGGAAAATAGCTATTACAAACAAATTCCAAAGCTAGAGATTTGCTTTTGCGTGCCATTAGTATAGTATATCGTAAGGACTGTCATATTTATCGTTTTAGAAATTCCAGCGCTTTCAAATACAATTCAATTGCGCATTTAATGCAAACAACTAACAGATAAGTTTTAAAATCGCATTCCGTATTTGATCATTAGGAAGAAACGTTTAATACTTTCATCTAGTTTTACAACTGTTAGTGACCAAATGGGAATGAACTTTCCCATTATATATAAGTTTGAAGAAAAAAAATGCTGATTATTATTGGCAAATATAATAAAATATTTTCATTGTTCAATCTATAAAAAAATAGTTTTACAGATGCATCGTAATTCAATGAATGACAAAATATCTACAATGAAACTTTAATTCTGAAAGATATGTAATTTATTTTATTATAAAAATACGTTGAAGTGCTGCATGATTTGTTATCCAAATTAATTTGAATCAACTGCTTAATGTTTGGGATAAAAGTATGATTTAGCTTCGATATGGAAGTAGGATGGTAGGTAAGGGAAGACAGCTATTATATAAAACTAACTTATATTCGTTTTTAGTTTTGAAATAAGTCTTTAAATCCGTCTGTCTACAGCAAAAAAAATATTAGGTACAATCGAATAAATTAGAGTTTTTTTATTACTACTGATTAAGAGCACATTCAAAGAATAGAAACCGAAATTTTTTTTCCAATAAATGTTACCTCCTGTGGTTTTACTTACATTTAATGAAAACACACATAGTAATCCAGAGATACCCTACAGATTTTACATTCTTCTTCTTAACCATGTAAATCTTTTACACGTTATCCATCCAGAACAGCAGACAGAATTTCGTTATCTTGAATATTTTTGTATCAATTTTGTTTATGATTTGAGATTATTTGTTTTCTCTATTTCCTGGCCTCTCACTCATATTACCATACTAGTTTACTTTGAATTTGTTTCATATTAAAAGCATATATATTCATATTAAAATCATACATCATCAGTTTACTAGGAATAGCTGTGCACTTGGTTTGAAGCCACGCAGTTTCAAATATGCTCTGCGAGTCGGTTATTGAGGATATAATATGCGAATATTATTGTCGATTATTGATGATATAATATGCGAATACAGAATATTGCCTTAAGGTTAGCTAAATGGTTAGAAATCGTCTTTGCAAAATGAAATAGTACATTGCCTTAGGGCTAACGAAATGGTTAGAAATCGTCTTGGCGAAATGAAATAGTACATTGCCTTAGGGCTAACGAAATGGTTAGAAATCGTCTTGATGAATTGAAGATTATACTCCGAAGTTGGGAAATTGCATCTGTTTTATGTATCTCGTAAGTGTCGAAATTGTAAATCCAATTGCAGTTACCCCCAGGTGGTAACTGCATTAATTTGTATGGCTCCTTTATAGGTGTACGGAAAGGGATACTTCCTTTTAGTGCTCCAGTAAAGGCTGAAATTAAAAAAAAACTTGGATATTAATCAGATCCCTTAATATGTAAAAATTTAGTTATATTTTTCCCAAAATATCCATTCAATATCTCTCCATTTTCAGAAAAAACTGAGTGGATTTAAGGAAGAAGATGACAGTGTCAACAAAATTAGAATTTTTCTCATTTTGATGCTGAAAACATCCTTTCCGAAATAGGTATCCAGAGCTGAACAAATTCATTTTTATGAAATAGCCAAGTCTTTATTTTTGCCACATCAGTCCTTAGGATTGATTTCTAAACATTTGCTGAAGTGTAACTTCTAAAGAAGAATTATTGCCTGGAACTCTATTTTGAGAGTTTTGAGGATATTGAGGATACACAGAAGGCGATAGTTCATTATATCAACGTTAAAAGAGACGAAAGAAATGATAAAATTTTAGTGTTCTTTTTTTAAATAAACATTATTTCTCTTCTGGATGAAAGTGGAGCAAAAGAACTATCCAATTCATTTCCATATCCTATTAAAAAATATATGCTTCATTATCCAGAATTTAAAGCATTATAAAGCTGATTTTCAATAGAAACCAATGTTGGAAAAGCGATGTAAATCATAATATAAGTAGCCACAATGAATAAATTACAAAGAATTTCATATTTTGAATTCAGTTTTCAGTGAAAATCAAAGAAAAATTCAGGTATAAATGACTATAGCTTATCAGATGCAAACAAAGCAGCAGAAACAAAAAAGAGAGAAGCATTTGCGAAAATCATTAAATCAGCTGTTATTTTCCTTACACTGAAAATGTTGAAGAAATTTGTTCAGAAGTTTTCTGTTCACTCTATTCTAAAGCCGATTCCATTTAAAAAAGTAAATGCGTCGATCAAAATCATTTCCCGAAAATTCTATTGAATATCCCAGTAATATTTTCTAAATATTTCGTGGATATACAATTTCCCAATATAATATCATGCAATTACCATCTCCTTTGCCCGGTTGCGCCAATGTAAACATACAGTTGATATTCAGTATGAAGAAATACGACCATCTCATTGTGTGTATGCGGGTAATTTTGCAAACAGCTTGGAGGGAGTGGGATAGACTCACAAATGGGACAATTCAGGTAGATAAGGAAGAGGGTTGCAATAAATGAGAATTTAGAAAACAAGAAATGCATAGTTATAACGGAAATAAAAAAATAAAAAATAAAGAGGATCAAACTTATAAGTAAGAGAAAGATTTAAAGAATAATAAATAAAAAAATAATAATAATAAATATATGAATATATGTATATATAAATTAAATTACGATACAAAATAACAGGATAGTTAATAATAGGACTCTGCAAAAGATAATAATTACAAATAATTTTAATAATAAAGATTTATCTTCAAATCAAATCGAAATCTAATTCAAGCTTCAAAAATAGAAACACTTGTTTTGTTGTTGTTTATAATAGCACTTGCCATGGACAATCTCGCTGACGAAGTCAACGAATTTAAGCCAAGAAAGCATCTCTTGTTTCAGTAGAGCCAACGAGGCCCAACAGAACCTCTTAGCTACTCATGCATCACATTTGCTAGCACAGCCCCTTTTTACAGGGGGGGGGGCACATTTACACATCTCACAGATGAAGAACAACCGTGCCTGACCCGGAATCGAACACAGAACGCCCAGATCACGGGGAGGATGCGCTACTCCTATGCCAGGATGCCGGTTAACCCTGATTTTAGAAGCACCAATACTAATGTAAGCAAAATAGTTCTGATTTCTGATCTCTTTGTCTGAAAGTGTAAGTAATCTTGAAATATTTACTCGCTTCTACCTTTTATGATTCTTAGACTGTAATTAGCTAAAGTAAGAATAAATCTATAAAAGAATTTGAATATAACAACACCTTTAAAAATTGTAACAACCAAATCCCTATTTTTGGATTATTTCTCCGCTGTTTGTTCAGAATCTACTCGTATGCATATTGATGTTTCTGAATCATTAAATGAAGATAATTCAATAATTTTTGTTATTAAATGAACTAACAAATATAAAATATCTCACATGATCATTTTGCCTTCATTTATAAAAAGAATTGAAGAATTGGAAGAATTAAAAAATAATGTTAGCCATTTAACGGGAAAGACTTTTTGTATAATTTAATAGTAATAAAGAAGCCTCTTGTATTTGCAATGAAATGTGTCAATATTTTATTGTTTATTAGCTTGAAATTAGAAATTGCTATGTGTAATAACTCAAACATTACTGTTTGTAGTACTAAAGAAACTAACAAACTATTTAATGCTCCTCGATAATGCCATGATTTTTTAAATCCCAATCATTATGAACACCACTTTTACTCAGTTAGTTCCTAACCTATTACATATACAGGCATAATATAAATATTTGTACAGCATTTTTAATCTCCGAAAAGGAAAATTTTAATTAGCATGAATTTTTCATATACATTACAAAGTTTGGCTTTACATAAAACAGAGTTACAATTCTGCAAATTTTTGGAGAGAAAATTTCTATTATTATTTTAAGAAATAAAATACTTAATTGACAAAGGAATAGAGACCCTTTGCTGGATATGTGGCCTCATCATCAGTTGCCTTCCTATAACTGCATTCGATGAATGTCGATGAATTATTCCATTCGATGAATTATTCCAGCCATTGACTGATGATTTGTTGGTTTATTACAAAGAAGCAATGTAACAATAAAGAAATGTAATAATTCATGTTAATTATATTTGTACTCTCTCTCACTTTATATGATGCATATATGTTTGCGAACGGATTTATATGCTGTGCTTATTGTAATATTTATTTTTAACCTAATTGTTGTTTAATTATGTATGCTATTGTATTATGTATTTAAATCAGTATTTTTGTAACCGTGTTGTATGCATCTCATGACCAGACATATACTTTTCTGAGTAAATGCAGTCTAGTTGTTAGATAATATTTGAAAGTTACTGTAGGGCAGGTCTTCTAATACCACCATCACTCTATGCAAAAACAGCTAATTCTCCATATAAAATGTTTAAAATTTATACCATATGGTAGACCTACAGTTAGAAATAAATATCTCAGATATTTCAATTTGATAGTTGTATGCATCTACACATCGAATTTCTATAGGTAATTTACGTTTCACAATTTTTGTCTAAGAAAGAAAGCTAACATTATAAAATTTGAATACATGAAGTTTTGACGCATTCTATTAAAAAAATTCTAAATTTCGTATTAATTTTTTTTTAATTATTCGAACCCGTACTTTCTAAATAATGAATTCAGAGTTTTGAAATAATCAATATGTAATCAGCAATAATCAAATTTCGTATCATGTGTCTTGAATTTCTGCTTTTAGGAAAATATCTTTTTCGTCAGCATTAAAAGTTGTTTCTTTAATATTTGACTTTTCTTTTTGTATTTAAAATCATAATTTTATTAAATAAATAAATTATTAACAATAATTTTGTATCTTTTCTTATATTAACTATAAATGATTGCAGTTATTTCGAAATTTATATTTCTTTGTTGTTTTGCAAATGTTACATATATGGTTTCTTTTTCATTTTTATTAACGATTCCATCTGAATCGACAGGGATTAAATTTTTAAACAGATCTCGTAATTACGAACTTTGATCAGAATAAACTGATGGTAATTGAGTCCGATGTGTTTCACTGACTGGACTTTCACATCAATCCAACATGAATGCATGTGTAGAGAAATTAAATGTGCAATATATCCTTATATGCGGAAAATCTTTAAGAGAGCCGGGTCTCGAACTTACAAATGAAAATGGCACATTCCTACAGTTGCATTTGCAATATGTCGTTTTATTGGTTTGACAATGTAGAGTGAAAAGCAATTTATTCAGTGTTATACTTTCTCACGGCATTTCTCTCGCTTTAATTAATACAGTCTCTTCACTTTTTGAAAATTTACTTGAACTCTAGATACGAACATATTACTGCATTTGATATTAGCACTGCTATCGTAAAGGATACTTCGTATTGTCTTAAGAAAGAAGAACTCCATGAAAGCTAGACAAATATATTCTCTTTTAGAAATCAGACATGGATTCCTAAAGCAGATCTGATACAGTTTTGCATCAGTAAAAGCACTTTCCTTTCGAAAATGATAAGTAATGGGATCTGCACGAAACACTCTACAACAGCACACAAGCTTAGTATGAATACGCTATGATGGAAATAATTTTAACAAGTTTCTTTTTTAAAAAAATGCTGCATAATCTTCAAGAACGAGTTAATTTTAGACATGGATTCGATTGGATTTGATCTCATATTTTTTTTATTTTTTTTTTATAAAAGTTAGTTTTTATATTTGATCTTTTACTCACTTCTTTAGAATTTTAGAGAGCCAAAATTTTGTACAGAAATTTACTCGCAATGAAATTAAAATAGTTTATTATTTAAAAAAATGAATAATTATTTTTTTTTGTATTGCCAGTTAATAAATCAAATTGATTTTCCCACGATATAAATGTTCCAATTGATATAAATTTAAAAATATAAGATTCTGTAATCATTATAACGATGAGTTATGAAGAAAATTAATGAATATAGTGTTAAAAATGATAATAATGAAAAAAAGTTTTTAAAAATACTTTTTATCAGCTTGTTAAGATAAAGCAAATATTTTTTTTCCAATAATGTTAAAATATAGCGAATAATTTTTTTTGATCAAAAATATTGAAATATGGCAATAATTTTATTTGTCAAAAATGTTAAGATATGGCAACTAATTTTTTTGGGTCAAAAATGCGGGTATCAGAACAAAATAACATATGCTAATAGAAATGCTGTAAAAATTTATAAAAAAATAAAGAAATAAATATCCCAAAATATAATATTTTGTAATTTTTTTCAGATTATATTTTGTAATTGAAACTCATAAAAAGTAAGAAAAATCAATTTACCAAATTTTAAGGCACTGATTTAAATCTGCTTTAATTTTGCTTTATTTTAATATTATTTGAACACGTGTATTTATAAATTAATTGAAGCATTTATAAATTAATGCATGCATTTAAAAATATTCTAAAACATGAATAACTCGTTAAAATTATTTCTAAATAGAAAGTATCAGTCTACCATTTTAACTCTTTTTTATATTTTATAAAAAAAATTATCCATGTGATTATTAATAATACAATACAATGATTAAGTTACTATGTTCAAATATAATATACTAAATTAAAATAGCTTTAGAGCTTAAATATTATTCTTTCTTCTTAGCATTAAGGATTTTAATTACGGCATATAATGATAAAAAGATTTTATGATATTTAGTTTGCATAGATAAGAGGAGAAATACAAGAGCATCGGTATTAAGTAATAATGATCTTAAACAGTTTAAAGTCTTTTGGGAATATTTGGGTTATGTTTAATCATTACTTTGTAAGTAAAAATTAAAACCAGAAGAGAAGATCACGCAATTAGAGAGTTCTTTTAAGCTGTGAAAATAATTAAAAATAAATTGATAGTTAAAATGGGTTTCGCCTCAAATAATGAAATTATTATATAGCTATGCTCGTTTATTTATTAATTTTGTTTAAAGGAATATGCCTAATAAATTTTATCATTTTAGTATTGAGTCATTTATATCATATAATTTGTTGAGTATACATCATGTAATAATGTATCGTCGGTCCCATGACGAATCCACAATGGTGCAATAATTATCTGGTGCATTATGATATATTTTTATTTTAGTGCTAATAGCACCATTGAATATTCAAAGTCATCATATTTGATTCTTATCAAAATGGCATCAACAATTGAACTGAATTCAAATCAGCCATTACTACTCAACGTCTATTTAGGGGTAACATAAAGGACAAACTTTGCAATACTAATAGAAGAAAATAATGCAATCAAGGTTGATGCTGTATCCTATGTGATAGATAAAATGTTGAACAATACCTTACAAGAATGGAATACCGTGCGTGAACCTTTGGTAGCTTCACGAAGATACCAAGGACACACGCATTGTAATTTATTGATATACATGGTTTTAAACATATGGAAACACTCATATGCCATACTATAATAACTTATTACAATATATTTTTAGAAACATGCAGATACTTTGTAAATACCATGGATATAAAATAGATCACATGAAGAAGGATAAATTAAATAGATAATTCCGGTACTTTATACGCTATGCTTCAACATTTATTCGCGAAATTTAATGGTACAGGTATAATTATTGTGATTTCACATGCCCATGTCAAAGCGATGATTATTTTTTGTAGAACTTAAAATGTCATTATTTATGTCAATTGTTCAAAAGGTATACGAAAATTTACATGAGTGCATACTTAGCATCCGATACGATCATTAAAAGCAAAGGTCTCGTTGCTTCAGAACAAGTTACTCCCATTGTCTCTATTTCATGTAAAACTGTACGGTGAGCCAAAATAAAATGTTGAGTAATATTAGTGCATGCCATTGAATTTTAAAATCCGTGTTATGGATGTGTAATGGTCATACATTCATGAACGCTATATGTTCTAATAAAACTTATGCCAAAAATTGGATTACTGTACAATGAACACTTTGGAAAAATTCATGCCGTAATGTTACATGAATTGTCATGTTTATTTCATTCAAAGAAAATACTTTATATTCTTGCTTTCTCCAGATATACACAACCATTCACCAGAGACATTTCAAATATCTGCATCTTGGAATAATGCCATAGGACCATAATTTCAATTTCATTTGTGTGAACTATATATAATATGTTTCCTATGAAGTTCACACGATAATATGTTGATTAACAGCAAATCGATGAAACTTGGCCTTCATTTATTGTGTTATTAATAGCCGAATAAGCGAGAAAAGCTGTAGTTCCTGTTCCATCACTCTACCTGCAGTCTTCAGATCCCTTTATCACAAAAGATGTCTAAACTATATTCCATTAGATAAAAGAAAAATGAACCAACAAGCTCTATGCACAAACACAGTATTATTAGAACATTAGGAACTTTCATGAAAACATCCATCAAGAACGCATACTAAATTTGCTAATACGAAGCCTTCATATTTCATAAACATTCTCAAAAGTTATATTTCTTTATTATGATACCTGACGACTTTGTGGTAGCTGCATATATTCAGCTTTCTTTTATCTTTACATACACAGTATTTTTTATTTAATTGGCTGTATCTATGAACAGTGAAACCTCAATTTAGTGCATGCAATACAAATCAGGATTCATTTAAAAATTTTTAATATGTAAAATCAATGCTAGTTATCGGGAAGTTATACCAAGTGTGTGAACTTATAGATTCTTAATCTCCGTAATCTTAAGTTACTGATGCAAAGTTAATGGATAGCAATTCAAGTGGTCGATACGTATGGAGAGACTTAAATAACTGAAAATGGTATTTAAGGAGGAATTGGGCAATTAAATAATAATGTAAAAAAGAATGAGAAGAAAGTTTACATAGAAAAATTGATAAGTAAATTGAATTTAGCAGAATCAATTTGCTATGATGTAGTATTAAGTTAAAAGAAGAGAAGCATCAAAGCAATCTTATGATTTTCAATAACAGAAGAGTTTCTTCACAGCAGTAATTGCATAATAGCAATATTTTTCAAAAAAATTATAATATGCAATTTGAATATTGCAGTAATATGCAATTTGAATATTGAAGTAATATACGATTTGAATATTGCAGTAATATGCAATTTGAATATTGCAGTAATATACAATTTGAATATTGCAGTAATATGCAGTTTAAAGCAGCAATGTATATTTTAAGAAAATTCATGAGAAAGAAAAGCTTATGAGTTTAATCGTTAACTGCTTGTAGTCGAACTGTAAATTTAGATATATCTTAAAATTGGCTGGCAAAAATTAAATTTGATTTCATACAGTGATGACAATACATCTCTAATGATACACATGTGTTCTTCTTGGTTGATTGTTGAATCAGAAGGCTGTGGGCTTTAAAGTGTTTAGAAGGTAGTGAAGAAACTAGATCTATTATCGTTTATTAATAAACAGAGTGGCAAAACTTTTCAGAGCTAAATTTTTTAATCAACATGTGATTCGATGTCAGAAAAATAATATATAAACTTATATGTCTAATTTTTTGAGAATACATGATGATATACTTTCTAGTGTCTTCGAAAATAATTATTAAAATATCAAATTTGATTATTAAAATTTATCCACTATTAATTATATTTCCATTATTAACGATTTTCAGTCATGTCCATAGTTTTCTTTTTCCATTTTGTCTTCTTATACAAAGCAAAAAAGAAACAATGGTGTGCATTAGCATTAGCCGAATTAATAAATGAAATGTAATTGCCAATTTTATAGAACTGTAGGTAATAGAGGCCCAATGTTCAACAAATTTAAATATTTAATAAACAAATTAAAGTTTCACAAATTTATTAAAGGAAACTTACACGAAACTGCTGGTATCTAAAATCAAAGTAGTAAGATATTGAAATGATTCTCAACATAATTTCATAAGTATTCCCTAACTTTAATGTGTAAATTTTTGAGACATTATTTTTTAAAAAAAAATTATATTATAAAAACTTTACTGATGAATTTGAAATTCGAAGAAACAACCATTTCTTTATCAGTATTTATAAATCTAACTCAAAAAA
>JAPMOR010010474.1:171099-191621 GCA_026543865.1 Argiope aurantia | reverse complement strand
AGAGAGAGAGAGAGAGAGAGAGAGAGAGAGAGAGACTGAGATTCATCATATAAAATCACATTTTTAACCGTACCATACAAAAAAAACTCGTAACGAAAGAAATTCTAATAAATGCAGCTTATCATTTTATGTATAATATTTATCTTCAATAAGTTCTTTGTCATCATTTTTTATACAAAACTGGCATGCTTGTGTCACAGATATTAAGGGTGTATTACCAATATTGACTTAATCATTGATCGATAAATCTATCTCTAATAACAATAAGTAAAAGTTTAGAGCTTCCTATCGAATATTTGTCCAATAATGCTAAAAGACAGACAGAAATTCACCATTGAAAAGGAGGCTGGCATGGCCAGGAACAAAAGAATAAACCTGAAGTTTTATTAAAAGGTGGAATTGTCTTCCTTTCACATTAAATCAACAACTCGCGTCTGTCGTTATTCCTTAGTTAATTAAAACATGGGAAGAACAAAAAGTAAAAGCAGAGAGAAGATTCTTCCGCTATGTGTGTTACCATATTCACTTAGAAGATCCGATAAAGAATTGTTTGCAATAAAATGTCTCCCAGAGTTTCTTGGTTGAATCTAAGATAAGGCTAGATGCTGCTGAAATTATCATGGTCACATGCTTTGAAGAATTCTTGATTAACAAATGGCAGCGAATAATTAGAGTTTAGGTTGGTAAGGTAATTAAACCGTATTGAAAACTATACACGGTGGTCGGTAAGAGATTAACAGTTTCAATTCTTTTTAGCTCTTTATGTGTTAAGCAGAAATTTCGTTTTCTCTTTCTTGTTTAAATTAATAGGAATTAATTATTTAATTAAAAATAACTTAAATTAATACGAGTAGAGGGTTTCGTTTCATGATCAGAAACTTTTATTTTTCAAGAAAGAAAGTAAAAAAAAAAAAAATGTCTGAAGTAAATCGATCAATGTTTTTTTCTTTACGGAGGTGGTCTTACAATAAGCTCAAATAAATAATTTATTTTCAAATTCAATTCAAAATACTCTTTTCGTATCTTTGAATAATGAAATGGAATTGTTACTTAATAATATTTTTCATTATACCATGAAGGTATCATTTAAAAAATTGATCATCATATTATAATCACAGAAGATGTGTAAGTAATTACAGAGGGCTAGTATAAAGTCACCTATTGCTTAAGATTCCAAAAATCAGAAAAAAAAATCAAGAACTTCTTAAGAAGATGTTATCTTATGATCTAGAAAAGAAGGTTCCCAAACTTTTAAATATTATCATCCACTTTTTATATAATTTTCAAAAGCATGAAACGCTAAAGGCATAGTAAATGATAATGAACCGCCGGCAGAAATGATTACGAACCGAAGTGAATTTTACATAAACGAAATTTAACTTCATTGTCATAAGTGTATTCTCGTTCAGTTGATGAAGTCTAAGCTTCTTATTGAGAATATAAGCTAAAACGATTGGAGCAACAGGCGAAGATGCAGGTGGATCATGTGAAAAAAGGCTATTTCTTAATCATGTATCATCGTCACGTTGAGAGGACACTTGCTTTGTATTTCATTTCTTATCATGTATTGTTTGTTAAAACATTGTGTTATTTTTTTTATCATAGTTACCATGTAGCATGAGGAAAATGTGAAGCCCATATCATAATTTTGGCAATTGTGGAAATATGAATGCATATTCAAGATGCATTGAATATAATATACAATAAGTATATATATATATGCTTGTGTGCTTGCATGCACTCGCATGTGTGTGTGTATAATGTATCTATGTATGAATGCATATAGTATATTCCTTTAAATGGCACATACCAATATACCAATTAGAGGGTTTATGGATTATACATGCATTCAAGATATTGTTGCTAAAAAGCAAAATTGGCTTGTAATCCCCCCGAATGGTCGTGATCCAAATTTTGAAAACCCCATTGGTAGAGGATATATGACGACTCAAAAACGGTAAACAAGTAATGGCTTTAAACTCTTTTTGGCGATACTTTGTCTGTGCACATCTCCTACTTCTAAAATTTTTAATTATAGTCATTTTTGCAGACGTCACAGCAATGACCCATATTTTGGTGAACTCGTTTGATAGTATTCGGCATTTCAGAAATAAATTTAGAGGTGATAGCAATATTTTAATAAGATCAGTTACGAAATTAAGACGATTCTTCTAAATCACACGTTTGAAGTTTCCTCGCAAGAATAAATCTAGTCTGGATAGGATGAGAAATTGTGGTAGTTACCTGACATCAATAGTCCAAACGATATTATTTTTCAATTATCCAAATGATGTGCTCATAATTGGAAATCTGCCGTTGAGTGAACCACTTTAGGCTGTGGAAATGTACACTGACAACGTAAAGAAATCTCGTCTTCTGGTAAGTGCCATAAATCCGTTGAAAAACATGGTCAGAATAAGCATTCGTATTCAATTCTCATCAGTCTATTTATAAAAATCTATCAATGCGCCTAATTGCTGTTACGTGCAATGCTCTATTTAACTAAAGCAGTTCACTCTTTCAATCAGTTTTCCTTTGAAACTGCTACACCTAAGAGATTGTTTGATGAATGTTTAGCAATCTTATATATAAATAACTGTATATTGAATGTGCCATTTTGGCTAGTGAAAATATTATCTGAAAAGACAATTTATAAATCTTTAGAAAAAACAATTAAATTTGATATACCTTAAAATAGTTTTATAATACTAACATTAAAGGCTAAGAATATTCAAATAAACAAATGAGAAAACTCTTAAAAATATATAGAGCATTTAAATGAATAATTTAATTCACTTGCATCCCATTTTTTAATTAAATGCGATGTCATTCATATATTGATATATATGAATGACATCGCATTTAATTAAAAAATGGGGTGCAAGTGAATTAAATTATTCATTTGCACTGAGTTAATAAACAATAATTTTGTAAGCAATTAGTGATTGAGGTTATTTTAACTTTGGCTCAAATAACATTCCAAATGGACTTTATATAATAACTGATTTGAGATGGATCTCATAATTAAAAAAAATATGGTGACACGATGACAGCAAGATTTAAGCTGCTGCCTCTATTTTTAAAATTCATATAATATTGTGTTCCTAAAGTTATAAAAGTACCCATTGTCCATATATATTCATACATATATATATGAACATTTCTTGAATCCAACAATTTTGCTATACTAGTAATTTTAAAAGGGACTGAAAAATAAGATCCAACTAAATTTTAGAAGATTAAGGTGTATTATTGTATCGTTTCTTATTTATTTTTCTGTAACACACTATCTGTACTATCTAAATATTTTCCTTTAGACACATTCTTTATTCAATATTCATTAAAATTCAGATTATTTTATCGATATTCTAGATCCAGATTCAATTATTTGAAGTAGCAGTTTTATCCTTAACTAGTAAATTTAATAATGTATCGTCCAATAATAAAAAAGAACTCTCAAAGATAAGTAGATACTATAGTGAAAGAATGGTGCCGGAAAAATAAAAAAAAATCATCAATAAAAAATTGACCTTACATGGCAGATTAAATTTCAGACGCTATAGGAAATTTGATACTTATCTTTAAGACTCTTAAATCCCCAAAATAAAATTACTTTCTTCAATCTTTGAAAATCTTCTAAATTACTTTGATAAATTTATTTTTGTATCTTGTATAGTTTTCTATATTTTATACAATTTCGAAATCTTCCAGATAATATGTGAAGAAAGCAATCAAATAAAGGAAAATGAACTATACTATTACTATCAAAAAGAAATCTGAATCCCTCTAAATATCTTGCGTCTCTTTTTATTATGAAAATATATGAATTTTTTTTTATAAAACTTATAATAAAAGCACCATAAAAACTAATTACTCATAAAAAATAGTAAGATCTTTATAATTTAAAGGAATTCTTTTATGGATCATTGCTTTTGAAACCAAAAATTTAAAAATATATAAATTTGGTCTAATTTACAGAGTTTAGGAAAATGGACTTCTGTGTAAATTATTCATATTTATTGACAAAAAAAATGTTAAAAATTACATTTGTGCTAAGAAAAAGTACTTATTCAATTCTGCTTGAAGGTGTTATGTTAAAAGTTGCAGAAATTCAATAAAGATATGAACTGTTTTGTATTATATTTTTGAATAAAATGACTACTTCTGAGGATGCATATTTTGTGAATTTCAACAGATGTTTAATTTTAAGAAATGTTGGTTCTTAGTATAAATATAATGAGGATATCTTTTACAATTGTATTGTATGGAAGAAGAGATAAAACCACATGAAATTACATTTAAATGGAAAATAGATAAAAGCCCTAATAAAAATTATCTGCATCAATATCAGATTAAATCAAAAACGATATTGTTAACTCACTTAAAAATCCATCTACACTCAATGCACCAGTATGACAGTCTGCTTGCATTTATGATTGAAATTTTAATGAAAATGCATAAATTCATTTAATTTCTATGGATATGACTATTTAAATTCGCGGGTACTTAAAAAAAGATATTTGTAAGCTGGAAGTAGACCTAGTAAGTTTTGCAATGTATTTTTGTCCAATTTCAGAAGAGGAAAGAAAAAAGAAAAGGTTTTGAGTTATCACTCTATTTTTTACCTATTTTAACAGCAATTCTAAATAAAATATCTCTCATAGATATGTTGAAGAATTTTTTTATTATTATTAGCTTTTACAGCCTTTGCTTTTTTTATTTCCATCATCAGTTCAGTTTACTAGATGGTGTTTAATTCGACACCAGTCGGCTGGAATGTAATTTTTTTTAGGTATGTAGTGAAACAATTAAAGATGGCATAAAATTTAATAAAAAAATAATTATTTGTAAATAAATATATATGCAAATAAATAAAGTGATGGAAAAATATGTAAGTATAAAATTAAGATTTATTTAAAATAAGATTAGTAAGAAAATAAGATTTATAAACCACATCCAAGAAGGATAATAATTAAAAGGTAAGAAACGACTCCAAAAAGGACTAAAATATAGATAGTTGAGAGGGAAAGAAACAACCAGTGTAATATGATTTAGAAAAACAGAAAAAAGTATCTTATTAAATTCAGAAAAGGAAAAAAATAATCCATGTGTTTCAAATATAGATAAAAAAAACTTGTTGTTTTTGTTTATAATGGCACTTGCCATGGGCAAGCTCGCTCACGAAAGCAGCAATTTTAAGCCAAGGGAGCGTCTCTTGTTTTCGTAGCGCCAACAAGGGCCAAGAGTACGTCTTAGTTATTAATGCATCACATTCGCTTGCACAACCCCTTTTTACAGGGGGGCACATTCACACTTCTCACAAATAGAGCAGATGAAGAACAGTCATTCTCGAACCGGGACTTGAACCTAGGACGCGTTGATCACGGGGAAGACGCGTTACCCAGGACGCCGGCAAGATGAAAATTGGATGTCTTGATTACGAGATTGTCTATAGCATATAAAATATCTCTAATTTTATTTAAGGAAAAAATTAGTGACGTTTAAATTTATAAGTGAATCGCTTTTCAAATCAACTGATGATTAACTAGATAAAAAGCTTTCACGTGAACAGAAAAAAAATCCTTATTTACATCTTTTAAGGTACATAGTGATCGTTAAAAGATTTTAAAATGTCTTAAGTAATAAAGAAATAACCCATGTCCAGGTAAGAAATATTGAAAAAAAATTATTTTGAATTAAACGATTTACCCAACTCCAAGCTCAACGAATCCTTTCCATCTGAGTAATTATTTAATCAGTATTTTTCGAATTCTACTATGATA
Source organism: Argiope aurantia (assembly GCA_026543865.1). NCBI lineage: Eukaryota > Metazoa > Arthropoda > Arachnida > Araneae > Araneidae > Argiope > Argiope aurantia. The sequence continues at coordinate 185,838 of JAPMOR010010474.1, read as the reverse complement.
TTCTATTTAATTTTGAATTGGATATGAGAGTAGGGAATTAGATAGCAATTTCTTCTGTTGTAATCGCATGTCTGAGGATTTAGACAGCCATTATGTGCTTTCACCGAGGTTCTAATATCTATTTGCTACCTATCGAAAAAAATATAATTCTTGAAATTATTGTGTCATTTGAATCTTAACTTATAACTCAATAACTTTAATAGATGATTTGATATAATTAAAAATTAAGAGTTTTAGAATTTTCTCAATGTCTCTCTCTTAGCAAAATTAATTGTCATCAGCAAATTATAAGATTGAATTGAAATCATCAAATTTAATACAATCATTTTAAAAGAGCTATCATGGTTTTAAACAAACACAGCCAACCCAATATTGGTATCGATTATAGATGCAACTTTATATACATTAAACGGATTGTTTTGGAATAAGGGATTAAGACTTTTTTTTGATCAACTGTTATTTCAATGGTATTTTTATAGGCATATAATTTTAATTTTTAAAAATTTCTTGAGAATTCTTGAAACGTGGGACTCAAGTTTAATATCTGTTGTAAATTAATTAAGTAATTAGAGTAATTTAGGTTAGGAGATTTAGGAGCATTGGCCGAAGAAGATAGGTAATATTTCGTGGAATTTAATTAAAAAAACTTTTTCTTTATCGACTGAAGCCGCTTTGTTACTTCAGGATTGATATTCAAGAGCATTTACTACTTTCAAAGGCATAGAGAATTGAATCATCAGTCACCTTTAAATACCAAAATTCCCCTTTTGTTACCCCTGAATCTTTGAATTCATGCACTCCCATCAGATGGCACAAAATGTTGCACAATATTGTACAAGCTGTATTACAAGCTAACATATTACATCATTCAATATTCAACATTATTATACAATATTGAACATATTGTTTAATGTCATAAAATATTGCACAATATATATTTGTTATCGGGACACTGCATCTTGGTATCGACCGATTACCTTGATGATGTTTTCACTGAATATTTTACAAAGCTATGAAAATAAGCGCGCGAAATAGAAAATTTTAATGATAAAAAAACACGTGTCTTTAAGAAGATATTATTTCTAAAAAGATTATAATTTCTTGAATTATAATATTTGTGTGTTACTTTTAAGAAGGTATGCGTTGCTTTAAAATTTTTGCACACAAGTACTTTACTAAGAGCCAAAAAATAATAATAAACAACCCATAGGTTATTTGTTTTAACAGAGTTTTGCAGAAGACAAAATGATTTTGATAACTCAGTCGATGTTACCTTATATCGTTGTGCAAACTTCATTAAATTTAATATTTTTTGTAGGAATACTGATTGACAAGGAAATTTGTTTTTAAATAATGCATGTGCGTACATCTCATCGTGTATTTCAATCGGAGAAAATTCAAATCGTGGCTATATGCATCAATTCAAATTGGTGTCTTAAAATGTTGTGTTCATATCATCGGTGAATAAACCAAATGTATGTTTGTGTCAACTAGAAACATTAGAAAATATTCAAAAGAGTATACAGACTGCATTTAAAATATGAATATGCCATTTTAAAGAATATGTAATAATGAATAAAGCAAGTATTTTTCAAGTACAGTTATTACTTTCAAATAGTTTATCATCACATTAATTTATTATTTAATAAAACTCTGCTTACCAATTTTTCAATTTGAATTTGATAGGCATTTAAAACTTCATTTCGTATTAATATAAATGATACCATTGTCAATGTTACATTTATTCATTTGTAAACAAGGTTTCTTTATTTCATCTTAACACAAAGCAACTCTGAATTAATTGTTCACTTCCAAACACAACATCAGTTTCATAAAAAAAACTAATTGGATTAAAAGTAGTTTTCCCATTTTATCATCTCTATCCTCTTGAAATTCAACCGATGTAATTAAATTTGCTACAATCAGCTGTAGTATTTTTACTGATAGTGAATACGAACAATTTATCTCATATTTAGCTGTTTTGCGGAAAGAAACACTTATGACAAAAGAGTATACCCCAGTTGTATGTTTTGAGTAGAGACACTATTCATAATTTATTTATTCAATTTAATTCCCTCCGCAAGACCTGCACATATCTGGTAACTTTATTTATCTTTCCTCCCTTGCTGTTGGTAATGTCCTGTGTTTTTTACTCACCGAGAAAGGAGATAATTCAAACTTTTGCACTGATTAGCTATAAAGGATTTTTTTATTGCGGTTTCCATTTTAAACAAGCATTAGACTTACGAGAAGAAAGAAAACAATTTTTAAAATTACTTTACTTATTTCCGAAATTGTGAAAACACTCAAAATTTAAAAAAAAAACTACTTTTTTTTCTATTTAAGATTAAAAAAAGTTCTAAAACATTATTGGAAATAATGCTAAACTTAGGATAACTTTCAAGAGCTTGTGCATACAAATAGGAAGCTCAGACAAATATTTTCTCCCACAATTATGGCATTCAAAGAAAACTATTTTTTATAAACATACATCTTTATTGTTCCAAAAAGTAGATTATTTTTATTTAAATCCTTTTCTGATTTTGAATGCTTTTATTATTATGAATATTTTGGATTTTGGAGTTTAAACTTTCTCTTATTTAATATTAGTTAACTCTACTGATATTAAAACAAAACATAAATAAGACAACTGATTAATAAAATTTATGTTTAAAAATATTAAAATTTAGTGCTATTAATAATACAGAAATGAATAAACTTTTAAATTCTAGCATATAAGAAAATGTGTGAAAATAATGAAAATATTCAGTTTTACAACCATGAGAAATCTCAACAAAATTGATATTACATAAAATTACATGAAAACATATTATTAACATTCAATTAAATTCAATTTTTGATAGTTTTACCTGAGTAAATGAATCAAAATATAAACATATCTTTTATTTTGTTTCAGAGGAGATTTCGCACATAAAATCTGAACATTTAAAAATTTTATTTCTTCAGGCTAAATAATGAATTACTAAAATTTGTATTTAAATATAAATTCTGCAATTTGGTTTCATATCTGATATTAAATTTCAAATTACCTATTAATGGAATATTAAATACTAGTAATTACTTACATAGAATATTAAATACTAATAATATTATATGCTAATAATATACTATTTTATTTTTCCTTAATACCTTAATTGAAGTATATTTTAGAAAACTTCACTATTATTAACAATTAAATATTAGTAATAATTAATTCTTTACATCATTCCCAGGTAATTAAAATTATTTAAGAGTCATTCGCAGGGAGTTTACAAATGAGAATATCAGAAATAATAAATAATAAAAGTTATCTGAAATTCCCTGATAGAATTTACTATTGCCTGCAAAAAGGAAGACATGTCAAAACAAAATGTATTTCCAGAAGAAGAGAAGCGCAAAAAGTCAAGAAAAATTATCAATTATTTTAACCAAAAATCTCAATTACCTATTTGCTTAAGCTATTTAAGAAATATTAGAACGATAGAGAAAAAAAAATCAAAAAGATCATTAAACCATTACCCTTTTTTAACAAATATATGTTTTTTAATTACTTATAAGAAAATCTTTGCATTCAATGACAATTTAATATATCATTCATTTTAATGAAAATCACTTTTATTTTCGAAATTCCTGCTTTTACGATTTTGTATTACGTTTTGGGCAATTTTTGGGGAATATTTTCCGTTCTCTAGTTCCCGTATATGCGTGCATTTTTATTAAAATCAATGTGTCTTTTAGTTAAATCTATATCTTCTATTATAAAATAATTAAAATTAACCTGTTTGAAAGGTTGTATTCTGAAAATTTGACTTCGTACAATGTAGCAATCACTTTGGCACTGTAGCACAGTGCAGCAATTCACTTCACACAATACTTCTAAACAATTTTCCAAGTTAAAGCAAGACATACAAAGCTGGAAATATTTGATAAATGTAAAAATTGCTATTCCTATTCAATTCTTATGGGGGGGGGTTATCTACTTATTTTACAAAGCCAAAATCTAGTGGAAAAACCTTGAGTGGACCTAATTGATCCAAATTTAATGGCAATATAAATTGTTTTTGCCATTAACATTATTCGATTTCAATAGGGATTTCAGCAAGGAATATTTCTAGGCAGTTATTACTTTCATTTTATAAGAGTAAAAACCACTATTTTATTAATACATTTCTTTTACACGAGATCAACTATATTTGGCTCGTTTGGTAATATGTTCTTTAATACTATTCAGTCAACGACAGCCTATTCAGTAAAATTGCATTCATTGCTTATCTATTTGATCATAATCGATTAGCGACTTCCTCTTAAAGAATAATCCAGTTTACATAATGAAACTTAAGTAAATATTAAACATACACATCGTAATTATCTTTAAACAAGCGTTTAGTTTAGTGTTGCAGTTTAAGCTCTTCAATATTCCTTTCTTAATTGAATAGCTGCCTTATAGTCAATTTCACGCGATTTCGTAAGCTCTATATTCATACCACGATTAATTTATTTATTGATAATTCACTCTCGTAGATGCTAAATATCAAATAATGTAAATTTTCAAGCAATGGATTACCAATAATTATTATGCATTTGAGTTTTACACAGGTCGACGTTAGTTAGCCCTTTGAAGAGGAAATAGCGCCTAATTACTCCATATAATTTTGTAGCCTATTGGATTAAACATATTTTAAATTACTTATATTATAGTGATATGATCTTCAATAATAATACATTATTGCAGCGTTGTATATAAATGACGCTTAAGCCATACAGTTAGCTATTAGTTGATTATTAATAATCCAGTAATACTAGATGATTAATATTCTTGCGGAATAGTAAAATTTAATCGGGATTTTTTTTCATATTTTGAATATAAGATTTTTCTAAAAGTGAGAAGAAAAAAAAATAAAGGATGTTATAAGAAACTGTTTCTTTTTATGATAAACGATTAACAATTATCTTCGATTCCGATAGAACAGCTATATTTATCTTAACTGGTGGTAGTCAAGGTTATTTTATTTACGTGAAATTGTCACTATTGCCATTTTTTTTACTTCTTTTCATTTGAAAAAAAGATTTATTAAAATGTCTTGAAATATAATAGAAGAAAGGCATAATGTATATTTCCAACTAATATGTATGAAACATTTATCTTTACTGAAATTTAATTTGAAATTTGATCCTCCAGTAATATATACTTTTACTTACTATAAGCATAATATAAATGTATATATTTCATTTTTGTATTATATTTTAAAAATAATTAAGGAAACACCAAATTTTGGGTTCAAAATATCGGAATAAGACAATGTCTAGGATTTTTTTTTGTTTCATTTTTTTAAATTTTGTTCTTAATTACATGGATAATATCACGTGGATGTACGAGATGTATTCAATACCTTTACGAAACAAATACTAAAGCAATGAAGAATCTTGTGGTAAAATGTGTTGAAATAATTGTAAAAAATCAAAAAAAAGTTTTTGAAAAATTATTATTAAAATTATTTTAAATTATCCGCACATAAACCTTAACATATAACATAAGATAATGCGAATTTGTTTTTTCAAATAAATCTCTTAAAGTATGAATGAAATGAAATCTTGCCTTTTATACTTTTTACATTTTTTCAAGTAGTCCTCAAAAAAGAAAAAAATAATGACTTTTATTTATAATTTGTCATTTTATAAAAAAAAAAACATTAAGTCTCTGAAACGAGACATTGTAGCATAGTAATATGTATGGCTTGATTTGTGCTTATATACGCTGTGTTCAATACGTTTTCAAATCAAGTAATGTAATTGTGAAAATTTTTATGGTGAAATGTATTTTAAATAATTATAAAAAAGTTAATAACTTCAGAAAAAATTGCTGTTAAAACTATTTTAAATGACAAAATAATAGCGTGTGTTCTTTCTATATAATTTATAATTTTATAAACAAAAAAAAAAACTTAAAAGAGCATCGTAGCTCAAAAATATTTAAGGATTAATTCTTTATATATATTTCGTATTTAAATTTACTTATTCATATATTTGCTATTACGTACACACAGGTTACGAATATGGTCGCAAAGAACAAGAACAAATCCAATATAATTTTATGAGTATAAAAGAAATGTTACATAATAAGGTAGACTGATTATTCTTGAATTAACGTATCTGTTACATTACTATTAAGTAAAAATTTGCATTTTTATCTTAGTTATGAGCTTCCTATATAGTACGAAAATGTATTCAATATCAGTTTCCGTTTCTGATAAACAGTTAGAAACGGAAAACTAATTAAGAAGGGAAAGGCTAATTATTATAGCAAACAAAGCGATTTATGTAATAAGATTGTCTAGAATTTCAGTGACACTCTTCTATATTAGAATCTTTGTTTTATCTGTACTTCTTCTAACTCTTTTCTCCCTACAACCAGATACAAAGAGGAAGTTAAGGACCTAAACTTAATTGCTTGCCTTCGCAATGTTTCCAGAATGTTTCAACATAGGTAGGTAGAAATGCTGATGCCTTCGACAAATTCGTCTCTATTGATTTGCTTATGGATAATTTTGAAGCTTTCTATGTCTTAAATAATCTCAACCATTCTTTATAGCTGAGTTTGTGACTTTAGTCTAGAAAGGTTGATTTTAAGAATTGACACTCTCTATCCCTTCTCCTTAAATTCTTTAAATTACTCCTTAAATTCTTTAATTCGTCCTCTTTACCACATTACATATAAATTCTTCTAAACCAAATTTCCTTTTATGAGAAATTACTCTTCCAGTGTTAATATCGATTGGTTTCTGTTGGATTGAGGTTTTATGACACAAGAACCAATATGAAGTTTATACTGCGCCAAATAAGTTTATTTCTAATTCATAGCTTAATAAAAAACAGTTTCTATAAAAGTGACACACAAATACCATAGGTGAAACGGTGATAAATTATCAAAATCAAAGCAAAACCATAATAGTGAGTTCAAATCAAGGAATAAAAACCTACAGATTTTAAAAAGACAGAAAGGTTCTTATGTGGGTCTCTGCCAAGCAACAATGGCAAAGTCACTGTGGTTGTTTTGAAGTAAAACAAGAGCTGAGCATTAAAATAGGGGCATTTAATAAGGGTATGATAAACTGTTATTCCACATTCACAATGTGGACACATCGGAAATTGATCATTTAATAACAGATGCCGTGTTAATCTAATGTGACCGGTTCTCAGACGAGTTAAAACTGTGCAATGTTTTCGATAATTTAAAGAAGGCCAATTTTCATTAGTAGGCTTGCCAGTATGAAATTTGTTCAGAACAGAATACAGCTTTCCAAATCCCATTAAGTTTTCTATTTGATGTAAAGACAGCGTAGCAATAAAAATAGAAGAACGTGAATAAAGTTGAAAACATGAAATTTCATCTGGAAAACCCACAAATGAGGCATGGGTAGATAGATAACTTAGATCCGTCAGTGTAAACAGGAATGAAAGAATGATAATGTAACCTGTGTTCAAGGAATAACTGTTGATAAACAATATCTACAGTGTCCAATTTGCTGAAGTTATCAAAAGGGTTTGGATTTTCCATGGAGGAATATGTTATTGTTTTTATTTCATATGGCACTTACCACGGACAAGCCCGCTTTTCAAAGACAGCCGATTTAAGCCTAAGAGGGAGCTCCACTTGTTTTTATCGTAGAGCCAACTTGGGCCAAGAGTACGATTTGACTACTCACGCATCACTCTTTCGCTTGCACAACCCCTTTTTACAGGAGGGCACATTCACTCATCTCACAGATAAAACAGGAAGAACAACCACGCTCAAACCGGAACTCGAACCCTGGACGCCCGATCACGGGGATGATGCGCTACCCCTATGCCAGGACGCCGGCATGGAGGAATATTGTTAAATTTGTGTGAGGATAATTCTAGATGGTTCATATTTAGTTCTGATAAGATAGTGCATACCCTGGTAAAATATAGCTTCAAAATTCTTTCTAGTTTCTTACAAATGAAGTTAATAACGAACATAATAGTTTAATTGCTTCTTTCCAAACATCTGAAATACTAATAAATACCAAACTAATGCTGAAAATTGAACATCAAACACTTCATTCATTTCAGCACATACAACATCATTTACTTTTTTATTATCCTGTTCATTATTTCTATGTTGCTTCTCTGTAATAACGTAGCATTATGGTTTGAAATGGGTCACAATAATCAACATCTTGTATCTCAGTAATCAGTAATCCATGATAAAAGATGCGTTAGTAATCCGCAGCACAAATAATGCTATACTCACAAATGCAATTGCATATCAAACACAAGGCAATCTTTACAGATTACTTTTGATTTCATTTGTGCCATGTAACTTCAATTATAAAATTATGCCGAATAGGTTCAAATATTTAGAAGATCATTAAACAATTTTTAAAATGTGTAAATTATGAAATATATTTTAAAAAAACTTCCGATTATTATTTTAAAGAAAACAATTTTAAAATTGTACAAATAAATGGGACTTAAAGGGTTAAATAACAACCTGTTTCTACAAGTTACTAGTGAGTATTTCTAGGGATGTTAAACTATTTGCTGCAAAATGATAACTTATAAAGAGACAGGTGTTAGTGGTTCATAGCATATTATTTCTAGATACAACAATTTCCATTTAATATTACTTTTAAATTCTATATAAATTAGGAGAAATTGGGCCTCATGAATTGGTATCATTGAAATGCTTATTTTTAACGCTTTAAAGGGGTTAAAATATAGGTTTCCTGGTATAATAAATTCAAAAACGTTTAAGGATTTTTTTAAATTAGATTCAGTTTTAATTGAATCTCTAATTAATATTTTGAGAAACCTTTCCTAAGTGAACATCTGGTATGCAAAAAACGATTATACGCCAGGTTTGAACTAGATAAAATATGTTCTTGTAAATGTAGATCCAATAATCTACTCTAAAGAGCAGTCAATAGCAACACATCTTTTTCTATACTGCTTCGTTTTGTGGTGGCAGGCTATACACAAGAAGTTTGTCCTACAGAGAATTTCAAATGGTCTTGCCATTATACAAATATAAATATTTCATTTTGTCATCAGCATAGCGTAAATTAAAGATTATGTTCCATCTTTCTCAGTTATTACAATGTATGCTTAGAAGTTTTTGATTTCAGTGTATTCAATTTCTGAAATAATATTAACATTTGGAAATTTTTTACAAAAGAATTATAATGTCTCTAAGCAATTTTAGTGGAAGAGAAATTTTGGCAAATTACCGTATAGTATTCTATACATGGAATATGGAACAAAACAGTTACACAGTTAATTGTTTTGATGTATGGAAAGAATAGGTAAAGTACCAGAAACTAGCTGATATATTCGCAAATGAATTGACTTTTAGAATCTGACGCTTTGTAATAAAGATCCAACTACAAAGAACTATAAAACTTCAAGAATAAAAATATTTTTCCATGTTTTAATTCTTTGTTGGGTGATCATGTGCAGTTCAATAACTTTCAGCTCTTTCCACAAAACTGGATATCAAATAGAAAAAAATATCGTAAAGATCTCAAATTGCAAACGTCTAATATTAAAATATTAAGGTAATGGCTTCTTTTAAATTTCTTTTCTCCCTGTTCGTCTTATTGATACAAGAAATTTTAATGTTCATTTTTTTTCTCTTAATCAACTTATAAAAAGTTTTCTTTCCTTTTTTTTAATGAATAAAGAGGGCTGCCTTCTTATGAAAAAAAATTGAAATCCACCCAAGAAACTTAATTAAGGTTAAGGAAATTAATACAATGTGCTGGAGATCATAATATACTTCATTTTTAGTCATAAACTTTCTTTTAATTTATCGGTAGCTAATAGTTAATACATTCATTTGCTTCCATATCGTTATAATTTATGGGTTAGAATAATGTCTAATTTACTATTACTAATTATTTTAGACTTGTAATTTGTGATATAAAACATATAACAATTCTTTTATTTATATGTTACCATTAAGTGCTTTAAAACTTTTTCGGAGATTAAAAGTAATTAAATGACTTTTAATAATTGTTGTTTTTGTCTTTTATGCACAATCTGATATTCATTATTGCGTTTGTTGTTTATGTAAATATACCAAAGAACTGATTCAACTAAATAATTTTAATAATAATGAAGAAATTCATTATTAAAATTGAAAGTTATATGTGTAACACACAATTAAATAATTTGATTTCTTAAAAGCTGTAAAAATAAAGAAAAGAATTTATAAAATTGGTTATAAAAATGGAAGGAAAAAACTTCTAGTTTTTATTTCTAAAAGCTTTGAGATGAAATAACCTAGATGGGATTTTCAACTTTTGTTGTTGATACTTGTCATGACACCAAGTTACTAAATTTGCATACGCATGGCACCTCATATGACGTTATATTTTCAATCTTTTATAATTCGCATGGTAGCATTAAATTTGTTTCATTTACTTACATTCTTTAACCGAATAAAAATTTTAATTAAAATATACAAATTTATTTTATAGGTGTTGATTATGTATATAAATATTCCTTTGTATAGCGAGATACGAAATAAAGTGCATGGCCTTGCCTTAACAGAAACATGAATCCCATAAAAATTTAATTTTCAGTATGGAATTTTAAAAAAAAAGGTTTGAACAAAACTGAATAAACACGATATCAAAGCAAATACAAACAACCTTGAACCTAAACACGAACTATAAATGATAACGTCTGAGTAGTAAGAAAATTCATTAAAAGGCATTTTATTAAAATTATCTTTATTATTAAACCTTCGTTTCTCGTAAAGTTTTTAATTTCATTTGAAGTTTTTCTCAATATTTGTACACTCTTTATACTTAGCAGCAATGCGGAGAAATGCAAATGTAGTAATTCGAAATTTTATTCCAGATTTTTTATTTTAGTCTGATAGTAAATTCTTGGTGTAAATTCTTTCAAAACTCTCCCTTTTAGATACTATCGTCAAGTGATTTTGATATAAGTAATATCGGGTTTTTTTCGTAATAAATGAGTAATACTGTATCTGTACAATTTTCCTCGGTTTTGTAGTGGAATGAAAATATTTGTAAATCGCATTTAGTCCTATGATAATCGTGAGTTACTGCGATATGTCAAAAATGTATTTGCACTTTGAATGAATAATACAAAAGTATTTAGTTTTTACTAATAATAAAAGAGTTTGGGCGTGTATGTTTTGGCAAACTACAAATCAGGCCATTTGATCAAATTATACCAATTATGGCATAGATGGAGGGCGTAAAAAATGTCCTTTGTAGCTAATTTATTTTGAAATCTTAGTTAGAATATTAAGCGATTGAAAATTAAAAGAAATTTTGGCACATTTCCATGATAGCCTAAAAAACTATTATTGCACAAAATTAATTTTTATATAATTTTAAAATTTGAAAAACTGTCTTTCTAATTACTTCAATTTCGTAATCCTGAAAGTTTTTTCTCCCCACATTTTCGTTTTTAAAAGCGTTGAATAATTTTCAACAATAAATTTCTTTGTTGCAATGAAATCTTCATAATATATTAAATATATTTCAATAAACTAAAATACAGGATTGGCAAAAAGTCCAGTCACGACTGCACAAAATTAATTACGAAAGAACCATTGAAAATAATAAAATTTTTATTCCTACAAATACTTTTATTTCTTAATTTTTCTTACTTTTTTTTCACCATGGGATCTTTTTAAATCTCTTTTGGTCCAACAGAAGGAGTGACTAATGCAGAAATATTTATTTTATAATAGAATGTTATCAAAATGGTGCCAGCGAATTCATAGTGAAAATTGTATCAATGACATCTATCTTTGTCTAATGTTACTACATTAGAATTTTTCCCATTTGGGCTACATAAAATATAGAATGTTGTTGAAGAAATATACACTCAAATTTAGGATAACAGAAGTGTTAAAACAAAAATGGTGGACAGCAAAAAGTGAGAATGTTAAAATCGTTTTGACATTCTTCGAGCAACCAGGTATGCTTACATTGAAAATTTACGTTCATAAATGTTTTTGCTAAAAATTTTGTAACCGTCTTTGTCTAGTCAGGATCTTTTTAACACACACAGGATCTTTTTAGACCTTATCCTTTCTCTCATAAACATTTATACTTGATACATCTTATACATTCATGGAGAAGCTATAAGAAGAAGATTAAAACAGATAATCAATGAAACAATGTATATCGTTTTTACAACAAGGTTGGGAGTCAAATTGATTCTAGAGTGTGCTAGCATTTCAGATTCTTTTCATATTATGAATATGTCAGTTAGAAACACAGAATCAGAGATCTTTTCACAAGATTTTCTACCTATAGACAGAATGATGATAATTCAGATCCCTTAAATATTCATGAAAGTTTGGACAGAGATCATGATAGAGAACCGAAACAAAAGAATTTTAGAAAATCTGATCGTATGATTTCATGCTTGTGAAATGCATTCTTTTATAATATGAATAAATTATCTTGAAATTTATATTAAAAAATAATATAATTCTCAATGAAAAATAATAAAAGTATTTTTTGAGTATTTACATAAAAATTAAGGACAAAGATATGAATTTCGAAAGTGGTATGATTAAGCTTGTTTTTCTAAAAAAATCCAAATTTAAATTTTCCTAATTTTCTAATTTTTTTATACGTGAAAAATATTTATATTAAAAAGAATAAGTTTTATATGAATGAAATGGGAAAAATAGGAATGAATATATAAAAGCTATGGGAAAAAGGAGCTAAGTGCAATTTTAATTTTAGTTATTAAAAATCGCATTTGTATCCTAAATAAGAACACATTTCTATGGAAAACATTTATAAATTATAATCATATTTTATTTTTGTAAAAATAGACTATAAGAAAATGAGTAAGTATCTGACAATTTGGGATGAAAATGACAACGCGTGTGTGCTAATGTTGCTAAAATGGGTGCATGTTCTGAAGGATTTAATATATTTGCAACCATATCCCAAATAGCTTTTAATAAAGTGTTTTGAGCAGTGAAAAACTTGTAACCATTTTGTTTGTTTCATCATTTATAAAAAAACATACAGAAACGTGGGGAACAATTGTTTATTTTTCAAAACATAATCATTCATACATATAGTTTTATATATGTAGACACACGTTAAACACCTTATACAAATATATATAGAGAGAGATATAGAACCACTGAATTACAATCTTAAGCATTATTTTTGGCATATTAGCAAGTATACATCACATCAATGATTCGACTGACAAAAAACGAACACTTACACGCAATTCCTTTTCACTACTTCAGTAATCCCCTCCATTGCAGTATCATTTGAAGAGCCCCTTTGAATACAAATACTACCGCAATGAGAGAGAAAGAGAAGCACTGAACTTATAAAAAAAACTGAATAATTATATATATTTTGGAAATGAGTGCCAGATACATTATCTAACAATATATTTCAATATCAAATGGCAAGGTTTCATACATTTATGACAGTTACTTTATTTTCTTTTATACGATATATGTGCTACATTATCTTTGAATGAAAGTGTGAATATATTTTAATAAATCATTAGAAATGAAATTGTGTATTCCTATATTTGTGCAATGTAAATAAAAATTGAAAAAGAGGAAAGATTAATATTTAATTAAAATATGACTTAAAATGATAGGTATAACTATGAAATAATCTATGAAATAATATGTGAAATTAAAATAAGTTGTTTTAAATAAATAATTATAATTTTTTATGACCCAATGTTAAATTTATTATGTTGGTTTGAAGACATTATTTCCTTGTGTAGTTAGTAAAATTATTATTATGTAGGTATTAAGAACAGTAAATATACTGATGTAAAAAAATCTATTATGGAAGGAATGGCTTTATTTTATATATTTTTCAATATAATTATAATTTATTTTAATGTGCCACAAACGATATCTTTTCTTTAAAATGTCGTTTATTTTTTGGATTTCTTTGAAAAAGTTAATTTGCAACATTTAATTTTTTTATTTATAAATATATAATTTTTGACAATATTTTATAATTTATTTTTAAATAGTTTGTTTATTTATAAAATGACAATATTGCAAGGATATAAAAAAATTGATCAAATAGGAAATTAATAAATTTCCATCTAAAACATAAATAACTTTTAAGTGGTAATTTATGTGATATGATTTAATTTTGGTGTATTCTAAGTATTTTGATTTTTTTCTCAATTACAGTTTATATCTTTATACAATGTTGGGACTGCGGAATAAATTTGAAATCAAAATTCACATTCATTGTGATTTTGTTTGTAATTAAACCGAAATTCAGCTCTTTTACTTGATGAAATATTCACCATTAATAAAAATTTGTTTCCAATAGAAAGTATTAAACATCGTTATACACAATTTTTATTTAATTTTTTCTAGGTTTTCTAAGTTATTAATGCAAAATCTTATAAAATACTTTGATGATATGAAAAATCGAGGAATACTTTTTTATTAAAATTTATCTATAAAATAAATAATATATATTACGAGAAAAATCCTTTAATTCAAATGTTATCATATTTATAAAAATTAAATTCAAAACGAAAACAAAATAAAATATCATTTTAGTCAGAATATCCATAATTATATGTTATACAAAGTAAAAAATAAAATAAAAAAATAAAAAAAACTTAAAACAAATACGTGCAGAACTACAAAAATTATGTACAAGGATTTCCGCATGTAGTTAGTTACAAGATATATATATATATATATAT
>JAPMOR010010474.1:151495-170999 GCA_026543865.1 Argiope aurantia | reverse complement strand
CTATGTATTTATAAGATATCTATGCAGTACTGGATATCACAAAAAGGACATTAATCACAAAAATACATCATATACAATTATTTGTGACATGTGCACACTATAAATGAGGAGTAATATATTCAAAATACAAGACAATAGTGTATATATGATATACACAAGAGATAACATTAAAGTAATATTTGCTTGAGCTTCAGTTATATTTCACCGATAAACATCAATAGATTCTAGACGAAAAATAAAAGCACTGACATCTGATATATAGTCACTGAGTAACGAAGATTATATAATGAATAATAATAAATAACCATTCAGTATATAAAAAATTAAAATAATGAGCTTCAATTGTCCAAACACACATCAGTATTTGAACACGCGTTTAAGGTCATGAAACAGCGTAGCGTCTTTTCGTCCTTAAATTTACCTTCCTTTTCACTACTTTACTAATGAGAACTTAAACAAAAAAACTACAGGACAAGAAATATTTTGTTTCACCTTCTGTTTCAGAAGTCCTAAAACACCCTTTGGAATTCAGATTAATAACCAGTGAGGGTATAATCTTCAACTTAAATTCATTGATTCCATAAAATTCACAGGTAGAACAATGACTGAAATCACACACGACACAAGAGAAATCATATGTATTGTGCTGAATATAACTACAAATGACGATGTTGCTAGATGTGTAGTAGAATGTCATTTCGAAATTCAACGCCACTGCTTTCTTTGCTTGAAATGATATTGTTCCTTAAAGAGCAATAGTAAGAAAGTTTATATCGAAGCAAATAGATCCAACGTTTCTCTTTTCCATGCGTCGAACTTATGAATATTTAGCTTGTCAAAGACACAGTCCATTTGAAGCAAAAATGAATAACATAGTCATTAAAATTAGTCATGTCATTGGAATCATGTCATTAAAAGTGAATCAATAAGTCATTGCAACAAAAGCACCTTAAATGCACCATCATGAACATCGCCCAGATATTTCTGAAGCGCGTAGATCAAAAAATTAATATTCACTGAAAGTTTCTGGCTCACAATATAAGATACATTTCTACAAGGCATTGCCTTTTTCATAAAATATAGAATTCCATCCAGTTTTTAGAAAAAAAATTAAAGCAATAACTTTTTCAGAAAGAAAGTGGAATAAATCAGAAGAAAAAAAATTACATAATATCATTGGAAGTATTATTTCCTGTTAGTTTGGAAGTGCCATTGTTGAGCGTAGTTTCACGTTCAGTTCTGTTTTCTTGGTTATTTCGATTTGGCAAAGCTGGCTGCTTCTTGTGGCAAGCAATTACTTTGTGGAATGCTTTTCTAAAATTATCCGAAAGAAAAGCATACAAAATTGGGTTTACGCATGAATTCATGTAAGCCAATATGTGAGCAGATATTTGAATCACAATTCGAATTGGAGTTATCCCGTAAGAATTCACACTTTTCAGCACCAAAACAATTTGTATGGGACACCAGCAAACAGCAAATATTACAACAACGATGACCACCATCCTGGTTACGCGCTTCTTTGATTTCAAACTTTCTGCACTAACTCTGCCACCAGGTGCAACGCCAAACCACAATCGCTTCAACATCAGGACATACAAAACAAATATCAGACTCAATGGAACGATGTAAGATGAGAGGAAAAAGCAAATCTGATACGCCGCATAGTTGTATCCTTCAGTGGACAAGAACATGCAAACGGAATACTCTATGTTTTGGTAGGTGTAATAAATCTGACCATGAGACTGGAGTGCCGGTATGCAAGCAAGTACTATGACAGCCCACATGACACCGATGGCGATACAGGCATTTTGAACAGTGCGAATGGACATGGATGTAATGGGGTGAACCACAGCCAGAAAGCGATCCAAAGACATCAGAACAAGCGTATAGATGCTTGCATAAGCACATACAATAACAAGGTATTGAACAACTCTGCACCAAATATCGCCAAATGGCCAATAGGGAAGAGCGTAATCAAAAGCCGTGAACGGCACGCAAAACATTATGAAGAGGAGATCAGCAACTGCCAAATTAATAATCAGAACATTTGTTGTAGATCGCATTTGTGGATTGCAAGCCACGACAATGACCACTAATGTATTCCCTATGAGACCTACAATTACGATAATGCCAAATAGGATTGGCACTACGATGGCGACCACACGTTCTATAGAAGAATAATCGGTCTTCATTAAGATTTCCGTACCATTGCATATTGTGAGGTTTGTGGTAAAGTTGGTAGAGCAAAATTGTGCTGTCTCATTTAACATTTGAAAAGCATTCGGTGTAACTGGGACAGAGTCCTGCTCCGCTGGCTCGACAATTTCAGCCTCGATGTTGATGTAATCATCGTCATACATCTTTTAAACTGGAAGTTGGGAAGTGCTCAGCTTTAAAAATTCTGAAATAAAAAAAAACGATTTTAATACATTTAAACATTTATTTAATTTTTTATGAATATTCTTTTTAAAAATCCTGTCAATAGAAAAAATAAATATTAAACTTCAGCTTACTATAATAAATTAAGAATAAACAGGAAGCATGCTAAAGATAAATAGGAAATTTCAAAAACTCTAAGATTTATTCAATTATTTTAATGCTTTTATATCAAAAATTACATACTATTAAACGTTGTAAAATACTTCAAAATTTAAATGTGAAACTGAATGAAACCATTTTGACTAAGATGATGATAAAAAAATAATAAATCATGGTTGTTAACAGTTCTTTATATAAGAAATTTCTTTAAACAAATCCTTCCACATTTCTTTTCCTACCAAAGAAGCAAAATTTGAAAACTGACAGAAATTTTATGTAGATACTAAATAAATTGTACAGCTACATACTCAATATAGCAATAGTATATTTGGGAAAATACCAAAGACGAATTGATATTGAACTTAAAAGTGGTAGTTTATTATATCTTAAATTAAACTGCCATTTTTAAAAATAATATTATCTTGAATCGTAGTTTGATGTAATTAACATAAGATTAAATGCTATCTTAATTTATTACATTCAAAGTCCCTCCCTATCTCATTAGAATTATTCATTTAAACAACTGACGAATTTATGGAATTTTTCAGTGTCATAAAATGAAATAGAGGCTGTTGTAACATATGCGATTACTCTAATTTGAGACAAACAATTTCATAATTAAAGAATGTAATACAAACGATTTGAAAGCATTCTTAAAATTATCGAAAAACAATTAAAAGTACTCTGACATATTTGCAATTACAAATTTAAATACACTGAATAATTCTTTAATGTAAAACATTTCTGATTATTTAAATATAAAAGTTAAAATAAAGAGACTTAAAATTAGTTACATTGCATTTCTTTAAAAAGCAATAGCACTGAGAAAAATAATGTAATATTTTTTTAGTAAACTATCTAACATTTTAATTAAAATAAGAGGAAACAATTTTCATAAAACATTTTATCAGTTTAGTCACAGTTTTAGGAAACAAATAATATTTAAAGCGAAAGAAAATTTAATAAAAAAGTGAAATAAAAATATACAATTAGATGAATCATCTTGAATAATTAAAATATTATATATTCTATATAATTTGTTTTAGAATATACAAAAATTGAAAAAAATATGGTATGCAAATGTATAACTTATATATTTTATGTGACATAGATTCATAAGTAAGATTATTGAATCTTTTATACTATTAAATATTTTAAAATATTGTCCATACATTTGTTGAACAGTGATATTTTATATTTCTATATAAAAGATCTCAGAGAAATTGTTAAGAGTATAAGAATTTTTAGAATAAATAATCATTTTTCAACTGTGCAATCCATTATAATGTTAATGCACGCGCTGCTCTGGACATGACATTTATGCTCAAACTTTACATTTCACGGATGTTCCATGGAAAATTTATTCAAAAATTATGGAAATGGACGCGATAAATCGCAGCCGTAAATTGGACAATTTGAATAAAACAGCCATTTCAAGAGCGATTTTTCTTGTCGTGAAAAAATGTTGTTGATTAACTTTTACTTCAGTTTACTGCTGCAGTGCTACGTCAATGTAAACGGCATATTAATTTTTGAAAATAATGTTAAAAACTTTAATTCAGAATGTAAAATTAAAAATTTAAAAAAAGGGATAAAATATCAACATGTAAAATAAAACAATTCTGAATTCACAGAAAAGTAGTAATTTTTATAATATATTAATATATATATATATAATTTTACTTTTTACACAAACAGAAATGAGGTAAACGAATTGATTAAAATTTAGTAAATGGGATAATATTAATATTTAGAAAATACATTCAATTAAATTAACATTTTAATATATATATATATATATATATATATATATATATATATGTGTGTGTGTGTGTGTGTGTGTGTGTGTGTGTGTGTGTGTGTGTGTGTGTGTGTGAATTTAGAAAACTTTAACATTTGTCTAATTGTTTACTTTTACTGGAATTCAAAATTATAAAACGCTGCACAAAACTTATTAAAAAAACATCATATCAAATGTATGTATGTGTGTATGCACGCACGTTTTTTAATTAAAAACAAGGACAAAAATTTCTTCTTAGGAAAATTAAAATTAGGGCAAATATCTCTAAAAACTATCTTTTTTTAGAAATTTTATTCAAAACCTTTAACGATATCTTTGAAATGAAATGTAAGAAGCATTACAGAAAACATTTGTGATAACGTTAGTGAAATATTTTTTTCCGGACTGTTCTCAATAAAAACATGATAGTTTATTTCATGCGTCTAGTTTATAAAATAAATAACAATATACAATTTTTTCAACCAAATTTTTATGGAAACCAATTTATTTACTTTTAATAGAATATTATTCGTCATTAATTTTGACCAGTTTTCAGCAATTTAGATACATTCTGATTTGATAAATGAATAGTAAGATCTAAAATCTGATAATATTTTGATATTCATCACTAAAATACTAAATAAGATATGCATTTGTAGTAAAGAAATAATCGTGTCAGTTTTGTACTGATAAAGAAAATGTCAGTTTTTTGACTAAATAAGTATAATTATTCCTGATTATTATTAAGGCTTGTCTTAATTAGATTCAAGAATTGTTGCAAATTATCCAAAACTTTTTAACACAGTTTAAGAAGTTCAATGCACCAGAAACTTTAATAGTGAAATAAAAGTTTTCATCTTTTATCTTTCTTAACTTTGTTAGAATGTCATAATAAAAGCTTTATTTTGGGATTAGCTCTTCCTTTTTACGCAGAACGGATATCATTAATTTAAATGAGTTTGTTCCAGATCCAGTAGTTTTTTTTTCCCAAAGAGGAAAAATAAAATACATGCAATTTAGTCTTCTCTTATTTTTTTTTTTTGTAGCTTAATGTTCCAAACCCCTCCACAAATGCTAATGCTAGCAAAACTATTTCTTTTAATTTTTCATTATTCTCGTTTTAATTGATAAAAGTCATTGTTACTAAAGAATAAGTGTAAAAAATAAAAACTAAGTCATTGGTAAAGGAAAAAAAATAGGGAAATGTGATTCAAATAAGGATATTGGTAACTGGAAGTTACACTTTACTTAATTTTATCACCAAAAAAACGTTAACAAGAGTAAAAAACAATAGTTATTAAAGATTGTGAAAGCTATATTATGTTTTAATGAACTGCTAAAAGAAGGATGCAATCATTTTTCCAACTAGCGAAATTTTTTTTCTATGAAGATTGGATAAAAGGTTAATAAAAATTATTTAAATTCTAAATCCAAAAGAAGACGTCTCATAAAAATTAGTTTATTTGTGAAGAAACTTTAAAAAAAATGTTTATCTTTTAGCACATTTAGCTTTGAAGAATAACAGAATAAATGAAGTTCCAAATATGAAATAAAGTAGATTTCATAATTGAGATGTAGAATTCTTAAAATACAAAATTGAAAGAATTTAGAAACAGATGAAAAAAAAGAAACAGCAATAAATTAATTAAATGGTTCCCACAAAGATTTTTTATTTACTAAGAAATCAATCTTGTAGAAAAGAAGAAAGAATAATATCTTTTTTAGTATGGAATATTTTGAAATAAAAATGTATAATAAAACGATACAAGTACGAGAAGATCATATTTTTTTAATGTCAATGTGCATTAAATTTCTTTTATTTAAAAAATATGCATTATTTTAGGCTTCAGAATTAGAAAATCAGAACGCCTATTATAAGATAAATGCTAGGTATTACAATTTCATCTTAAGATAACATTTGTAGTAAGAATATTTTAATTTCAAAATTCTAACATAACAAATAAAGATTGGGGCAGCTTAGCCAACATTGGCTATACCGTCATAAAAATTATAATATACATAGAGAAAGAATTCACTAAAAAACTTCAATACTTTTTCCTCTATAAAAATTTGGATTTAAAAAATTTACTAAAAGAAGTTAAGTCAGGAAGATTTTAAACGCGATCCTATCGCAGGCAATCAAGAAATTAACTAAACGCGCCAGAATATCGGTGGCCTGTCATGGGGCTATGAAAAGTCTGGATTCAAAGATTAAAGTAATCAGTAATACATGTAGTCTAGTCGAGAAAGAGTGGGTGAGTGATGTCTACCTTTAAAATAATTCTTCAGATTTTGCACTATGTAGTGCTATTTACTGCAAGTATTGTACTTAGGTAAGTTTCGACTGTGTTTTGATAATGTTAGTTCGTGTTTCTGTGTAAAACAATTTCGTCGTTATCCGATACTGTACTGTTAGATGTTTTCCAAACAGTCCACGGACGGTATCTTGGTTTTCTGATTTTAAATAAGATTTTGATTGAGCATATGCAACACTATTTTTTTAAACTTTATTCGGTGTTCTCTACTTTTTGTATATTAATCTATATTATAAAATATTCATTTAAATTTATTATTATTCTTCTTATAATTTAAATTATTATTTTTTATTTATTATTATTATTTTATTATTTAAAATCAATTTTTTAAAGTAAAAAAGCTTATAAATTTCCCTTAAAAACCCTTATAAATTTCATGGCTTTTTTTATTACTGTTCATTCATTTAAAAGAGTATTTAAATACTCATTTAAAAGTAATATTAAATATTTATTTAACAGTGTTATAATATAAGATGATAGTGGATGAACATTGACTTATTTATAAAATAAATAAATGAAGAGAATGCACTAAATAAGTTTTATTAAATGATGAATTCAACGATTAAAAGTTAAATAAGCATGTAAACATTTAATGGCTTCCTAAAATACATGACAGTTGTAGAATCTATAATTTTAAACTGATTTGATATAAAGTCAGTGGCCATTTTATATTCTTTTTTGAAAATATGGAGCTTTATATTATGTTCCAAAAAAGTTAATTTAATATTTATTGGCAGGGAAAATATTGTTCATTCTTTTCTGAAATAATAATTATTAATCATAAAATTAAGTCATCAATTTGAAAATGGAAAATCATTAATGTAATTCTCTTACTTATTTTTTTATCTATGAAAACTTCTTTTATTCTCAGTAATAAGATATACTGATAATTAACATTTTAAGAACTTTTTACTTAAGAATATTTAATAATTACTGTAAACTACTTGCTATTTTGCTATCAGTTTTTGTTTTTAGTTTATTAATTAAAAATCAAAATGCCGAGGATTAAGGTTTTATATAAGAGTTCTTTTGTGAAGATACAAAAAAAAATATAGTTAATAGTAGATAATTGGGGCATTAAAAAATCAATGCTGAAAATCCTTTAATACCCAGAAGGAAAATATAAATTCTTAAAGAATGAAACATTGTATAAAAAAATGGAATGAATACAAATTAGCATTTTTGCCCTTCGTAGGTAAGCATTTTTATTCCGTGTAACCCAATTAAATTTTAACAAAAAAATCAATCTTTCATCTAACGATAATTTTGTCATAATTTAATACCAAGAAATACAATAAGACCTCAATGACTAATTAGAGTAACATTGGAGATTTGTACAAAAAATAAAAAATGAATGTTTATTATAATGAAAACCTGCCGAAAAAATGTCAGAATGGTAGATAATCCATAAAAAAATGGTAGTTAATAATAAACTTTTTAATAAAAAAATAGTTCAAAAGAATAATAAATTGTTATTTCTTTTGAACTAATTCACAGCAAATAAATTTTAATTAATTAGGGCATGAATTTTGATTTTTTTTATTTGACAAACGTTTTTATTCTAGAAAAACACTTTTAAGAAGTTTGAAAAAAAGAACAATTTATAAATCCTTAATTAGCTTCATAAAAAGCAAATATATTTTGTTATAAAAAGTGGATTTAAATGTCTATTTTTTTTAAAGTAAATAAATGCTATAACAATTACATTATTTATACTAGAATATGACTCTTCTGATATGTATGTAAAAGTTGGCAAAATATAATAGCAAGAAATTTGCATTATTTTTCAATATAACACTAATTTAATTTTGCAATTAAAATTACATTTAAAATTTTTTCATTGTGATTTAATTTTTTAACTTTTGTAGATTTTATGGTCTTGGTAAATTTCAAAGAAACTCAATTAGAAAAGCACAACTCAATTATACAATTTTTATTTTATTTTCATTCTGATGATCTAAGCACTTATCAGCCGAAGTTTTAGAAATATATTTCCATGTATAATTATAAGTAATTATGGATATATAATTTTATTCGTATCCAGAGAGTAAGTTCAATTTATGATTAATGCCTCAAATACTGAGAAATCACAAATTGCACATGCGAGTAACAAATATTGGTTAGTGGACTTTAATAATAATATGGTAAACATTGCTATATACCAGCTGATACATAATGAATCGTCATCTTTATTAATACTGCAAAGCCCCAAACTCCCGTTCAGCGAAACTACGGCAGACGTTTCAGACTCCTGCATGATTTCTCCCTCTTTCGTTCAATGTGGTTGATTGAATACAAGACTTTGTCGGTTGAAGACGCTCAGCCAAATAAGCTTGAAAAGAGGAAGATTTTAAAAGAACTCTAAAAAGATTTCCAAGCATAAATTTGCTTAGTAAATCTAAACGCTGTTTTTTTGTTTTGTTTTTTTGCATCAACTTCCTTTAAAAGCAAGGATTTTCATTCCAGGTTTTTAAAGGGGTAGGACTTTATTTTATCTTTGAAACAGAA
This sequence comes from Argiope aurantia, assembly GCA_026543865.1. Taxonomy (NCBI): domain Eukaryota; kingdom Metazoa; phylum Arthropoda; class Arachnida; order Araneae; family Araneidae; genus Argiope; species Argiope aurantia. The sequence goes on along the minus strand of JAPMOR010010474.1, from coordinate 161,855 downwards.
ATTCGGACTATCCAGTATTCTGATGTAACTGAATTCGAATGATTTTTAAAATAAGATATTTAAAGATAATTTTCTTTGCCTACTTATATCGTAGAAATTGGTCTTTTCATCTTTAAATATTTTTACGTTTATTACCTTTTCTTTCAATAAATCTATATCCCCTGGGAGCACCTTAGATATGGGAATGAGAAGCTTTCCGTGAGGTGATTGGTTCACTTCACCCAGATAGGTAACAAATGGTGTGGGGATGTATATCTTATGGGAGTTTAGTTTAATTTAGTTATATTAACATCCCTTTTTTAAAGCAACACTAAAGTTGCTTTGGGAGGACTACATCTGAGCTGGCACCCCCTCTCCGAATTTTCCTACCACACTAGTTGAAGGATATTTGGCCCCGAAAGTAATCAGTGATGATCCTTAGGACTCAACCTTAGTTCCCACCAATGTTGTTGGGGAAGTAGATCCGGTTATTTATATTTTTTTATACTCTGAAGGGAGGATCGTAGTATTCAATTTGTGATTATAAAGAAATCAAAAATTATCCTCACATGATAATGCTCTGTGATATAGGGACACGAAAATAGATGGCTAGTTAGGACAAGTTTCTCAAAGGGAATGGTAAGAGTTATGTTTAAAAATAGTGTAAAATATTGACTGCAGAAAATGGTTTATTCCATTGTATTTGTCAATCCTTGTCGGGATCAACAGATCACATTCTTTAAATCTTAGATGTGATACTCATTTAACTGATTTAAGATTTTAAATTTTCAGTTTCGGTTTTTAAAAAATACACGAGGATTATTATATGCGATGACAAATTTCATATACAGTTAAATGCCCATCATTATAAATAAAGGAATTTTGTGAGCAATTGATATAAGATGATTGATTCAAAGTGAAAATGATTGCATTCGCTAGAGATACTGATCAGCACCAAATCTCAAAATTGCAGACAACGTAAAGAGAAAATTATTTTACAAGAGTTACTTAAAAAAAATCAAGAAACAAATAAGGAATATTTTCTGTTACAATTTTCGCTTTATAATATTCGTTAGGGAAATATTGAAAAGTTGTTCAAATGAATAGATAGTGTCTTTGAATTTTTCAAATCATGGTCCAAAAATATAAAGTGAGGAAATTTGCTTTCTACTATTAAGATATTTTTTTGGAAATTAATTAGTATTCTTAATTTTACCCTGGCCTAATTTCTTCTTAATTTTAAGATTTTATCAGGGACAAAATTATAGTTCCAATTTAAAAAACTGCATGTTTTACAAAATTTGCATATTCTTAATCAAATTTAATTTTTGTAACTGACTATTATTTTTTAAACAGATTAATTGACAATATACGTTTTAAAATCTTTGATTTGTTTAATCTAAGAAAAAAATTATTTAAATATTTCTAGAGACATGAAATAAAATCTTCAATCAAATTTGATATTCTTTCATATAATTTTTATTAACAATTTACAATTCTTTTTATTAATTTTAAAGCTCAGGAAAGCAATCAAATACGCAAATATCTCCGATTTAGTTTAAGAATCAATTTAGTGTTTTAATTTTTAGCCATCTGATGTAATATGGTAAAAGGATTTGAGGAATAAGACGGATGATATTCTAGAAATTGCATGAAAGAGATAAATTTAAAATCAATGAAACAATTACAGACATCGTTACTTACGAAGTGAAATTGTAATCCGATTGGAAATGCGCAGACGACATTTGGAATAACTATTAATTTTCATTTATAGAAAATTATTTGTAGAAAAGTTTCTAATTTATGAATGTAAGGATTTCTGATGACACATTCGACTGTAATTAATAATTAATAATATGCACGTTGTGGCAAAGAAATATGTCCTAAGTGATTGAACGATTTTTAAGCGAAAACAGCATTTTCCCTTCTATGTAGAACAATAAAAATGAAGACATACAGTTATATAATTTAAAGGAATAGTATCATTCGGAATCTAATAATGTTTTATTTATGCGAGACAAATTTCTCTTTTGTTGTAGTTAAAAGATCATGTCAGAGAAATTGACATCATCTAATGGATTAACATGAAACTGTATAGCTGTGTGTTCTTTAATAAATCGATATATATAATCGATGAATTTCGGTTGCACTGATATTTATAGAATATTCAAAAAGCAATGTGGTTAATAATTATTGACAGGTTGATAAATCATTGCAGATTTCTCATAGAATGAAACCGTGAATCAATTATCCGGATCAATTTATACCAGATTCTATTCAGATAGTTGGATAATTGAAAAAAAATATTGCAATGACAAAAAGTATTTGCTGCTAATGTATTAATTTAAAGAAATGTAAATATAATTTGTGTATTATATTTTATATATTTAGCCATTGTATGAAAGTATCGGTCCTTGAACATATCAGTTAAAGCCAATTATTTCATTTCCTTTACTCACTTCATTCGAAATGATTTTATTTTTGTACATTTCTTTGTTTTAGTTCAAAGTGATTCAGAGACTTAAAGTTCTGATAATTGGATAATTTATTGCAAAATCATTAATATTTTTTAATCCGCATGTACACGCATAGAGTCTTAGTGGAATTAGTATTTCAGTTTTACTACATAATTCTAGAAATATCTCAAAACTGGTATTTGTTACTTCTTTAACCGTTTAGAGAGAGCAACAAACATAGGGAGTTTCATTGTTTTCATGTTAAATTAATGATTATAAGAATGCCCGCACTTATTCGGATAAAAGAATGATTCTAAAGTAAGCGTAACATTGAGTGTAGATTTTTTTTTTCAATTTCTGCCGTCAAAGATAGGAAGACACGTATGAGTTTTATAAGGGAGACATATCTGAGTTTTATATTTAAAGAAAAAAAGAAAAAAAGATTCATTTTAATTTTGAAATTTGTGTCTATTTTCAAATGTATTCTTAAACAGACAGAAATCCAAAGCATTATTAATCTATACACGTATCTCATTCATTAAAATAAATGAGAATTTAAAACATTAAAATTTTCGTCTTTTTTTATCTAAAGTTTGCCTTTTTCTCTATCGTTCTGTGTATGTATGTATTATTTTGATATGTAAGCGAATATTTAAAAAGAGCAAAGTTGCACTAATACATGACTTTAACAAGGCATATTAAATGATTTGGAATATATGCAAATATATACCTTAAATATATTAAAAGCATGTTTCATTTAATGTTAAATGTATATTAAATGAACAATTCTAAAAGTTAAGAATATATAATACTATAAAATATAATTATTTTTGTTAATAGACATGCATTACAGAACTAAAAATCCATAGTTACAGCAGGAGAAAAAAAAACTGAAATTCTTATTTCAATAATCTGAAATGCTAAAGAAAGAATTTAATTTAATACTTCACTTAGATGTTTTTTTATTCCTTTACTGGACGCACAAAAAATTATACCTAAATGTCAGAATCACAGAAAAAAAAACTGCATTTCTTAATTAAGAAAAAATTAAAATATTATTTATTCAATTTTTTTAAATGTATTAAGTAACTTTATCTAATACAAAAAAAAAAAAAAAAAAAACCTCAACATAAGTTAAATGGCGAAATTTTTACTTTTTTTTTTTTTACACTCTAACTATTTTATTAAGACATAAAAATTTAGATTATTTTTTCTTTCTGTAATAATGAAGTTATAAATTTTTCCTCTTAAAAAATGCTGTACCTTTTCCATTTTTTTTGTCCTCGTGTTTTTGAAAATCTCTTAGAAATAAAATTAAAGATAACATTAAAAAAGAATAACAGAAAGAAAAATGATTTTGAAAAGAACGATTCTTGAAGGAACAAGATCAGTTTTTTTAGAATTTTGGAGAACCATTGTTATCTTTAGAGAATAAGTAAAATGAGAATTACAAATTATAGCATGAAACAAGAAAAAAATATTCTAATTTCCATTTCCAAAAAATAAAATAAAATAAAAGGAATATTTCTCATTTTCCTCATCTGATTGCTAAGAAAAGCGTTCCCATAATCAGAAACAAGTATTATCATTCTGAAATCGCCAGAAACTGTTAAGATTTGATATTTCCCCATCAATATATTGTGACTCAAGTTTCATTTTAATTGAATGAATTTTCCTAACGAAAAAGCATAATTCTACTTTAAAGAAAGTTTGTAGTATTGCAATTCGAATAGGAAAAGACTCAATTTTTTTGAAGAAAAATGATTATTTGGAAATTAATGACTAGATATCGTGTTTCATGAAAAGAGTTTCCGAAAATATGTATAAGGCGTGACAATGAGTTCCTAAAATAATTGGCTCACAACATATTTGTGTTAAGATTTCTTTCGTGCAAATTAAATTCATATTTTTATTCTTTTAAAGATAATAATCTTGCTGTATTTACCTTAATAAATTAATCAGCAGTGTTTAATGTCAAAATTACTAGAATATTATTATTTCTCAGTGCACACTTCATTGACAATCGTATTTAGTGCATAATTTATATAATGTTTAAACTCATTTATTTTCTGCATACAGTTTATATAATTTTTGTAAACTGATTTGTCAATATTTAAATGACATCCAAAAGAGGAAAAGATGAACAGAAAAAAAGAAATAGAACCTAGTCAAGAAGACTAAAGAAAATAGAACCAAGAAATGTAATGAAGTAATTCCAAGTCGTTTCAAGAAATGAATCATTAACTACCAATCCATTCAGCTAAATATTATATGATCATGAATAGAAAATGAAATTTAAATATTCCCATAAAATTTTCGTAATAATATTGCCACGAAAATGCTTGTAATATTTTACAAGCAGTTTAGATAGAAAAATCAATTTATATTCTTGAAAGTGCTATTATGGTGAATTTATTTGCTTAGTTTTTAATTTATTCATTTGATATCCAGTTATAGGTGTTTATCATAGAAATGAATGAATGTTCATGTGTTTGATATGTGCTGCCATCTACAAAAGGCTGCTTAAATGTACAATAGAAACTGTACAATGGAAATTCCTTTTCCCTAGTTTATATGGAAATAATATCAAAACTGAAATCACTACTTCATTCCCAGATATTCTTTAAGATGATATAAATAACTGACTATTTTCTCTTCTGTGCTCTTATAAATATCACGATGTTCAGATTCGTAATATATCGAATTCAGCTTCTCAAGAGATTCAAATATTTAACAGTAGTTAATTTCCAATCATTTATATAGGAAAATGATATCTATAGTGAAACCATTGATTCATAACCAGATAAATTTTAGAAGATATAAATAATATAGCCATCTTCTTTTCTCTGTGCTCTTATGAATGTTGCGCTTTTCAGATATTTGTAATAAACCGAATTCAGATTTTCCAACGTCTTAAATTTCCTACAGAAGTTCACTTCTAATAGATTAAATTTTTAAAAATTGATGCATAGAAACAAAGGAAAAATCAAAACTTCTTCATTGTAAAGCAACGATATTTATAAATAACCCATTAGAATTTCCTACTAATGCTTCCTGATAATGATGCGTATGACTTAAAGTGTTTTCCAATGAAATATTTTCGCAATGTAATGGGGTAGAAACGGAAAATAAATCTTTATTGCCATTTCCTTTTTATATATGAAAATTATTTTTAGAGTCTTAATGACTCGAATGGGTATAATCTTCAAGGAGAATTAGGACAATCGTTTCGAGGAAATGCATTTACAGAACTGAAAGTATGCCCTTTTGCTGACAATTACATTTATATATCGTATACGAAATTGACCTTTAAGTTCATTTCAAGTTATTTTGCCCAAACGCTTTTTGAACAATCCTTAAAGGTTTTCTTTCAAATCTATAAATTCTTTATCCTCAAAATAATTCGCTGCGAAAGTAATCTGAACCTTATCTTGCTAGAATAACCTATTTTAAAAATAACTATAAGTCTTCTTATAAGGTGGATATAATACTCGGTGATACGAGGTCTTTTAATTATCAAACTGAATGCATATTGAGAAATAAAAGAGAATAGACTAATACAAATAGCTTAGTGTATTATCGATATTATTTTATGTCGAATTATGTTATTTGGTTCAATTTGATAAAAAGATACACAATTTAAAGATTTAATAATTGTCTTTCATTTGAGTATACAATATAGGAAATCAAATAGATAGAGAACAAAAAAGAATTGAAAACGCTGACTGGAATATGACCAAAATGGGAAATTCAGAACTAGTTCTAACTTGTCTGATCTGAAACATGGATTTGGGATGAGACACAATAGTGGAAGAAGGATAGCAGCTTTTCCACGTATTTAGCAGAGTAATCATAAATTATTTATTTACCTTAATTTTTACTGTATTTATAAATAATGAAATTAAAACTTTTGAAATTGTCATTTCTTATATTTCACAGAATTGTATTCTAGAGCAAGTTGCTGAAATCAGTAATAGCAACCCTAGGTGAAATGAGGCGTCAAAAATCGGTGGTCTGATGATCCATTCTTCGACTGCTGTTTCCATTTTTCGACTAAAAAGATTAAACTAAATCACTAGCATCGCCACCTTTGCAACAAAAATATCGCTACAATACCATTTTAAATATTTTTATTATGATAATCACATTTTTATTTTTTTAAAAAAGGAGTGGTTTTCAATTGGAAACTTCGTAATTTTGACATGGTAAACATAAATTATAGAAATTATAGATTTTTTTTAAGAAAAAAAACAAATATATATATTATTTTTTTCATTAAATAAATGCTAAAAATTATGTTAAGTTTTTTTTAGTGTACCGTATACACTGTATGATACCAGCGTTCAATATTTTAATCATGTTCAGTAGAACGATATGATTCAATAAGATGTCATATATTGGCAATTCTTTGGCAAAAATAGAAGGAATTATTTTAATTTTATTTAACTGACAGCAATTGTTTTCTAGTTACTTGTTATAAGAATATATATATATAAAACATTTTTAATTACAAATAAAAATTGCTTTATTTTACAAGTAAATAATTAATTTTATCACACCGTTAAAACAAATGAAATTTATAATTTCTCGAGTATATACCTATTTAATATCAGCTTGTGCTTATCTCAAAAAGAAAAGCATCAGAATATAAATTAAACGAGTGTGAAATAAGGAAGGAATCAATGAAATAATTCTGAAACACATAAAAATCTGTGATATATGTTTGAAAAAATTTATGTTCCATAATTCTGTACAGTTAAAATGCCTTATATCTTAAGATTCTAATTCAAAAATATTAGGAAGGTACATAAACATATTTAAAATCTCAGAAATGAAAAAGACCTCAAACCTAGTTCATATTCATTATTTATTTCTCTTATACTATTCTAATCATATCACCATGGCAGTATTTACCTTACCGTGTATTTACACTATAAGGGCACTAAATTGGCAAATTGGGATTCTAATTGTTCAAAGAGATGATTACAGAGAAGCAATGACGAAATTTTAATGACTGGATAGGCTCATTCTATTTCCCCAGAGATGATGGGCAAGTTTCTGGTGGAAATTTTAGAATTACCGAGAGACTGTTTACTCTGAAGCTCTATTCTTTTAAATGGCATCTCTTTTACTGTAAACACATTTTAACTGGGCCTATACAGTTCTAATATATGCTTATATATACACTCGTTTTGTTCTCTCTGATGCCAATTAGATTTAAAGCCTGTTTCTTTGTAATAAATATTTGAACAATATGTATCATAAAATGAAAACTTTATTTCGAATGTTAATAATTCTTTTTAAAAAAAATCTGTTGAATTTTATTTTTTTCTTTCATTATCTAATATAAAAATTATTCATTTGGAAAATTTCGGTTTAGTTTTTCATGCAAATATCAATTAAAATGTGTTTGTCGTAAAGATCGCTAAAACGAAGAGTTCTAAGAATATATGTTGCTTAACTTAGGACTTAAGACTTCTATTTATTAATATTTCAATAATGGTATAAAATTTTGTTGCTGCAGTTGTTGAGAATTTTGCTGTTTAGGAAAATATTTTTGTTTTATTTTATTTTAAAAATGAGGTTAATGAACTTTAGTAGGACATAATGGACATTTTTTTTAACTCGCTTTCAAGGATTTCATTTTTTTATTTGGATGAAACTGAAGGATTTCATTTTCAAGGATTTTAATTTTTACATAAGCCTTGAATGAAGAAAAAGAAATCATACATAGTATGTTTTCAACTACCAAATTGTTAATACTTATCAAGCAATAATTATGCTTGCATTTTTATAAATCTTACAAAAAATATTTCGTTTATTTTCATTTTTTTATTATTTTGAATAATAGTTACATAAAAAAATTGAAATTCTTTCCTGTAGATGAAGTGCATCTTATCCTTTAAGCATAGTTCCTAAGGTATTTAGTCTTATGATTTGCTTGTAGTTTCTTTGCATTTGCTTATGTGTTTTCATGTGCAATTTTGGTTTGATCATTTGGTTTGATAATCATTTAAGATTAAATTCCCAATAAAATAGAAAACATATCTTAAATTCATTCTCTCATCATTTATCTTAAAAAGAAAGTTTCAACCAACATATTAAGAACATGTTATTTTACCTTTAATAGCAATAAGAATTTCTCCGTTTTCTCAAAAAAAAAATCGTTTATATCTTTCTAATGCATTTTATGATTTGTGATTTATACTTTATGAACACTTAATGAAGCATTTAATAATTCCAGATCCTTATTTACTTAAAATCATTATAAATTAATTAATTTGCATTTGATAACTTCACTGTAGCGAAATTCGAACTATGTAAAAATACCTTTAGTCATAACTTAAAGAAAATTTCTCAAACAGGTTAAATGATGTAAATAACTAATATCTTCTATTTGGTTCTGGCATATTAGGAGGATCATTAATTAATGCAATGCTCAACTAAATCTAAAAAATGAGAAAAACGGCAAATAAAAAAAAGGAGTGCGTTCAAAAATACATTACTTAAAATAGCGTAGAATATTATTTAAATAAATAAAGAATATTTAATTCAATTATTTTAATTTTCCGTCTGTTTAGTTAATGCAATTAAATATCGAATATATTACTTTGCAAACAAATGAATACAAATTTGTATAAATATTTACAAGAGAATACTAACCTGAATTTCTATATAGAAACACGGGCTGTTATAAATATACGCGAATTAAAATATTTTAAAAATAAACTTTTAAAGAAATAATAGATTTTCGTAAATTAATTATAAAAATGTCTTCGCGTACCTTCCTTAAATGCCATTATAACCATTTTGAAAGTCATAAAAATATTTGAATTTTTTAAACAATTTATTTAGCATATTTTCCACAAAAAATTTAAATAATGAATAATCCGAATTATTTAAATTTAGCATGTTTATTATTCAAGGTCAGTATACGAATATAATTATTTCTTCTGAACATTAAGAATATCTTAGACAAATAGATAAGTTATTTTGACCAATTTATAGCCAACATTTATTAGTATATTCGCTAATAGAGATCAAAGTGATTTTACAGAATCTTGTTCTCGTAATCTTGAATGTAAATCCGTACTACCACGCAGAAATGGATATATATATTGGAGTGGGAAATTTTAAAACGCGAGTGCTTGTTCACCTGTTATTCTAATCATTTCACCGTAGCGAAAATCTACAATCTCAATAGTTGATAGTCAAATCAAATTTAAATGTGGAAGTCTTATCTTAATCATTCACATATATTTATTTTATATACGAATTCCATTTAGAATAAATATAAAATGAGAATGTGATATTTTTTTGACTATAGTTCTATGGTATAAAAGTTTATAGACAATATGAAGAATTCAGGGAAATATTGTTTAGAGTTTCTAAAGGGATATATCCTTGTCAAAATTAAATTATAAATTCCTTCCACAATGGCATGAAATATGCACTTTCTTCTCCGTGCTAATTCAACAGTGGTTTCCATTCAATTACTCTAATATACTCTTGTCAGTTGCATCTGTAATTCTCATATGTCGTTCCCTTCTTTGTATCACGATACATTAAATATGCCCAAAAACATGTTTTACCCAGGTCATCATTCTGTGAGATGTTCCTTGACTCAAGGAAACGTCTTTCAATAGAATTTTGCTTCTCTCATGATTCAAGAATAGTTTCAAATGAATATTTCCGAGTCGAGGTTATCAGATCAAGTCCCTGGATTATTTAGCTGTAATCATCATTCTTCACGAAAATTTGAATATATCCGAGGTCATAGTTTTCCAGTTCCCACATTTCTGTTCGATGCATATACCAAGATATGAGTTTATCATCTTAGCCCATCGTATATGAATCGTCTCGAAGTTTAATTGTCGAAATGGAAACAAAGAAAACTGCTAATATTTGAACCAATTATTATAACT
>JAPMOR010010474.1:77772-151095 GCA_026543865.1 Argiope aurantia | reverse complement strand
ATTTAGAATAATTGAAATTTTTAGCTTAAAAATAAAATTTATTCAAAATGAAGAGTTGAATAAAAATTATAAAATATCCTGCTTATTAGTTAAATTTTATATTTTAAACAATAATTGCTACAAAATTGACTGCTTAGATCATATGAAATAAATATCATATTTTGTTGATTATTTTAAAATGTCCTAATTTACTGATGTGCTAATATTAAAGACACCTGATCTGTTTTGATATATTTAATATTTTTATATATTTAAATAGTGATTTATATTAAATACACAATATTTCATATCCCGTCGATTTCTGATTGAAGATTTATATGTCAATGTTAAATTAAAGCGCTTGAAGTGTGCAGTGAATAATGTTATTTTGAACGAAACTAAATTCAAAAGATTGACTAAGATAAATATTAATAAAACTCTTTACATATTCAAAGATGAGGCAAGTGAACTATGTGGCGTAAATTTCCATCTACTTCAAAGGGAAAACAAAACAAAATATTCAATTTCGGGTATTTTCAACTGCAAATATTAATTAGAGAACGAGGTAGTCGTGTGAAAAGTTTGATGCAAACTTTATCTGCCATTCGTGCATTTGCCTATTCATCAGAAGTTCTGTCAGCTGTGCTATCCATCTTCGAAACAATTAAGGATTAAAGCAATTTGATTAAAATAGTCTTTCGATAATTTCGTGGGATGTTGGCATTGCTGAAAATTTTAATGACATATAATCATTCTGTGAGTCGGCGAAGATTTTCGGAAGCATGATTAAATTTATAGATAATAAAGATTGACGCTTACAGGAAGTCAGTGAAATGTTTTAAGGACATCATTGTTAACAGAAGAGTTACGTATTTTAGAGAAATTTCAGTGATATCTTGACATGCGTTAGAGACCTACATGTTTAATTCAGAGAATTTAAATCTTTGTATTTAAAAGTAGGAAATTAAAAAGTATTGTTTCTAAATATTAAAAGTATCAGTTATAATAATTTCTAGAATGATTATATCAATATTCAGCAATTTTAGAATATTCATTTTATAATAGATATCAAGTAAATAGAAAGTGAAAAACTTTAAAAGATTCAATCAAAATCAACAATGGTGTGAACTATTGAATGAAATGGATGCATTTTTGTAATATGCCAAATTACAAAATGCGTCAGTAATAAACAAATTATCTGAAACTGAAATTTTAAAAAGAAGTGGTTTTCAGCCTACAGGAGATCTGAAATGTGCGAAGGTCAAATTTAGAGTGAGGATTTTCAGATGATTACATTACTTTCTATTTGTATGCCTCGTATACCAGAAAGTTTTAAAAAATAAAAAGGTCAAGTTTCATCATTTTGTTTAATTTAGTTTATTGGTTTTACTACATATTATACATTTATCTCCAATTCTAGAGAATTGATTATTTAAATTTCAAATTAAGTATTCTATTTTTTACATAAAATTCTAACATACATGGCATGTGCTCTCACACAAAATGCAGTATCAAAATTGTGAGAATAAGTGTATGAAGAGTATAGAGATTAAATAAATCACTCAGATATACTTAATGTTTTTACTATAAATATAATGGCTTAGTTCTAATATTGTAGTATGAATAATGGGCATTTTGAAAATATACATTTAAATTTTATATTAAGACTGCCCATTTAAAATTAGTATATTAAATAACGAAATGTTAATAATGTAAGCAATGGGTATGTATGCATATTTATATGATAATTCATAATACGTGTTAATAAATAAATAAACCATTTTATTTTTCATCATCCAACCATTAAAATATTTTTGAGTTTGATATCAATTTATCTAAATAAATTCATTTAGATAATTAAATGAAATTACTTTGGTTGATAAATACTCAGAAAAATTAATAATTAACTGACAAGAATAATTTATGAAAAATTTTGTAATAAATATAAAGTAATTTAAGAATTTTTCATGTATTGCTTATTATGGAAGAACTCAAAATTAAATTTTAAATTTCTTAATATAAATGTTTAGACTTACACTTTTATACTATAAAATTTAAGTAAGAATATTTCTTTGAAAATAGAAAAAAAAAGAATCATCAATCTGACATGATTACACTGATGCATAATTATGCAAAAAATAGATAATAGCTTATGATAAATTCGGAAATAATGTAAAACTGTAATTGATAATGTCGCAATAAAGTGGGACAGTTTTTCTTTTCTGTGCAGTAAGCTAGGTGTTAAGTTATGTCATTTATTTCTCTCTGTAATGAATCTGACTTAATTTTCAATAAAATTAAAAACAAATGTCAAAGGTGGATTTGTATAATACCACAAAAAATATTCTGCTATAAGTATCATCATTTATAAACTAGTTATATCAGTAGTGATTAGTTACTTATCAACATTAATTATATCAGTAGACATCATTAACTGATTGTTTCAGTGACGTTTGATGTTTAGTGAAATTTATATTCATATATTCAACTATATCACTGTATGGTAGAAAAATGATATTTGAAACGAAATTATGCAGCTACATATTTTGAAAAGATTTTTTTATCACTAAAAATGTTATCTGAATTAGGACTATACTTACTTAAAGCATTTCATATTTAAATGCTTATAAAAGAGAAAAAGGATTTAAAAATCAATTTTTTTGCATTTCAGGAGTTCCTTTCAAATTACATAATTGAAATGAATCCTATCTTTTCATTGCTTAATATATTTGCATACTTTACTACCGAATAAATTGCTAAAAAGGTTTCCAACAACTAAAAAATTCATTTTATTTCTGGAAGTCTGAAAATTCTGAACCATTCGACAAAAACTTAGCCAGACTTTTCTCTGTAACAACCCGGTGCACTTTTCTCCTTTTTTTTTACATCCCATTAATATCCATTTTCATCAGAATTTCCAGGGTTTCGAAAGCAACATTTTCCCCTGAGTGGGAGCATTAAGAAATATAAGACTCGAGAGGCGCTTATGCGACAACAGGAAGAATTTTTATACCACATGCGGAAATAATGTTGCCCTATATACCTCATGGGGTGCCCTAATGCTGCAGAAGCCCCGTTGAGGTTTTCCTATAAACTTTTATTTAAAACATTTTCTTTTCAATATTTGTTTTCTGTATTCAGAACCTTTTCAACTCAACTTGGCAGAATAATTTCGGTTTTTTGAATGAATTTGCAAAGTTCTCAAAAAAGAAATATTTTCAGATTTTCGTAGATATTTTTTAGCTTTGATCATCTGGTGCAATTCGATATACTTCTAAATTTTCTTTATATTTGTTCTTTTTGTCACAGATGTTAGCAGTTTTACATTTTGTTCATTGTTTTTAACTTTAAATACATCCTTGACGTAAACAGAAGTAATTTGTTGCCTTTTGAAAGCTTAGAATTATTTATTTGTACTTATTTGTAATATAGCGATAAGAAATTATAATTGGTATAATTCGAATTAATATTATTGGAATAAACAAAAAAAATATAATTCCTGCATATATATATATATATAGTAACCAGTCTAAAGTAAGAAATAATTTGAAAACGAAACTAAAATGAAAACGAAAACAAAACAGTTTCGAAATCGCAAATAAAATCATTTCCTTTTCAAACTAAAACCAAAAATGGAACAGGAAAAAACTTCATAGTATTTAGAGAGCGCAAATGCAGCTACTTCTAAAACACAGATGAACTGATACAAAAGTATAAAATCAAGTTAATATGAAAAACAAATAAACCAAATAAAAAAAAGAAAAAAAAAGAATCCGGCCTGAAGACATTTTCAAGGGTCACCCTCAGGCAGGAATTCAAAAAAAGGGATTTTTTCTGTTAAGAAAATGCAGACAATGAAGTCTAATAATGATTACAAATGATACAAAACAATTGTTTTGTATTTTCCTTTCTGTTAAAAATGGTATACTCTTGGGCCTAATTTCAGGGGATTTTCGGGTCACGAGAAATCATTATTAGACTTCATTGTCTGCATTTCCTTCTTTTTTTATTTGGTTTAATTTTTATTTGGTTTATTTGTTTTTCCTATTAATTTTAATTTTATACTATTGTATATATATATGTATATATATATATATATACGTGTGTGTGTATACAAGAATTGCTATAAAGATAATCAAGGTTTAATGCTGGTCAGATTGGAAAACAAAATATCAAAGATACTACTGGGATGACAATATTTTACAAAAATATCTCAGCCAAGTTAGGAATAAAAGCAAACATTTTTTCTTGTGTAACGAAGTGATTCTCTACCGTTATTATAAAATATGGATTATTGGAATAATTGCACAATTTGGATCAATTTTGAAAGCTGCTTCTGCGAGAAAAAATAATAAATCCTTCAATACAGGTAAGATGGTGACAGAGTATAAATATTAAGCGTTAGAAAAAATTATGAAATTTTCAATGTTTCATTAATTTTATATTGGATGTTTGGAATAAACTAATGCTTCAATCACAATTACTATATATTGCTATTTTTTACAACTACATAAATGTAAATTTTATATATTTGATTTTATTAACATTTGAATTTCACACTTTTATCTGCTATAAAAGAATGCGAACAACCATAAAAAATTAGAATTACAATGTGAACAGCCATGCAAAACGTTCCCATTATCTAGATAATGTTTAAAATATCTCTCTTGTCCCTTCTTTGCTTCATATACCTTCACTCACAAATTCATTTTAGTCTTTAAGTTTCTTGCACATTAATGGATAATATTTAGAAGCATGAAATTGAAAGAATGTTATGATTATGAATAAAAGGTTCATGAATAAAATTGAATAAAATTGTTTATGAATAAAATTGATTATGAATAAAATTGTTTTATTCATAATCTAAATGTTTATTTATTAATAAAAGTTGTATTCCTAATTTCATTACTACAAGAGTCTGAATAAAAATACAACGATGTTTAACATCTGCAATATTAAAAGTGAGCTGAGCAAATTCTCAGGCTTCACAAATTCGTAATTTAACAGTAATAAAATTTTTCTGAATAAATTCTAATACAGTTAAATACGTTCTTATTTTATCAACTGTAAATTAAAAAAATAGTTCTAACATTAGCACGACGAATTAATATCATTACATCCATGTACTGATAACAATAATACCTTCTTTTGGCTCATTTAACGTAGAAAAAGATAAACTTATCTTAAGCCTTCATTAGAAACGCGCTTCATCTTCCGAAAACGTGTTTTTATTCTGTTTTTGCCCAATATTTATTTCTTAATGCAGTTAATTGGAGCAGAGGAAACATTTGTCTGAAATAAATTCAGTGAAATAACTTCAGGTTTTAATCCTGAAAACGAGTGGAATACATCTAACAGCAGCAGAGATACTTAGAAAGGCTTCACTGAACACTGGATATGCATTTTAAAGGTTAGATGGATCTTATGCTAGTGTTATATCGAAACACAGTAAGTTCTCAGAAAGTAAAATGAATTTTAATGAACATTATAAACATGTGAAACTTACATGCAAGCACATTATTTTTATGGTATTAATTGACATTATATTCTAACTAAAAAGTAAAGAAGAAATAAAGTAATTTAATAAATGGTATCAGTGTTTTATTACTATTATAAAAGCAATTATTAATATAAAGACCTTTGAATATAAATAGAAATCTCTTATTCAAATTAAAATTGCATGATGATTTTATTTAAAAGCGAAAACTCTACCAAATACATTTTAAAGTTTTATATAACGAAGCCAGAAAACTTCTTAGAATATATATGTAGGAAAATGTTGAAAATATTCATGGAGGGAATGTACAAATTAAATTCGTGGTAAGCATATCTGTAATTATCGTGTCGATTTATCAAAATATCGGTAACATGGGAGCAGAATGTTTACAAAAATTTTCATATTAATTTCTAATACTAAGCATATTAAATGTTTTATTAGTAACCCAAACAAACTTTAATAAAAGCTATTTATATGTTTTTATGTTACATCATTTAAATCAGATATGTTAAAGAAACGTCTATATCGTCCGAAATTTGTTTTTTTTTTTTTCGCTTTCAAATTTTCTTCAACGTTTTCGTTTATTTAAATTTTTTTATATCAAATTTAATGTGCAAAAGATATTTTCCAAACTATAGCATGATTCTTTAAAATTTGCAACTTTTCCACAGTATCTTATAAAATAGAAAATTGGATTATTACAATTTGTGTAAATTTGGAGGCATCTGGTGGTGGTCTGAAATAAATTAAATCCATTACAAAATTATTTCGCTATATGAGATTGATAATTTTGAAAAACAAATTATTAATGATGATGATACCATACATATATATATTTATAACAACTAGAGTACTTTATCCTTAGTTTTTAGCGCATCATGATAAAATTTATTTGTATAAATGATATGGAGAATATTTAAGTGTAAAAGAAAATAAAACTACAAGAGAAAAAAGTATTAGAAAACCTACCACCATCTGTTTTTTTTCAGTAGATGATAGAATATTTTTTTCTTTTCAAATAAATCATCAAAATTCATTTTTGACAAAATGAATTTTGATGAACATTTGATAACTATCAAAATTTTGATAAACATTTGATAACTGTCGAAATTTCGATAAACAGTTGATAACTGCGGAAATTCTGATTAACATATTTCGAAAGTTAAAGCATTGCCACTAAAAAACACTTATGTTGGAAATATGACAAGGATGGGTTATTTTCATTAAGGGAATTTAAATGCTCAGTTACTGATATACGATTCAAAAACATCATTAATCACAATTTCAAATCTCCATTTCCAGCTGTCTATTTGTGGCCAAAATCCAATAATCAGTATATCTTTAAACATTTTAAATGAACTACGAATTAAAAAAGTTAGTCGATAGAGTTTTCGTTAAGGATTAATACGAAGGGAAATTACGAAGGGAAATTTCGGATTTAAATCTTGTTTCGGATTTAAAAAAAAATTTTGATAAAAAATGAAGAAAGAAGTGAATTGATAACAGTGATAAACGAAGTGAATTTCATCTTGTTCTGGCTTTAAAAGAATAGACTGATAACTGTCGAAATTTTGATAAACAGTGAAGAACGATGTGAATTGATAACAGTGATAAAAGAAGTGAATTACATCTTGTGTTGTCTTTTAAAGAGATAACTGTCGAAACTTTAATAAACACATTTCGATAGTAAAACCATGGCCACTGAAAACCACTTATGTTGTAAATATGATAAGGAAGGGTTATTTTCATTAAGGAATATTTAACTACTCAGTTACCGATATACGATTGAAAGCATCCTTAATCTCAATTTAAAATTTCCATTTTCAGCTGTCTATTTGTGGCCAAAATACAACAAACCGTATGTTTTTCAAAATTTTAAATGAACTTCGAATGTCAAAAAAATTAGTCGATAGAGTTTTCGTTAAGGACAAATAGGAAGTGAATTTCATCTTGTTTTGGATTTAAAAGAACAGAGAACGAACTTTATTTGGAAATACTTCACAAGAATATAAATGCAACGACCGTTTTCTTCCAAAATGTTTCAGAATTGAATTTGTATCCTCTGAAATAAGAGAACTTGACAACCTGCATTTGAGGGTTTAGCTGAAATAAACTGTCTCTGTTTGGTAAAAGAAAAAGGACATTCAAATCAAAATATCAGACGAAAATTAAAATTTTTCAAGTGGATTTGATTCATTTGAAACGTGACTAAACCAACCCGTCTTCTGAATACAAATTATTGCTGTTAAGTGAGGCTCTTTTTCTTTATTTGTTCAATATTACAATCTTTTAAAATGGACCAAAGTAGTATATATGCATTTTGTAGTGGTTAATATTTTTATTTGTTTTTTTTAATGGATTGAAAATATTTTACTATAAAAGCACGTTTAGGTATTTCTATTATCTTGGATATGATTTTTATTAGTATACTATAATTACTTATGCAATTTATTTTGAAATTTCCTTTTCTGTAATGATTAAGATGGCTGAAAGATAAAGAAATGGTGTTATATGAAACACATTAATTGTAATCAATAATTATCCTGCATAACAACAGATTATTTAGAAAAATGAAGCTGCTACTGTTTGTTTCAGTATCCTGAGACGATCACATTTCGACGATTATATCTCACTAAAGGCTGAGACGCAAGATGGTGAGCTCATTCCCGGAATTCTTCGCCATCTCTTGACCTTGATTTCTACCATATTAGATACTTTTCGTTCAATTTTTTTTTCACGAGAATGTCAGTATCAGTCGTTTCTGACCTTATCACTTTATTTTAATTAAGTCTTGTGTAATCCGATATCACGTTTATTTTAATTTAGTTTGTGAGTAATTCGATATCACGTTATTGTTACATGTAAACATCTCCTGCTTTCATCTTTCCTCTTACCCCTATTTTGACAATCTAAACCCATCTAAACGCCTGTACGAAAGCATGGAGGATTTTCCAATCCGTTGACAAACCATTGTTAATAAGAAACATGAAGCACATTGGTTTGTTTGTTAACAAACAAACTAAACACTTCTGTAAAAGATTTTTTTCAAAGATCCTATAATGAAAGTTACACTGATAAATGCGAAAATAAGAGATCAACTTCGCATTAAAAAGTCTATCCTTAAATTTTCTTCAATACAATTTTAATAGTAGAATTTTTAATGCCAAGTTGAATCTCTCCTTTCCGCATTTCTCTCTGAAGCCTTCATTATGTACAATCTTAAAAGATTAATTTTTTCCAATTATTATGAAGAAAATTTGATCTTTTTTAAAAATTTCTTTGATAGTTTCGCTTTTAAATTCTTTCTCGTTCGATTTAAAAAATTGTGCACTCACGCGAGGTTTCATAGAAGATTTGTACGACTCTCCAATGTGGTATTGAAATTTATTATAAAAGTAAAATTTGAGCATTTATTTACAAGAAACTTCTGATGCTACTTGATGAGAGAACAAGTTTGTTGGCTATAAATTTATTACACAATACGAATGTATCCTTCTTGAAATTGTGAATGAAATTATGAGAACAGAATTTAAGATTTAGAAATGAAAAGTTAATGAAAATGTTATTAAAGATATCAATATATAGATGCAAATGATCAAACATCACATTAGTGCTAAAAAACTGAAAGATCATTTCTTTTGAAAAATGGAAGGCGATAACTATAATAACAGCTGCTGCGGAATTTTTTTTTTTGCGAAAAGTAATGGCTTAGAAGTAGATGTGAGAATAATTACCCAGAATAGCGACTAAGTCAAACTGGGGTGAAAAGAAAATTTGTTCACTGTAAGTATTTTATGATATCTGTGCATAATCGATACATTTTTGTAATCATTAGTTCTTATGAAATTGAAAATTTATATTTCATATACATAAACTTTATCCATTCATCCTCGATAATGCGTAATGGAATTTTGAACATAAATAGCTAATAGAGAACAAAGTAAATTTTGATGAATAAATCATTTTTACAATATTTTAAATGAAATAACCTTGCTAAATAACTCATTTTGGCGCTACTATTATTACATAAAATTTCATGTAAATAAAATTATATTGAATTGTTAGTTTTCTATTTATGTATTTACTGTGATTCATATAAACAAAAAAAAAGATTTTTACTTCGTGTTCGAAATCTAGTCATCCCAATACAAAAACAGTTAGTAAAGGGCATCACATATAGTGAGAATTTCTTACTTTTTTGCTTAGGAAATTACAGTAATTGAGAAATAATAATTTTTATTATTAAAACAAAATATCAAAATATTTGATGGCAAATGCATATAATTTAGTTTAATTTAATTTTTAAAGGAAATAAGCTTACATTTTTTACTCAGAAAACATATGGCAAATACAGTTATGCATTTTGTTTTTAGAAATATAAACTTGGAAAATGATGCAAATATTAATTATAAAATGAAATTAAAATATTTTATATACACATCTATTGTATAAAACGTTCGAAACATGTATACTCCAGTTATGTTTAAATCTAAAGTGAAAAAGAAATAAATTTAAGAGGAATTATTCTAAGAAAACGATGTTGAGAGACATCAAGTAAAAGTCATAAAAGTCAGAGATAAGTTAAAAAACACAAAGTCAAGAAATATACTTTATTAGTGATAATTTAAATTTCTGAAAACAAACAAAATGAGTTGCTACTCCTACAATATATGCATTTCATGCCATATTTTGTATCCTCCATTTGTAACTGAAATATAATATGCTCTCAAATCAAGCTGCATGTGTAAAATAGTTATAAATATTTTTCTAAAACAGAGCCATTTAGTACAGTATACGTTTTTATGAATTCATTTGCAGTTATTCACAGTTTCAGATAGAAAATTTTATCTCTCGATAAAAATGGAACTCTATGCAAATCGTTTTAGTTTAGCTGAGGCGGAATTTGTGTATATGAGAGACCTATAAAAGATAATAAGAAATATCCAAACATGTATCATTTAGAATGCCCCAACCAATTAGATAAAAAAGGAAAACCGCTAAAAGTTGAGTTAAAAAATTAAATATCAAGATGAAAGGGTGGAAGCGATAAAAGACATTTTCATATAAATATATGAATCCAATTTTTGTATGATTAGATTCGAAACAATTTTGAATTTAAGAAAGAATTCTAGTAGTGAGATCTCATAATTTATAAGGATGAATTTTATTTCATGTAGTGATGGTACAAAGCCTGAAATAGATCTGCCGTAGAATGAACTTGAAAATTAATTTTTATTTTCAATTAGACCGATAGATGCAATTCAGTCATCATTCATTTTATATATAATTATAAATATTTTATAATAACTATAAGCTTGTAAATATTTTATATGCCTATAATTATTAAAATGGTACTTATATTTATTTAAAACGGTACAATGGGAACAGCACAAAAAATATTGCTCTGATGTACAAATTAAATTTTAGCAATTGCCCCCTCTGTTCCCTAAAAGAACTATAAGAGTAGTTTATGCAGTTTCACATATATTAAAAATCTAAGCTATGCTTTTTCAACTTTCTTAAAATTTCGAATGACATATTTCCTTTACCTGATTCCAAAACATGAAATTTTCTTAAATTTTCATACATATTTTTATTGTATTTCATTTATTACTCTTTGATACTAGATTCTATGAATTATTGGCAAAAGCTATAATCATTAAAATTTTCGAGAATTCAACACATTATTTGTTCTGCTATGATTAAAATTACTATATCAAAACTTCGGTACATTTACGTAATGCCACAAAAATTCAAAAAGTGTATATTAATTCGATAATAATGCCTGATTTTAACGAATACGGAATCTGTCGAAACTATAAATTTAATAGTCTTTCATATATAAGCGATTATAAATTGCAAATGTTATTTTGTAATTTATAACTGAAGTTGATGTCATGATTCATCATTAAAATTATGAATAATTGACATTTGCCAAGAAATAAGTTGCATTTTAAAATAAAGTTCTGCAATTTTTATTACAAAATGCACCTTTTATTTAAAATAAAGATATAAAATAAAATATGTTTTATTTCAGTTTCAATATTGATTGCATAATTACAAGAGTTTTAAGTACTAAAAACGTACTAGATATAATTGAGGTAAACTTCCGGGTTTTTATAACTTATTTACTGCCGACATTCTGTATTTTAAATAATGACTTTCTGATAACTCAAAAGGGCGTTTTTTTATTGTTTTAGAATGTCTTTTTATTTATTTCTACTTAGTTATTTGTGTTGAAGAGCAGAAATAATTACTCACTTTATCTTTTTATTCTTAAATTTTTATTTTCAGGAAGTTGTTTCCTTCCGTTTTCCTAACGCCTTTTGTCTAAGCACATCGTGTTTTTGTGGTTTCCTAAGCCTTTTCCCGAAAGACAGTTGGTTCTTTATTTTTATTTTCTATTTCTACCTCGTAGTGAGGAGATTATTTCTGTTTTCTTTTTCTCTCAATCTGTCAGACACAACACATTATTTTGTTATAATTAATGCACTTGGGATCTAATTTATGCCTCTGTAAGCGTTATTTTAGAAAGTAGCACAGAATTCTAATTACATTCTTTATTCTACCGAGATCGTCTTTTTTATTTATAAGAAATAGATCTAAACATATTGAAGCAAAGAAACTGTTTAAGAATAATTAATATGTTAATCAGAAATAACTAATAAAATAGCTGTTACATATTTTCATTTCATTTATATCAATGAGATTTATTTTTTTATGCAAATAATTTCTTTTTACTTTTGAAAACTACTTTTAAATGATTAAAACTTTGTATTCATTTGAAATAACTATCTATAGCATTCTTTTTTTTTTTTTTTTGCTTCACTACAGTAAATCTCATAATTATCTTAAAAGGAAATGTATAAACCTTAAGGATTTTTGAGAAATGCTGAATATAAATAGATTTCCGATTTCAATACTATTTTTTTATTATTCGATGGTTATATTTAAACGAATGTCGGAGTCTTATTATTTGTTACAAATAGAAAGTGCCTTCCTTAATGTAATTATTTTTTAAAACAATCGCTTTTCATATAATATTAAAATTACAAATTGTATTTTAATATATCTACGTCTTTTTTATCACTGCCTCATAACTATTATCGTTTGTTATAATGCTTTGATATATCTTTATTTTTTCATTTTTTTCTTAATTTTTAGGTATAAAATTATTTGAATCGTAATAACTGGAAAATATACTACTGAATTCAAAAATAAAATTCGCCCTTTATTGACTATAAAAAGACTAAAGAATTATAGGAATTAGAATCGCATTTTATGTAAAATAAGACAATAACTTATTCCAATAAATGCTTGGATGCTTTTATATTTGAATTTGTAAAATAAAATTAGACGGATTTCAACAATCGAAACCGGTAAAAAGAACCATTGTCATTATTGAATATCCACAAGAACCGGATGACCACAGATGCTAAATTTCTAATTAACACAAAAAAATTACATGTTTCAGCTTAAATATAATAATATTTTTAAGTTTCAAATAATCCTGCAACTGAAATGTTTATAATATAACGAGGAAAAATCATTAAAATTATATTTGAGAAAAATCATTATTTTTAGATATAGTATTTACAAATAAAGTATTAATAGTAGATCTTTTTGAAAGTTTTATGATTTTAAACGAATAATATAAATATCAGTGAAATGAATCCTTAATTAGCATATTTTTATTTAGGAAGTTGTTAAACCTTAAAATTGCCTAAAAATAAACTGGGCTTCGAAATAAAAATAAAATATAGACATTTGGACAAAAAAAATAGCTATCCTTTATTCAAAATATCAAAGAGATTAGACATTTAGCAGATTTTAAAGGAAAAATAAACATATGCATAATAAAAATAGTAACAGCAGCAGACTTTTAAGGAGTCAACTAATATGGCATAAGTACTTGATATTCATTTTGTATGAGGATAATTAGTTAAATTCTCAGCTTTTAGTTTTTTTGGGGACATTTTAATAATGGCTAATTCAACATTTTGTATAATTAATTGGTATAATAATTAATTATATCAATAATTTCTTCAAAGATAAACACTAATCAATCCTAAATTAAACATAAAAACAATGCAGGATGTATAATAAAACCATTTCATTTTCATTAACTAAATCAAATTTAAACGGTAATTCAATTTGAAATTTTTTCATTTATTTATTAGGCACAATATTTTAAATCAAATATTCATAAGAAATTCTAACGAAAACTTCTTACATAGAAATAATGAAATTCGAGTAGTTTTTTATTTTGAAGGAGCGTTTTGAATGAATAAGGTTGGTTTATTTTATGATACATTTAAAGTTCTTATTTTTAATTCAATTTAATGAAAGGAAATAATGATGAATTTATTAAATATAAAAGATTATACATTAGACAAACATGGAATTTATGCAAAAAATTTTGAGGAAAATGAAAATGAAATTTCAGGACTTCTTTTGTCATATTTTACCATAAAACTATGCAAATATTTCAGAGAATGAGATGAATAAAGTAAGTATAAAATTAATCAAAGGGTAGGATAAAAAATGAATTTTCAGTATCATCTATATCAATTTATTTTAAAATAAATTAAAAAGGATTGCGCCAAAATTTGTAAATATTTATTTAAAATATCTTTGTATTCTGTTTATTATTTATAGATTAAAAAAAACTTTTAATAGTCAAATATAGATAATGCAATTTAAATTCTACTCAGCCAAACAATATTTCAGAGTTTAAATAATATATTTTAAGGCAACTTATTTCATTCACTAAGGCAATTTATAACATTCACAAAAGTATCCTTATTCTATTATTACCTGGAATGTTTTACACTTTATGTAATACTTAATTTAGTTTTCAAATCTTTCGTTAGTAATGCAGTATTGCAGGTGGTATTTTGTTTTTGGAATATTTGAATTCTACTCATTCTAGCCAATTATCGAAATCTGAAACTTTTACACCATTTAAACTGCCTTATTCTATCACTTTGAGATCATAATAAAGAAATTACGAGTACCAAAACTAGTAACGGATAAATTTGACTAAATAAACATTTAACTGAATCAAAAAGAATATATCATTTTGAAATATTATGAAAAAAATTGAAAAATAATGTTAAAATTTCTTGCACTTTATTGTTTTTAGAATAATCGACAAAACAATGCGTGACAAACAAAGTCATGAACTATCATTAATTATAAAGCAAAAATTTTATAAGCAGCAAAAGTTTTAATAAATTTTGAAAATAAAATCTATGATTTCTCAAAAATTCCAAAAAAATCGAATGCTATTACATTTTGGCATAGTTGGCCACCATTTTCAAATTGATCAGAGATGACATGGAAACAATTTTTACAACAATGTTATATAATTAAAAAATCTTCATTTAATTTTCAATTTCGATATTCTGCTCATATAAAATGTTGAAAGCTACAATTCAGTGCAACAAAATAAAAATTTAGTTACTTAATCGATAGAAGATATAGAGAGTGAATGCAAAAAAACAACAACAACAGACAAATTAGTTTGTGAAAAATAGTTATTTAATCGACAGAAGATAGAGAGAGTGAATTCACAAAATTACCAACAAATTAGTTATCACATTTCTAAAAAAAACGATCCTATCATTTGGAAAACATTTTGGGTGCAAATATAAGACAGACAGAAAATAAAAAAAATGGGAAAATATAAAATAAAAGGAATATAAAATAAATGGAATAAAATAATAAAAGTTCATTTCATTCTCTTACGGTTACAGTGAAACAATTTCATATGAAAGTATTATTTTATTGGAATGTGATATTCAGAGTAAAAAGCAATATAGACGATAGAACACTAACTGCAGCTACAAAGACGCGGGCGGTAAAAGGCCTTAGTGTAAGGATGATAGCAAACGATCAATGATGGCAGAGAAACAAAGAAAAACAAAAAAAAATCATTGTGTTTCGCCCTTTCTCACCGTGTGTTACAACATCGTATGTGCAATTCTCTGTGTGTTTGATGTGAAAGTAAGTTCCTGGAAAATTGGTGAAATGCAATGAAATGTCTTGCTTTTCCGCAGCTTACCTGTCTTGTTTAATTTTCTGAATCCTTAGTCTTTGCCTAGTGCCGATTTCTCTCGCGCAGCAGGAAGAGTTTTAATACCTTTTATTACCTCTCACTACGAAAGTAAGATTCTAATAAAAAAGGGCGCTGCTATCATTTGCAGTTTTTTCACTGAAATCATGGACGAGAGAGCTGAAATGATGTTTTTATATCATTACTCAGCGCAGGCAATCAAATATTTACATTAAAAAAAATATAGTTCCTTTCCGAAAAAGGTCTGCTTGCTAAGTATTCGCATAAGAACAAAGCTGGTTATTTTATAAATACTCTATTATATAATTCTGTATTTTCTATGATATATTCATTTCTTTTTCCATGATGAGATATTAAACATATGCAACTGCGCTCGAGATGAATTGTTTTGAAAAATGTTCGTTAATAGCTGTATTCTTAAATTTTTTCTTTGCTCAAAAGTTTGTAGATAAGTTAAGAAATATATTACCTAATTCCAGAGCTAAAAAATAAATTTTATTTCTTAGGAGTTTTTAAATATTGGAGTTAGACTGATAAATAACACAAAATTTTCAATTTTTTTTCGAATTGTGAAGCCCTGAAACAACTATAAAATATTTCTAAATGAATAGATTGCTTATTATGTAGTTCAGGAATTGCAGAACATAATGAGAAATTATTATACTGATTTTGAGCATAAAATATGCACTAGAGTTTAATTCATGAGGTTTTCATAAGAAAATCCAATAAAAATTTTAAATTTTGGAAATAGCATCTAAAGATCTAAAATAGCATTAAAATATATATAAATGTAAATATAAAAATTAATGTTACTTTCCAAAAGATAGACTTAGAACTAAAACGCTAATGGTTTTATAAAGAAAACTGTTAAGACGTTCAGAATATTAAATAAAAAAAAAGGTTCATAATTTTCCATAAAATCGACTTTTAAATGTATTATCTTAATGTTATGATTAAAATAATGGCGACTCGACTTTTTGATTTCACAACTGCTTAAGTTAAATTGAAAGTCATGCACAACAAAATACATCTTTTATGTAAAAATATAGAGCACATGTAATGCATTAGCATATAAATAGAAGAAAAATGAACAATAATTGATGCCTGATAACTTTCGTAATATGCGTCATTATAATCAGAGTAGTATATGTTGGAAAAGAAACATTAACACAAACTATTACCTGAGGGCATTATTAACAAGTATCCCATGAAAGAACATGTGACAAAGTGGATTTCGAAGTGAAGAGGTATTTTAATAGAATGAACAGAAATACTGTGAGTGAGAATCTTCATAAATCTTCATTAAAAATCGTGCATTATAGTTAGCAGAGATAACTATGAATAGGAGAAACTATTGTAAAATTATAGAGTAAGAAATATAGACAGTGCGGGATTGCAGATAGCTATTATTTTAAACAATGATTTAAAGAAATTTTAGTCAAGGAATATGAGCGAAAAAATCCTGCTTATAGTAAATTCTTTGTGTCCGATTTCTATGTGTCATGCATTCCCATTGAAGAAAATTTATTGAAGCCTGATCCATCGGCTCTTGGCGCATGAAATGGAATATTCTGTCTGCTTGGTGAAGTAGATTGTCATCAAAACTTTTCTCACTGTTCAATAGACAGTAACAAAACAATATGTAAAAATGCTTAAACTTAATTTCTTATGGTAATCATTTGGCAAATTAAAAATCGATGAAATTCATTAAAATTTGATCAAGTGCTAAAATTCTTTTATTTTTAACAGAAGCAGGATTAATGAGCTCCCTATTTTCCAAAATTAATTATGCATTATTTTTCGATATTCTGAAAACTGCATAATATCGTGAATATTTCGCATTAATACAGTGCCCGAAAAAATTATAAGGACACGCGAAAAATCGTCAAATCTAGAAGCCTTGTTTACAGAATCGTATGCAAATTTTTGCAGCAAAAATAGAAGTAAAACTAAAATATTTTATGCGTAAAGTAATTAAAATTTTCAATTTTAAATCTGCTAAAATTTAAATTTTGATTTTTAATCCTAAATGAAAACGGAAAAAAGTATAAGGACATTGCTTTTTCTCCAGTAATTATTTAAAAATTTGCATATTTGAAAGCATAAAATGACAATTCCGAGTTAAAAGTTTCATTTGCGAAAAGAATTTAACACTCGGCGACTTTCGGTGTGAATTTTTAAACGATGCCCAAAGGAACTCAACTTTCTGACTCTGAAAAAGGAAAAATTGTTGCTTTTCGAGAATGTGGATTAAGTGGATGGGAAATTTCAAAAAGAATCAAGAGATCTAAAACGGGGGTTTATAATTTTCTAAAAAATCCTGGGATGTATGGTATGAAAAAGTGAACTGGGAGACCAGAAATTCTCACTCTTCGACAAAAAAGAATGATTGTAAGGAGAGCTTGCGAGAAAAGAGAAACCGTAAATGAAGTTAGACAAAATTTCAGTTCACCATGCTCAGCAAGGACTGTTCAAAATGTTTTGAGTAAACATCCTCAAGTTTCTTATGGGAAATTAGTGTCACGCCCCCCTCTTACAAATCATCATAAGAAAAGAAGAGTTTACTTTGCCAAAAAATACATTTCTTTTGGTCAAAAGTGGGGTGATGCAATTTTTTCGGACGAAAAAAAGTTCAATCTTGATGGACCTGATGGTTTTCGTTATTTTTGGTATGATCTGCGAAAGACCAAGGAAGTGTTTTCCAGGCGTCAATATGGTGGTGGCTCGGTTATGGTATGGGGCGCTTTTGCGGCAAATGGAACCACTCCAATTGTATTTATCAACCGTAAAATGAATTCGGACAGGTATGTTGATATGTTAGGAGAAAGTTTGTTACCTGAAGCGCCACTAATTACTTCAGGGGACTGTATTTTTCGGCAGGATAATGCTTCGATACACGTTTCTACGAGTGCAAAACTCTGGTTTGAAGCTAATTCTGTAAATTTATTTGATTGGCCGGCGAGAAGTCCCGATTTTAATCCAATCGAAAACTTAAGGGGACTTCTAGCCCGAGAAGTTTATAAAAACGGCACACAGTATCAATGTACACAAGATCTTGTCGTCGCTATCAAAGACGCTTGGGAAAAAATATCTGTGGACATTTTAAAAGATCTTACAGGATCTATGACCTCTCGGCGTATTCAAGTGATTGACAAAAAAGGTAGTTTTCTTGATTAGTGAAACATTTTTTAAGTATTTTACAACATGTCCTTATAATTTTTTCCATATTTCCTTTAATGTTAAATTTTGTAAAATCAATATTTTGAAGCTAAATTATGTTTTTTATGTGGTATAAGTGTTATCACAAAATTATGCAGCAGAAGTAAGAAATATAAAAAGTTCATTTAGGCGAAATGAAAATAAAGGATATTTTCATGCAATTACATGTTGTCCTTATACTTTTTTCGCGTACTGTATTCAAGAACATCTTAAGCTCTTATATTGGAATTGATATAACTTTGAGATAAAAATTAATAAGGAATTCGTTATTAAGTAAACATACTAATGTGTCCTTTATCGAAATTTTAAAAAAAGCAATTTCAATGACACTATTTATCAATTAAAATTTTTCTTTTCGGCCGGCAGATTATAATATCGATATTTATAAGCATGAAATGGGTTTAGATTTTTTTAACAACCTATCAGCTAATTTACAAAATCATTTCATGCGATTGTTAAGAATGTAAACGAAGCAGTATAGAAAAATTATAAGAAGTATGGGAAAATTAACCATTAAAAATGCATATATTAACCATTAAAAATGCATAATAATGTTTTTCTTCTAGAAAGATACGAATAAATCCTTTATAAAACTCACAACTTTACTTACTATTTGACAATTAGTTGCTTATGTTTATCGCAAATCTTATCAAATTGTGAACAAAAGGAAAAGAAACAGGATTTTTTATGTACGTTATTCCTATCTTGTTTACTAGACATTTGTCTTTTATTCCTATCATGTTTAGTAGACGTGTTTTTCCCCAAACTAAAATATTATTTTCTACAAATCGATCTAGATCGAAATAAGAAAGAAAGCTTGATTTTATTTTAATTCATTTCCTATAAATTATTTTTTGTAGCTAGAAAATGATAGAATATTTTATGGTAATTTCACAAATGAAATCCTTTTCTAGTACATTTAGTACATTATTTAATAATCATTAAACTAACAACTATGGGAGAAAAATATTTTTCGAATAAAAACTCAATATAGATAAACTAGAAATAAATTGGTGTGACTTTTACCTAATAAAAATTTAAATTATCCGGTATTTATAAGTATTATTAATAAAAAATTATATTTAATTAGCTTATAATAAATAAATATTTATATATTCTTTTACAGCATAGAGTCATATATCGATAGTCTGTAGTTTAATTTTACTGGAGATAAGACTGTTCTTTCAGAGAAATGAATCGGTTCGAAATTCAAATGCTTTTCTCTATCAATAGCGCCTTATCTATGAAGGGGCTCTCTATAGATCCAAGAAAACAGCACATATATCCCAAAAAATGGCTAATTATTATATCTTAATAAAACTACAATTTGGATTATTTCCTTTATTCAGTTCTTGCAGCTACTAAAACGAGATGAAAAATCGAGACTCTCATGTTACAATCTACATAAAATTTATTAATTACTTTCTCTTAATTAAAATAAACAATTTCAAGCTTTTTCTCTTTCATGCAATTATTTTCTTTGATGCGAAGACGGTGAACAACTATTTGTTCATTCTTACCTACCAAGCTTAATCTGCGGAAATGGCTGAAGGATTCGTATTTCTATTTTCTTTCAAATCACCTCTCCTCCAAAAGGCAATCTACTTCTCTCCCAGCTTTATTTTGCCTCGGGGAAACTGAAGATGGCAAAGACAAAGAAAAACCTATTAAATTTCGCATTTCGAGAGCGGTGAACTCACGTCTAATTCAGGGAGACTTCGATCACAGGGAAAATTTAATTATTTTATTAATTTCGTTTTCTTGGGTAGACTAAATAAATGCCATATTCTTTGCTGGTTTGGAAACCTCTTGAAATGTTCGGAACTGTGGTTTACTCAGAGAAGATTGCGATTATCTTAAACAATTGTATAACATTTAAATAAAAAATTATTTCAATATATGCTGTTACATTTGTTATCTTATAAAGAAACGATAAATGCATTCTCCTTTTGCATGCTTAATGTCTAAAAAAGTATATTTCAATATCATGTACATTCTTAAGGCAAGTTTTGAATATTGTCTATATCGAGTTACATAAATATATATTAAGGGAATTTATTCCATATAATTATTGTTTCATATACATCTAATATATCACACAGTTTACTTAACAAATTAGATCGTATGTCATTTCATTAAATAAAGCAATTGATTCTTGTTCTTTAATTTTATCCATTTATTACAGTTTTAAGTGATAATTTATAGATAACAGTTAATCTATACAGCATCAGAACTTTTGAAACTTTTATTTAATTGAACCAAACTTTTTGAATATGTAAGGGATAAATTAGATACCACAGTATTTTTCAAATTGAGGGCCTTATTACATATAAAAATTACCAATTTTAAAGAATACTAATTTTACCAATTTTAAAGAATTTGTGTACATCTTCCAAGGTTTAATCTCTATAACTTTAACTGTCTAATATTTAACTACATATCACCTGGAAATCTCAAGGTTCAACGTAAATAACTAGTTTTTAAATTTTAAAAAAAATCCAGCCTCGAACGTACAAAAATTTTTACACAATCTTTTTTTAGTCTTTGAAATGAGTGCTGACAGCAAGATACTTATCCAATATATTTTTTAAATCAACTCAAGATGAGCACTTTCGTGGCATTATGAATAAAAAAAAAATAAAGAGACGTGTTAATTTTTCTACTTTTCAATGCATTTCCTTATCATGAATTCAGAAAATTAATTTCAAATGATTGGAGTTATTATATGATTAATTACTATTGAAAAAAATATTTTTCTTTTTTAATTTCATTTATTTTATTATTTAATGCTACATACTAATGAGGAATTAAATTAATTTATATGATTCCACAATTATGTGACAAAAGTAATTAAGAGTAATTTATAACATCAGACGACAATTTGTAGCATTAATAAATTCTTCAGTTTAAGGGTGCAATAAATTATAGAATGCAGGAACCCTGAAGATATATCTGTTAGAACTTCAGATCTAGCGATTTTACTTTAAATGGTAGAGAACTGAAGCTAATCAGTCAAGTGAATTCTTTCTTTCGATTATAAAGCAAAGTACTTAGACGCAATCTGAGAGCTGTTGCGTGCGTCGTGACATTATGTAAGTGCTGTTCTTGGGTTAAGCTTGTGTTGTCCTTTGCCACTTCTGTTTCATGATTCCTTGATCAATAAAGTGGCTGTATGTATCTAGTGTAGAAACAACATGTACATATGCTTGTGTTTTAAAGCACTAAATAAAGGGGGGAAAGTATGCCTGTTAATAATAAAAAATAAGTCTTTCCTTGTAGCATTGAAATATCCTTTTATCTATTTAACTTAATATTTTTCTCATTCATTAAGACTAAATTTAATAATCGATTAATCTCAGTAATAATCGATTTCTCAGTTTTTGTCCAAAGCAAGATCTTTGAAATTTTCAATGAAATTTCAATTTGTTTTCAATGAAAACCCGTGTCTTATTATTTTCAAAACTTCAACAGTTAAAAAGTTAAAGTAGCATAATTAATAATTTAACTGATTTTGATTCAGAAAAATTGCATCACCTGATACAGAAATTGAGAATAACATTCAAAATACCACTATATATATATATATATATATATATATATATATTATAAAATAAGTTCTAAGAAATAGGTAGCAATTAAAATGAAATAAAATCATAGATTTTAATGTTTCATAAAAATGTATTTAAAAAATCTTTATAATTCCTCTCTTTTTATTTCATTAATATCTAATGACGGTTTAATTTACTATTATCGACATTTAGAATCTGTTAAATTTAATCCGATTTGAAACTAAAATATAAAGAAGCAATAATCAAATTAATGATTGAAAATAAATCTAAAGTGAACACATAAGAATTCAATTTTTAATCCATTTTTCTAAATGAAAATGTAATAACTTAATTCATTAATACTGCTAAATTTTCATTCAGCATGACATTAATAATATGATATTTACTTGCCAGTAACATGATATTAATAAATAATCTGTCAATTTTAACAGACAAAGAATCTGTAAATTTTAGATAATCACCGTTAATTGCAAGTCAGTTATTCTTAACATTTGCATTTGAAATCCTGATGGTTTTTTTAATGATTTTTCATGACCAAAGAATTTGAAGCACATATGTTTATCACAGAAATGGAAAAGAGACCTTATTTGTCGTTTAAATCCCTAAAGAGAAAACAGAACATTTCTAGGTTTCATTACAATTTATGTGATGTTGACTTTCCGTTGCGACTTTTGAATATAGTTAAAAGACGTAATTAATTAAATTAAAAAGAAATACATATCCTTTCAGATTAATTTGGTAAGAAATTTCACATGTAATTTACATCATATGTATTTTGTTTCTCGAAATAATTTCAGTTTTTTGAAAAATATTGTAATGTAAAATATTTATCTTTGTGTTATTTAAGAGGAGACTGAATTATAATTATTGCAAAGTTTTAATTACATATTTATTAATTGCTGCTAGCCTTAAAGAAGAGAAATACCGTTTTGGATGAAATAATTGTTGTGTAAAATAAATTGGAATTCATTAATTGGAGTTCCATTTACTTGAAACAATAAAGTAAATTATTTTAAGAAATATTTAGAAATAAATTTAAGAAAACCTTTACTAAATAAGCAGGAAAATATTATAATTGGATCTAAAAATAACGAGTAATTATAATTCAGTATGTTATAATAATGTGTCTTAAAATTAACATTATACACTCTATCTCTCTCTCTCTCACACACACACATTATTTTTAACCGCTTATCTGTCTTGCCCGAGTGCCATACTTGTATCGATGTATCGAATTTTGAGAGTTGTAAGCAAAAAATAAACCATTCATTACGATTATAATTCAATATTAAAATTACTTCGAAAACCTAGATAAGTAAAGTATTTAATGGATTTCCATTTGATTCAAAATAAGAAAATATTCCCAAAATAGAAGGTGTCATCTTATTAGATAGTAAAGAAAATAAAACAGTTAAGGGGTTAATGAGAAATTTACGTTTCATTTTGACTTTTAGAGGTCAGAGATATAGAATAAATATATTTTTGTAAAGAAAATATTTTTGCGTTATCAGTCGTTTACCATATCATTCCAAAACATTGAAGGAGCTGATAGCAGATGATATATTTTCCTATAAAGTAATTCAAATAAATTATATACAAATGAAAGGGATTTTTATAAATATTGATATATTGAGACATTTTGTCGCAAAAACTTCCATTCTTAGAGTTATAATTATTGCACTTTTGAATGGTTTAAATTCACTTCCAATGCCTATTAATTTTACGCACGAACTAACTTAATTTTTCATTTAATCAAATTATATTTGCAACTTTATTGTATGGTTGATAATAATCTAGCATTTATAAATTATTTACACAAAAATACTTATTAAAATTCAGTACTGCCACAAAACACAGTTATATATTTGTTCATTAAATTCTCATTCAAAATTGCGTTTATTAAACACTAATACTTCATGCATTCTAAGCGTGTAGAAATTGGTTTTGTAGTTAGTTTATTTATTCTTCTGTAATCTATTTTCTGTTTATGTATTACAGTTCTATAATTCCGTAAAGCTTTCCTTTCTCGATAATGAACGAATATTTTAAAATTTTAGAGCTTCTAATTATAATTCAATGTCTTGATTCAACTAAAATTCTATGTGGTAGTGTGGGGCAACTAACTATTAAAATGAGAAATATTAATTATTTTTTGATTCCATAATATATTTTTCTTTTAAATTATCACATACATTAGAGACAGAAAAATATAAAAAATATTCTAATATACTAATGTAGTAAAAAGCAAGAAATTATATAACTCTTTCAGAAAAATAAAACAATATTATCAAGAAAACAAGATTGTAAGTAATCATGAAAAAGAAATCTTTGCTTCAAGTCGAAATATATTATAAATATAAAAGACATTTCAATTATTTAGATCATTTCGGCAGGAATCATAAGTTTTAACAACCATTTTATTTATTTTAACAGCCATATTTTTGATTAACCTCCTCGGTCCCGAGGTACACATATGTGTACCTGCAATTTTTTTCATTTTTCTTATCCGGTAAAGTAAAATTTTGTAGAAATAATGCATGCATTTCAATATTTATGACTGTAGCTTCCATTTTACATCAATAAATATCACTATAATTCTATATTTTTTTCATATTCATCGCTATTATTTAGAGACAGAACAAAAATGGCTTTGAACAGAAAACACAGCAAATGTAAGTACATTTTTTAATATTTATTATTAAAATAAACGCTTGCATATTTTTTTTATAAAATACTAAGTGTCTGGTTAAAGTCATTAACAAATTATATCTTGATATCTATAATAGAATCGGTGCAAATACACATATGTGTACCTCAGGCGTTCTCGCTCCCATTTCCTGACTGCTTACGATCCATTGCGCTGTTTATCTTTTGAGCGCTTGTTTTCAAATTTCTTGCCCTTGAATATATTGCATATCTTTTTTATAATAAATAAGTCTTATATTCTGTAATGTAGTAAGATATAAATTTAAAAATGTTTATTTTTTAATTTGAGTAAGAAATTTAATTTTATAGCTGTCTTGTAGTCAGTAATTGATATTTCAATCCGGCATTGTGTATAGAATATAAGGAATTTTATAAGCTAATAATAATTTTTTTCACGTCATATGGCTTTAACTCAAAAGGAGGTTATTGAACTTTTAGAAAAATGTGATTTTAGGGGAAGTCATAGAATTTCTCATGTATCAAAAATTATTAAAACTGGCAAATGGAATGAATGGGTCACAGATGATAGTCAAATATGCCATTTCAAGTAGAAAGATAATAAATCCGTGACTCTATTACCCACATGTATAGGTAATGAGCCAATTGGAATAGGTAGAAGACAGTCAAAATAATTGAAACAAAAAGCTGATATAAAATAATCTGTTAAAGTAAAAGCATATAATATGAAAGGCATTGACCATTATTTTGCCTATTACCGGTAAGCTGTAAATACAAAAAATGACAGACGCGAGCATTCACTCATGTTGTAGATTTAGTAGTTGTCAATTGTTTGATATATTATAAAATGGTGGCAAAGCGACAAGCAGTGCTATTAGAAGTCGAAAATGTTATGACCTTAATGCAATTTCGAATGCATATAATTCGGTCCCTATTGAAATATGAGGGAATTCTCATCATGAACAAGAAAGGAAACCAAGAACAAGTAAAAAATCATCTTTGAATGAAAACAAATTAACAGAAGGGTCATCAAATGATCAAAATGCAACTAAAAGACCATTGGAGATTTCATTACCATCATCTGATGAAAATACCTCTAAAAGAGCAAGAAAAATTGTCCCTTCCCAATTAAATAGAAATAAGACTAGATATGTCAAGCCATCTGCAACATTACATGGACGATAAGTATGAATAAAAATGCAGGTATCCAGGATGTAAATCTAGAACAGTCAAGTTGCTCAAAATGCAGTATCTTCTTATGTAATATTTAATAAAAAAGAAAGTCCATTCAAAATAAGGTTTAATAGATTATTAATATAATAAATTTTGTAATTTTTCATTTATAAGACCTTAGAATAGGAAAAGTATAGCTATTAAATAACCAGGAAAATTAAATAATTCTTTTTTGTCGAAGGTGCTTTAACTTGCTTAAGTCCTGAGGTACACATATGTGTACCTTAAAATTATGGGACTTAAAATTGTTTTATCAGCAAATATTTTTTTTCCACAAACTATTGAGATATAACAAAGGTGAAAAATCTAGAAATCAAATTTTGAAACCAGTTTTAAAAAATTCAGGACTGAAGAGGTTAAAAAATTGATGATTGGAGGTGATATTTTTTCCAAAGTGAAATTTTAAATGGCAATTTATAATATGAATGGAAATTAAAAAGGTAGCCGACAGTTTTAATGCCGAGCAATAATATAGTGTACCGAGTTGGGCTTTAGAAGTATATTTATGCATTTTGCGTAATTTTTTAACACCGTTATGTGACCAACTGAATTTCTTTATTGAGCATCTTAAGAAATAGAGGAAAAAATTAGGGAATAATAAATTAAATAATAAAAAAAGCATTTTCAACAATGCATAGTTTTAATGCAAAATCAGAAAACCAAATTAAATGTATAATTATGAAGAGCAGAAAAATGGAAGGAAGTCACAAAACAAAATACATATCATCAAAATTTCAGCTATTAATTATGCAAAAATTGTAACACATTATAAATATGGTCAATTAACGTAATGATTTCTAATCTGTTTTTACACTTTTATGATTCTTGCTTTGACCGCAAATTTTTGATCAAAAATGTTTATGATCTTTTTTATGTGCAATTAAAAAGAGATTTATTAAAGAAATGATTTTATTTTTATTATTTGAAATAATTGTTTAAATTTTGAAATTGAGAATAAAGGTAGATATTTTATTAATTTAAATCTAGTTAAGTATCTAAAATATTGAAGGGGGAATGTAGATTTAGGAACATATTTGTTTAAGACTGAAAGAAACAAAAATTTCTTTATATATACAAAGACTTTTTTCAAACAAATTAAATAAACAGCAAGATTAATGATATGAGAAATTTATACATATATGATTGAGAAAAATTTTATTATATTCTTATCTTATATTCCTTTTATAAATATATAAATTTCTTATACAAACGAATATGTAAATATATTTTTATACGATATTTTTTTAAGATTTTGAGATATTTAACTCATCGAACATTTTATACTAAACTAGGATTTAAACATTTATCCGGACATTTAATAAAGTTTAAAGGAAAACAAATTCTTTTATTTAGTTTTAAAAAATTAATCAAAAATCTTTCAGTTTGGAAAATAGAAGATTTTTAATATTTTCAAAATATATTTATTAATATTAATTTTAAATGCAATAATAAAGAAAAGAAAATACTTTTGAATTTTACTAGAAAAAAGAAAACAGCTTTTATAGTCAATTCTTAATTTATAAGCAATTTCAGGATCAGATAGTTACAATTCCTATCTTCTTTATTTAGAATAAAGTAATTATTAACTATAGTCTAATTAACGCAAATTTTAAATAACAAATTTCGAATGTTTAAAAACTTGGCCTATTTGATGTCAGTTACTTCAAATGCCTCAAACCATTGAACGTGTAAGCATTAAATAATTTGAAATTTAATTCATTAAACTAAAAGTAAATTAATTCTTCTTTACTCTGCTTACGTTAAACTTACAATCACCAAAATCAATTTTTTCATAATTTATTATCGGGAAGTATTTTAATAATCATTATTCATGGAAAGGAATTTGAATAAGTCTTTTTTACCGTACTGTAACACTACAGCTCATCCAAATTTAGCTTGTAAGGAAAAAAAAAAATCATGCTTTTAAGTAAATCTCTCCAATCCAAAGAAAGGAATCTTTCAAGTTTTAAAAGAAAAAATATGAACAAGTTTCGTGTAGAACTGACAGAGATGGAATAGAAGGTAAAGTTCAAGAAGATTCTATCCACTTTTTAGTTTACCAGGAGAAAAAAAGTAGAGTTTCTAGTATTTCAACAAAGAAAATTGCTTCGAGAAGTTTGAAAAAAAATATATATTTATTCTTACTTTCTGAACCTCCCAAAAGATACTTTCAGATTTCTCTAGTTTCTGTTTTCGGACGTAAGATCATTCTTTTGATATAATATTGTTCAATCTTACTGTTCTTAAAGCAAAACATGTTTAAACGAATCTTTTAAGATATTCAGTGTTATCATTCTTTTCCAGCATTACGAGCAAATAAGAGTTTGTCGTAGAGGATGGTATTGTTTTAGAAACATTCGTGAAGTTTGATTTCACGAACATTTTTCTAGATGCTTTCTGAAAATACAAAGGAAGTCTTTCTCAATTTATAAACAGTAAGAACATGAAACATTATTTCAATCATTATTATATTATTACTTAGTTTCATTAATACATATATACAATATCTCATCGTAAATTATATTTATTACATATATTATGATTAGAGATTGCAATACCGGTGTACCGGGATACCGAATGCCGGTATTTTGAACCATTTGTACAATTTCGTAATGTAGGTATTCACAAATTTAAAATATCGTTTTTCAGGTATTTACTAGAAATTTTTAAAATTGTCTCTACTATATGTTCAGGGATCGCAAACATAGCAATATGGTATAAGTTTTTGTTTTTATGTCTCCCTAACGGGCGAAATTAATTAGCTAATTAATGGTTTAATTAATTGCTTAATCTAAATTAGCAAAACATGGATTATATCTGAAAGAAGATATTGTATCCATAATGACTGATGGAGCAACAGTTATGAAAAAAGTTGGAAAGTTGATTGGTGAAAATCAGCAATTGTGCTATGCACATGGAATTCAATTAAAAGTAATAGATTTAATTAAAAGTAATAGATTTATTAATGTATATTGTTAATGAGGATGAAATATTAAACCATCAAAAGTTGCTTCCTATAATTTATAAAGTTCAAAAAATTGTTAAGATATTTAAACGTTCCCCTATACAAAAGGACATATTACTAAAATATATACTAACTGAAAATAAAACAGAATATATGATAATATTAGATTCTAAAACACGTTGGAACAGTTTACTCCTAATGATGGAACGATTTTTGAAACTGAGAAATCCAATCCAAAAAGCAATAATCGACTTAAACCTGTTAATTAATTTTTCAGATAGTGAATTCGACTTAATATACAGAATTGTATCAGCTCTACTTCCAATAAAACTGACTATTGAGGCATTATGTCGTATATATTCTAATTTATTAACAGCTAATGTAACAAAAAATTTCATGTTGCAGTCACTGAAAGAACAGCACACATCACTATCTGAAGAATTAAATATTGCATTCAAAAATCGCACAGAAGAAAGGCATATCGAAATAGAAAATGCCGTACGGTATTTACATAATTATAATGATTTTAAAAATGAAAATAAAATAACTAATTCAAATCTGATTGTTTAGAGTAAATTTTCTTAAAATGTTTTACCCACAAACCTATCCACATTCAGAAAAATTCGGTTCAGTTAACGAAGATTATGATGACACTAATGTCGATAGTGAAAAGGAATTGTGTCTCGAACAAAAATTAGAACTAGCGATAAATAAAAAAAATCAACGAACTAAAATACAATACAGAAATCAGCTATATCCAAACCCATCCGTCGAGAAATCAATTTATTTGAAGATGAGGGATTTAGAGGTAAATACTTGGAAAAAGTATATCGCGCATTGCTAACAGTACCACCAACTAGCGTAGATGCCGAAAGAGTTTTTTCGAAAGCTGGTAATTTTTAAACAAAATTACTTTTCAGGCTTAATGACAGTACAATTGGTGAATTATGGTTTTTTTTTTAAGATCACATTTCAAAAATTTGTAATAGTATCGCAGACTGAATATTTATATTTACACTTTTTTGTGATTTATATAAATAAGATGTCCCTTTACTTTTTTATAATTTATAAGATAGAAATTAATTTTTTGTGCTATTTACACTCTCTAATAAAACTGGCAAATAAAACAAAGAAACACTGTGTTTTCTTTCTTTTTCTAAAATTTATAATTCAGGTATTAAAAACGGTATCCCGGTATTAAGATCTGAAAAATACCGAATACCGGTATTGAAATTTTGGTCCGATATTGCAATCCCTAATTCTGATGTTATTTAAATGAGGTTTTAGTTGTCATTTTCATATTATTTGAATTTAAAACTAGATTTTTCTTTTAATTTATTAAAATTATTTATGGGAAAAAATGAAATATCCATGAAAATTTTGGAAACATTTTAGAAATTTTGTAAGTGAAAAATACAGCCAAAGTGACTGATCTTTTGCTTAGATAATTTCTTTTCGCATTTTTAAATTGGAATATCATTAGCATTATTTGATAGTATTAATATATTCAATCATTTTGAAATTTCAAGTCAGAAAATAGTATAAAAGCATTTAATACTTTATATTAAATCAAATTTTTCTTAGTAATAAAATTATTACAACTTTTTGTGTACAGTTATTATTTTCTCTGATCTGGAGGCTATACAAATAATGTTTTTTTTAATTCAGGAATTTCATTTCTACAAACAATTGTACAAATAAATGTATATGTGAATTCCTCTGAAAACATTTATAGAAATTTCAAAATTAACATGAAATACGATTATTTATGACATGTAGAGTGTAACAGACACTTACTAATTCTAGTGGCATTTAACTTCCAGTTGTTTAGCAAATACTTTAAAAATATTTTTTTAAATATTATCTGGTTATGTGTATATTAATGAATGTATATATAATATTGAATTTAAATCGGGCAGATATAAATTATCGATTTATCATATTTAAATAAAATAAACATTCATTTTAAAATGACGGAAACCTAAATATTACTAAATTTAAAATAATTCTCACTATTTTCTACATCGATTTATAAAATATTATGAAATAAAAGTTAAAAATGAAAATTACAAATGTATGAATATAAATTTGAAAAAATATCATTCAGATAGTATAAAACAATAATGCCGAGATAGTTATATTTTATTAGAGGTAAATGATACAATACATAGACTGTGTCTATATGCAAAACGGTATATAATAATATATGTTAATTTATATTATCGATGGTTATTTCATCTTTCACAATACCTCATCTAATTAAATATCTAAAAGGAAATTCCATGTATATTTTTAACTATTCGATCGTTGGTAGTTAGGGAAATTCCATAAAAAAGAAAGAGAATTTTTATTATAAGAAAAACGAATTAAGTATACACTATTCTACAAGACTGATTTACTTTAGCATAAGAAAAGCAAATGAGACTTATAATATTAATTTCCGTCATTTTGATTACTTGTTGAAATTTTATTTTTTTAAAGAGCGAACAGTATAAAAGTTTCAAAAGGTATATTAATTTGAAAAAATGGAAGTTTCTCAGTTCTGTTTTTGAAATCAAAAATTACATTTCATATGAAAATCACCAACATTTATCTTTAGATTTAAACGTTTTTGTTTTACTTATTTTTTAATTTTTTAATACAGAAAATATGGAAACATGTTTAGAAAATTCCTTTTACAAAACCTTTAAGATTCAATCGAAGTAGAAATGCATAGTTAGTTATGGAATGAAACACCCATTGAATTATTGTTTTAAGTATATTAATCACTATTTTGTTAATAACATACTTTACAGATACCTATTTAAAATCAAGTTCACATTTCCAAAGTCTTGTTATATTGCATTTTATGTATTCTACTGGAAAATGCTTTTGAAGGGTTCATTAATATTATTTGCCCATTTAAAATGAAGAACAGAAAATTTGATGGAGTTACGTGAGTTATTTTGTACGCAGAAACACGTGAAATTGGATTGTAATTATTAATTACCTCACTGGAATGTGAACCTGCAAAATATCTATTCTTCTGCAAATACTTCTTTATAAATATGAGCAGAATTTTAATTTACCGTGTAAAATGTGCCAATAACAATGGTGCCTTGTTTAAAACTTTTCTAATAAACATTTGCTTAATATGGGAATTTAATAAAGTTTGGGAACGACTTAGTAATTCGTTCCTTTATTGAAATGAATACTTAAAATGAAAAGAAAAATAATTTCATCTTGCGTAGAAGAATTCAACCATGTATGTATCTAAATTTTCTATTTCTAAAATATCTATTTATTCAAAATAACACTAAAAAGCGATATTTAAACAATTTAAATTCCATACATCTTTATAATTTGATAAATAT
The DNA here is from genome assembly GCA_026543865.1 of Argiope aurantia. Lineage (NCBI taxonomy): Eukaryota > Metazoa > Arthropoda > Arachnida > Araneae > Araneidae > Argiope > Argiope aurantia. The sequence continues at coordinate 118,538 of JAPMOR010010474.1, read as the reverse complement.
ATATTGTTCTGTTTGACTAAACTCTAAATAATAAAAAAATACAAATTTTGTTAAACATTTGTAACATTATTTAATTTTATACCATGGCTCAAATTTCATGAATATCTTTAATGAAATACAGGTGGAAAGTTGAATGTTTTCAAGACCAAGATAAACAACATAGATTTTGCAAATGTATAGGTTTTAAATATCCATTTATTTCATAAATTGTATTGCTTTATAAACAAACATATGTATGCCAGGGCGAAAAAAATAAATTACTTTCTGTAAACGTTTGTCCTTGGTTAAACGGAGGATTTTTTTTCACATAAATTTGGTCCAAATTCCTTTCTCTCAAGAATATACTTAAACTGTTTCGGAGGTTTAAGCAATGGTCAAAAATAAACGCAAAGAGAAAAAAAATTATAGGCTTCAGAACAGTAAAAAACCAAATGGGTTCTTTATAAGCCTTAGTATCTGAAAGCGAAGCAGGCAGAGTTGAATCGATTGTTATATATTTCATGAAAACATTAAAATGTGGCTGAAAATAACTGTATTAAAAACTAAAATTTTAAATGAAAAAAATCTATTGCAAATTGATAATTTGATTATTATTTTTTTTCTCGATAAAACTTTTTTATCAATAATTTTTTTTTAATTTTTTTCATTTACTTTTTACTTTTTCGTAAATGAGGTATACAGGAAGTTTTATAATCGTGAAAAATTTGAAATTGAAATATTGACTAGTCTCCACATCTCAAATCACTTCAAGATCAAAAAATATATTTTAAGGATTATTTTCCTTGCCCTGTGTGAACTCGATAGTTGCAAAACGTAAGAGCAAGATAGATAAAATCTCGTTCACAAGTTAAGTATCTAAAATGCAGATATGCGTCAAATGTTGAACAAATCCGTCAAATGGTTGATCGGTTGTTGCCATGTACTTACGCATGAATGCAAACGTGGCAATTAAAAAATGCAACATTTTAGATCAAAAAAATTTTGTTCAAATTTTTGGCATCTAAGTGTAAATTTATATCAAATTTTGAATCGAATGTGTCAAAGGATGAATCCTCTATCGGGTGGATAAATTCCCACGCATGTAAATATAAAGCCATAAATTAATGAATATTGGTATGAATCTTCTTCAACGTCAAATTTTGGTTTCGATTAGCTGACTAAAGATATTCAAAATACATATCCGATTATCAGGTACTTTTGTATTAACTGCTCGAAAAACTGCCAAAGATCACACGTTTAATATTATAAAAATGGTTAGATTCATCCAGAGATCTATATTTCGATACTGTTCGACAGTTTAAGGCCAGTTCCCGACTTGCCCAAAATCTACAGTTTAACGTTGGAGGAAGGATGATAACACCTTCAATGATGAGCATGGGGTGACCCTTTTTTAAGACCTTTCACTATGGGTTTTTAACACATTGTAAAATAAGGTCTATTCGGAGGTTTTAGACTCAAAACAAGTTAAAATTAATCAATGATTTTTTTTTAACTTGACACTTTTGATATAATAACAAATAATAAATCTATGCTGTTATTATCATGGTTAGGTCAGATAAAGTAATAGTATTAAATTGAAAGCAGTAAAGAAATGCGAAAACCTTGTGAGCATGGTTATAAATACAAAGTATAATCTATTTAAAAACACAGAATGCAAAAGAAAATAAGAAAATAAGAAAAAATCTGAAAATAAGAATGACGTTTCAGAGTTTTAGTGTTTTGGGGGCAGTAATAACCCACTTGTATATAACCAATAACATGACAGCATGAAAGCCTTTAAGAAACTAATTCTTTTTTTAAAAAGTAAAGAATTTCAAAATTTGTAGGCTCTTTGAAAGAAAACAATTTGAATCTTTTTTTCTCTTTGTTTTTGTTGTCAAAGTCTATGGATAAGAAAAATATTTGATAGATGACATTTCTCAACCCTGAAATTATTAAATGTTAATTTATCACTAATGTTTATCATTAAATAATTTTCCTAGTAAAATTAATGATTTTATGGATATTTAAAATTCCGTTTCTTCCCCTACCGAATGCTGCTTCATTATTCAAACATTCTTTACCCTTTTTAGAATGTGAATAATGGTATATTGGAAAACCAACTCTTTAAATATTTGAAAGATTGAAGACGACTCTTCATCTAAATTTCATTTTTCAGAAGAAATGATGTTTCCAATATTGAAAAACTTAAATTTCCATTTTTCATTCAATTCAAAGGGGAAAAAAACAATAAATGCTATGGCGATAAAAATAAATACAATTTAAATTTTTGCCGAAAGAAAATTCTGCTTTCTTAAACTGCATTTGCATGTCTGTCCTGCATTTGCTTGAACATAAATTTTGCATTCTGCAGTCGACACACAAATTTGCAAATATCGAGAAAAGATAATATTTTTTTTCTAATTTTCATAGAATGTTTACATGCTTATTAAAATATACCCAAAAAATTAAACGTGGTAATACATTCTAAAAATAGGTTTAGCTGAATACGTACACTGCATAAACTACATTTACAATGCACTCAATAAAATTCGTGCTTGCAAGGCGTTAGCAGTTACTTCAGTCTTTTATTTTTTTATAGTCACGTAAAAATAAGCTTCAGCCAGAATTTATCTCATTTCATACACAGATATATATATATATATATATATATATATATATATCCTTTTTAGTTGGGTGTATAGGACGTGACCAGTTTTTACTATGACTGATTTATCTGTATATCCATATTGCATTAAGTATATCCAGTAAGTTGTCCCACTTTCTAAACATATGACTCTTGAGCATAAAATAATGCAAATACAAAAATGTGCCGGAATAAATAAGACATTTACAGTTTTTATCACTCACGTCAATTCTTAGGTTTCGCTTGTGAAAGTAAGCAAATTTAGTAAGTGAAATATCTTTGTAGTGGATTGTCGAGAATATGTAAGTTCTTTTGGCAAAACCAGATGTGCAAGAGACTGCAAATTCAAATAAGATTTACTGCCTTGGCATATAGTGGCCTTTTTATGCTTTTTTTTGTTGTTGTTATTTCAATTCTATATAAGGTGGAAATTTGCCAGTTTCCAACTATGCATGAAGGCAAAGAAAGTGAAGAAATATAACAGCAATGAAATGTAATCGCATATTGATAATTAATCATATCAAAAATTAGTGATCCATATTATATCAAAACTTTAAATTATCGTTTGCTGTCTTCAAAACATATTTTAAAGTATTTTACATTGTTTAACTTTCTGTCATATGGATAGCTCTGTCAAAATCATTAAAATTGATATTTGTTATCATTATCATTACCATTAATCATTATTAGTCATTATCATTAATTGACATTTGATATTTGTTAGTATGGTTTATGTTTAAATTTGGGAACTATTTAAGAAATTAGAAGGGAAATCTGTAAACTATTTATTATTTCATTTTTAGTGGATTTCAATTAAGTATTATCTATCTGTTCTGGGATATATTATGCAAAGATGGCAGTTATGAAATAATTGTATTTATTGTTTAAAAATTAATATATGACAAATAAAATTATATCGCATATCTATTTTATTTGTCAGTGTTGAATTGATGAAGATAACACAGAAAAGAGATTATATTATTTATATAAATTAAATGTCTCTGTCATATTTAAATATTTCTTGTCGAGAAAAATAGTAAAAGAAAGTTATTCTTTATCAAACCGAAAAAAACTTATAAAATTAGTAAAAACCATTTCAGTTTCTTACAAAAAGCTACAATATTAATGAAACTTTTTTCACACTGCATATTTCTGCTTAAAATGTATTAAGAAATCTTACATAAATATATGGATTTTTGATTTCAGAAGACATTTTAAAATAATATTAACGGTCTTTATAAATATTTTAACTTATAATAATATGTTTTGCGATGGCAAGTAAACTGGTTTAAAAGATAACATTTCATTACAAGCATTCTAAGGTGTTTTTTAAATTTTATATCTTACAGATCTAAATAAAAATATTATTTCACTTTTATTATTTTGTTTGTGTTACATCTTTCTTCTGCGAAAAAGATATTTATTTATTATATTATTCCAAATGAAATTTTTTTTAAATGAATGTTTACTTACAAATACAGAACCTCTGTATCCAGTTACAGAACCTCTGTCGAAAACGTGGAGCTCAGTCTGGGATGAAACCGTGTCCCGACCTCTCTCCAAATCAACTGGCGTTGGGAATCGCTTGTAACATCACTGAAAGAGACCGTTTCGGTGGTCCTGGAGTTGTCGTCTGGGGAGGCATTATGATGAACGAGCGGACTGAACTCCACGTTTTCGACAGAGGTTCTGTAACTGGAGATCGCTATTGTCAGGAGGTGATCCTTCCCCATGTTCATCTGTTCCGAGGTGCCATTGGATCAGACTTCGTTTTTATGGATGACAATGCACGGCCACACAGGACTCATGCTGTTGAGGAGCTCCTTTAAAGTGAAGATATCACTCTAATGGATTGGCCAGCGTGCTCCCCTGATTTAAATCCGATAGAACATGTGTGGGATGCTTTAGGGAGACGCCTTGCGGCCACATCCACCTGGGAACACCCGACAACTTAAACAGATGCTGATTCAGGAATGGGCACTCTTACCTCAAGAATTATTGGACAGTCTGGTGCTGAGTATGGGGAGAAGGTGCGAAGCAACCATTGCAGTAAGGGGAGGGCATATCCCATACTAAGGAACATCTGCTTGCTGTTCTTCCTCTTGAACAAGCAATCATGTGCAATGATACTATGAGTTCAATAAAGCCTTTTTTTGTTTAATTCCATTCTGTATGCATTGCATTCATTTCTGCGCAACTATGCTTTCGTCATTCTTTCAGAACAAAATGCTGTATCTCATTTCTGAATTTCATGTCTCTAAGATTATTTCTCTTGAAGTTATGGCAAAAAACATACCTGTTGATTAAGTTTTGCACACCAGTGTATATTTACCATATATTGTATTATTTCTCCAAATGGTATCGTAAATGATTCCCTTGAACAAGAAATTGGATTTCTTTTAGATCAATTGAGATAAAGCACAGCAGTCATTAATATTTACTAATCAACTTTAATTCAAATATTAACCAACATTTCTACTACGAACAAAAAAGCGAGTGAGTCTTCTAATATATATAAAAATATTAATAACCCATTTTTATTATTATTGCCATCTTATATGGATGTTTATAGGCGTAGATATCAAGAGAACAGTTGAAGATCACCCTATCACTTAAAATTCCAAATAACTTTCAGATAAGTCCAAAATGACTTCAGGCTTATATGGATTATATGATTCAGTCGCATAAATTAAAAGTTCATATTGGTACGACATGACAATTAAGAGGAAACGTATGAATTCAACAATAATCGCCTTCACCATATGATATATCCTTCGAAATTGCGCGAACATAATGTTTTTTGAGCAATGGACTGGTAAAAAAGGGGTCATAATGTTTTAAGACAAATATTTTAAAATTCTTTCTAATGAGAAATATATATATATATTCCTTACATATAATTGTCTACGTACCCCGAAGTCAATCAGAAATAGACACAAACCATTTTTGAAAATCTGACTTTTTCATATTGCTATTTCTGAGAATGCATTGTTTGTCAAAATTACAAATGTTTCACTCTTAAAAATAGCAGAAGTATCGTCTCGGGAAATAGTTACTTTTCAGTATCGATAAATGTTAGGATATTTTAGGAATAATTAATAGCTCCAGTTTCCCCAGGACGGATTCTGAGAGAAGGGATCTTGGCAAGAAACTTTTTTTCAGAAAAATATTATTGTGTTTATCAGCTGACTTGCATATATTTTCTGCTTTTTTCTTTGTTGTATAAATTGAAAAAATAAATAGTATTTGCAAATGAATTACTGGAAAACCATGATAATATCAATATGCGACTAATTGAAAATATCCATACGGAAAATATTACACCTATTCCAAAGAATGAATTTGTATTTAGGCTAGAAAAATGTTTAAAAATTATTTTTCTTCTATTTAGAACTTTAGTTTTCCTTTGAAATTAAATATAGAAAATCATACATTTAAAAACTTTATAGCTTTATTAAGATAACAGCTTCATAAAAGTATAATTTGTCTAACTGAATAAAAGTACGAAAATCTTTTGTAAAATTTTTCAGATACGGCGGGAAATTGATTAACATTTTTGTAAGTATTTTAATTTGAACAAAAAAATTAACAATATCATAAATAATTATAATTCATGGATTATACACATAATTTAAAATCCAAATAGTTAAGAACTTTAATGAAATCTTAAATAGTATTACTGGATTATTCTATATGCCAATTATCTACTGTTTTCAGAACAATCTTGAAAAAAGAAATTATAATTAGTTTATAATGGATTTCAGCTCATTTAATTTTTTTTGTTAATTAAAGCAAAAATATTCTATAATTTTGCAAGCACGATTTAAAATCATATAAAATGCTCGATAAAAGATAAATAAATAAGTAAGAGGAGTTAACTAAATTTATATTGAAATTGTAAGCACAATACAAGAAGAAAATAATAATAAAAAAATTAGAATTTTGGTTATCTAGAGTGCTTTAAATTATTTTATGAGTTTTATTGTACATATATTTTTGTATTTGAAATATATAAAAGATATTATTTAGTTAATTGAAAACGTATTAAATCAAAATTAAATGAAGAAAAAATTTCGAATTTCAGAAACTGCACTTCAAATTATGTCCAATTTTATACACATTCAAAAAAAAATTGCAGTCTCAAATTCTTTATTCCTTAATAAACATCATTTATCAAATGGCAAAAAATACATAATCTCTGCATCTATACATAATAAAAGCATGAAAGAATCACTTATAAACAAAAATAGTCGTTAAATATATTTTGTGAATCCATCTAAAAACGTTTCTCCATTAATTGAAACAAAAGGGAATAAATTATTTCTTTCAGAATTTTATTTATTCTACTGATTTCTTAACTGCATATGTAAAAGTATCAAAATTAAAAATTTCTAGCATGTAGGATATGGTATCAACGCCCTTTTAATAATGACACTTAACATCTTTTTTTTATTAGAAGAACAGAAACTAATCTAGTGTAATCAATTAAAATAAAGCGCACTTTAAAGATTTTTTTTTTTCACTAGCTGCAATTATTTTGAAATCTACCTTGAAATTTTAAAAGGAAGAAGAAAAAACAAATTTAAAAAAATACATTTCTTATGCTTTATTAATTATATAGACAGCAATCTAGAGGTTTTAAACAGTTTTTTCTTCGATATTACTTCGCAATATTTTCTTACAATCTATACAATCAATACAAATCTTACAATATAGTTTGTTATGTTGAAGCAATTTTAAAAAAGGAAATTTAATTAATTGTGTTATTACAAATGATTTATTTTTATGTTTGAGTTTTCAGTTTATTATTTGGAATATAAAAAAATACTTGCAGTTAAATTTAGAATATCCGATACATGAAATCAATTATAATTAGTGAATTGTCACTATAACCTTCAGCCTGTTGAGAAGTTTCATTTCCTCCCTTTCAAAATTTAGGGATATTTTAAATCGCAAACTATATGCAATGTTAATGAATAAAACGAAAATCTTTATATATATTTTTTAAATATAACTTCATATCAGTTTCAAATTCGTCAAATCGAATTAAAAATGTGACATTTTTTTTAATTTTGTACACCAATATAGCTTGCCCAAAGGGTGTAAAGCATGAATGGAACATACGATTTATGATTTTTCTTATGCGACGATGACAATTCACAATAATGATATGATGTACAATAATTTTAGGATGGCTGATTAAAAACTACATCCTTGATAAGGGCTGTACTTCATTGTAAAAATATCATATATTGGATGTTTGTAATGTGATTTGTACAAAAAAAAAAAAAAAATACTGTTATGGCTGAATAAGGAACCCATCGATGTTGAGGGGATGTACTTCCTTGTAGAAACATCATACAGTTCGGTTGAATGTTTGTAATGTACTTGTTTTGCATAAATCTCAATGCTCCTTTATGCTATTCGAGGATCTTCCCACTGGGGTACCTAGAAATGAGGATGAGATGCTTCCGGTATGGTGGTTGGACCTGGCCATCCTGGAGGTTAGACGAAAAGGTGGGGGTTTGGCTCCTCCTATCGATGACAGGACTTTCTTCCTTAGGGATGGGTTGTGCCGTGGCCGATAGTAGTTCAGTCATTCAGTATTTTTTATCCGTGTGCCTTCTGACTAGTCGGACAATCAATGATATGAATTATGTTATTCATGGCAGTTTAATACTGAATCTCACCATATGAAAAATTTGTCAGGTTGGCATTTTTTAAAATAGTCTTGAGTAATATAATTCACTAACAAATAAATAATATGAAATTGATTGCATTTTAAACAGATAAAATATAATGGATAAAAATTTCATATAAAAGGTCTTGTCTCATATGCAATTCTTAATATGCTTTTCACATAAACTATTCTTAAATATTTTCAAAAAATAATATTTTCCGAAATATATGTGGCTATGTTAATGGCTGAATTTCAATTTCATTCAATTTTATTTTTATTTTTGTTAAATGTTTCACTATAAATATCTGAATAACTTGCAATATAACTTGTAACATTACTAAATTGATACTATATTCAAATAAATTCATTACAAATCATATTTAATAAAAACTATTTATAATAATAAAAACTATCATATTAATAAAAACCAAAACGAATGCAAAAAGCAGCAGTTTAAAAAATAGTTAAAAAAACTATTGTTTTATGATGGGAAATGTTAATTGTGATATTACACAATATAATCTCATAATGAACCTACTTTATGACAATGAATAATGATTAAATTAAATAATGATTAAATTCAAAACTAAAATTACTAATATTTTTGCATGCTTTAAAAGAATTTAAAGCGCGCGCGCGCACACACACACACACACACACACATATATATACTTCTTGCCGTATTTATATTCATGTTAAAAACACATACACAATGAAATAGATCATTGAAAATTTTTAACAGAATTTTAACACAACAAATGTGCATTTGCTTCAAATTTCTGACAAATTCTGTCATCTATTTGATTCCACTTTGATTCTGAAACTATAGATTTTTATAAAATTTTCGGGCAAATTAACTAATGGGAAGGTCAGCTTTATATGAAATGAATCAAAACTAATTTTGATCCCATATAATACTTCGTTAATAAAAAATTGTTAGTTTAATGTAGCAATTTACGAAACTGTAGTAGATTTTCATATTATGCATTTATTATATAAGAATAAAATTATTTTATTATTTTAAGGGCTTATTTTTGATTCAGCTTTTCGTATTAAAATACAGAATTAGCATATTTATGTAGAAGGTTGTTATGGAAATTTGAAAATTAACAAACATTTTCATGATCCTACGAAACACAAGGGATCTCCAATTCACTTGTCAGATATTCCTTGACCTTAAAAATAGTTGAGATTATAAATTTTTTGTATAATGTATCACTCAAAGGATATATTAAATTTTTCCATTACCAAAAATGTTATTCAAAGCAAAAATTAAAAAGAAGAAAAGGAAGTATTTAAAAAACATTTATGTACAATTAATAGATCTGCATAATTTTTCATAACTTTTAAATACATATATTTTCTGAATATTTTTATAAGTTATTTAGAAAATCAATACTTAGTATCAGCATAGAAGAAAAAATATTATTTTATTTAGATAAGCCTTTATAACAAATATAATTTCAAATAAATAAACTTCAATTTAATTTATTGCTAGATAAAATTAGAAAATAATTTATTTGACGAAATTAGAAAATAAATACATTTTCAACTAAAACATATGAATAATGCTGACACTATTGTAAGTTCATTTTCTGAAAAATGTGCAGGAAAATTAAACACATTCAAAATTGGATGACCGCAAAAACTCAACCAAATTTTTAGTTTATTGTTTTTATTTATGTATGTATTTATTTCATAAGAGAAACTTTAAATTCACCCATATTTTAAATTAATTTCAGATTTTCAAGTATTTTCTTATCATTAGATGGCGCTGATGTCATTTTACAATAATTCTTGCTTCTGAGTGATTTACAGTAACACTTCCACTTCTTAGGTAATGAGAATACTTAAATAACTCCTTAATTATTAGAGAAAAACAATATGCCATCATTTTTTTCTTACTAATCTTATAGAATAACAATAAGAGGAAAAAATATTTAATTATTTTTTCATTACCATTTAATTGCTTTCACATTGGCATTTTATTCGTAAATTCTCAATCAATTAAATTTTTTGGAAAAATTATCACTTGAGTTTTGTAAATATATTCGTTTAAATTCTTTAATAAAGTTCGAAACTAAGCTCAAAATCAGCAAAAGATTTTAATTTTGTAAAACAAATGTAAATCAGCTCATGAAGTTCATAAATAACTCAAATTCTTTAATACAAATAAAAAAGAATAGACAATTACAAGAGAAATAATACACAAATAATTTCCTGTACACGCAAGGACTCGGCTTTTTAAGCTCGATTACTCGAAAAAACAAAGGAGAAATTATTTGAGTTACTTAAATTTATCACGAAAAGTGCTAATAACATTAAGGTAAATCGATGTAGGAAACATTCAGAGTAAAATTCTTTCTTCCGCTAGAGCAGGCATTTTTATTACTTCTTTCAGTTTTCTCATCAGGTTTGTAACGTCCTAATGTACTTCCATTAAGCCCAAGCTGTTAATAGAATTAAATGCATTCCAGTTATATTATTTTTTTTCCTTTTTAATTTTATGTATCCCGACATTATTTATCTCTCTGAAGAATGGTTTTTGTTTTTATCATAAGTATACAAAATGAACATACAGTGTGATTTACCAGACGTTAATAAAATCTTTATTTTGGAGCAGATTTTTTTTATTTATTCTGAATGAAAGTATTGATTAGTAGTTTTAGTTGGTATGTGTTAGTGTTCAGTGAAAATACACACTTACACCTTTTATAAACATGGAGATTCGTTCTTTTTTTAAAATTTCTAATGGCAGATAAAAGGCTCATGTTGAAAACAAGAGGAATTTTTAATCAAAGATTATGCACAAAAAGGGTTGAATTTCGACATTACCGGAAGAAAAAAAATATTTATTATATTGTTGAACGTTGTGATTACGTCTTCGAAAAACGTTGCGCCCACGATGTGAGATTGAGTTTAACGTCACTTTGAAACATTTTAGTAATACTCTCTAGTTTTTCAATTGAGGGAAGAGATGGAAATTAATCTGCGATAAGTCGAGCCTATACATCGAGTTATCAAGCACGATCCATTTAAGCTGCTCCAGAAACAGTTGAATGCAAGCAGAGTCGCCGACAGTTCAGGAAAGTGCACATGATTGCTGATTCATAACAGATGCACATGATTGCCGAAGCAGACTGTTCTATTACAGAACTGTTACTGTTTGTTATTGTTTTTTACGGAATAATACAAATATCATTTTCTAACACAAAATGAATATTATATAAAAGGGATGTTCAAATAAAAAGGACGAAAGGACAATGTGGGTATAAATGAAGATTTAAATCAAAGTATGCACCGTAGGCCTGAACACAACGAAGAATTCCTTGTTCCCAGAATTCCTGTGGCCGTGACGAGATGCAGTTCTTCACAGCATCCTTGAGCTCGCGTCCGAGTTGAAGCTCTTTCCTTTCAGATGTTTTTTCATGGGACCAAACACATGAAAATCGCAGGGCGACATGTCTGGGCTGTAGGACGGATAGTCGAGCTGCTTTCACTTGAACTTGGCCAGTTACGCGTGTGTGGCCCTGGAGACATGTGGATGCGCATTATCATGGAGCAGAACCACTCCCTCCGTGAGTAGCCCGGTCTTTTGCTCTTGATGGACCTGCATAGCCTTTGGAGTGTCTCAGTTCACACTCGGAGTTAATGGTTCTTCTGTGCTCTAAGAATTCAAAAAGTAACGTCAATTGGAGGGCGCTCTTTATAAGAGCCTCTGCTCTCTCTCCTTCGTGTGCGGGCGCCCGCCTATGCTCCTATCTATGCGGTGACTCCAATCGCATCTCTAGATGTCTCGCTACGTTCTCCCACAGCGGTATATGCAAATATGTTAACGGTTATATTGCAACTATCGAGAAACAAAGCAAAATGCAGTTACAACATGTGCATGCAGTTATTGCTTCAAAATTGAAGAACCATTTGTTTAAATATTTATTATGCATGATTTCACTGCATTTTGGACGTTATTTTAAATTTCGAAACTTTTTCAATTCTGATAGAAAAGGGCATTTTTTTCCCAAATTTGTTGTATAATTCGAATTAGTATGAAGAGAAAAAAATAAATTCTTTTCCTTAAATAAATGATTTTTTTCCCTTCTCGTTACTATTTTTTTGTTTAATGAAAATAAAACTCTATACAAATTGATTCACCGAGAAAAACAGGAAAGTGGCCAAATTACATTCAAAGAAGCGTTGCCTATGACATATAAAATTTTAAAATAAAAACTCAAAGTTTTTAAGCAAAAATTCAACAGAAAAGCTGAAAATTATTATCCCGAAATTTTCATATATTTTTTTTAACATTGCCTCTTTCATAGCATTTCCGTTTGTAATTAGAGTGTCGATAATACCCCGAGATACTTTATATATCTTGATAAGTAAATTGTGAATGCTAATAATAGATGGAACTTTCTTGGCAAACTCAAGATACATTTTATTTCAATCCAAAAACTTAAAATGAAACTAATATTTTTGTTAAAGTTCTTTCTTAGTTGCATATTGTAATTTTCAATAATAAATAATCCATTAAGATGTAAACTATTTTCTAAATATTATGAAAATATTCTATTAATTTAATGCCTATCATAACAATTATGTAGTGGTACTTATAAATAAAGAATAATAAATAGTTGAGGATATTCTGATGATGCTTTTGAATTCGAAAAATATGAATACAATATATTTCATAATTTATAACAGTAAAAATAATCTAATAATGCAGGTTGTTTGAAAACGAAGGCAAAATTGAATGGTTAATTTTTCTACAATATCAATATTGCTTCGTGTTAAAATTGTTAACCATATAATTGGGAAATGGCGTAAAGTTGTAATAAAATCTTTGTGAAGTTGGAGTTGGAGATTGTAATTTAATGGCACATCAGCCAAACCTGATCATGCTGCGCCAGGCATATGGTAAAAATCTTTTAGAATGCACATTGTAAGTAAGTAAGATATTCCTCTATGATTTTAATACTGGTTCATGGTAAAATTGGTCACAGTTTAAATAGGATATGGTGTAAAATCGTAATAAAAATCTTTTTCAGTGCACGTGCCGATTAAATATGATTTTTATAATATATGTAAGTATATTATAAAAATCAATAGAAATTCTAAGTTTCTATAGAAATTAAGTAAGTTTCTATAGAAATTGATTTTAATTAATTCATTTCATTTTGATTAGTTCTTAAGAATTTATTCAATTATTACTCATAAATCTCTTTATTTATTAATGTAAAGCGCACATTCTAAGTAAATAAGATATAAATAACAGATTTACGTTTTCATATAAGTTTATTTTAATTAATAAATTTCATTTTGACTAGTTCTTTTAATAATTTATTTCAGTTATTACCCAGATATATCCTTTTCAGGGCTTTCTTGAAATACTATTATAAAGCATTTAGAATTTTAGATTTCCCATACGAGAAAAGAGAAATAAAAGTTCCTTCTGAGAAAGTGTACCAGATAGAGAATTAAACAATAGTAAACAACAAGAATATTTTCTGTAATAGTAAACTATAATTACAAAAATATTTAGATAAAATATTTTAATTATTTATTAATTTTCTGTCTGAATATTTTTTTTTTGTAATTGTAGTGATGACTTATTACTCAAAGTTTTTAATATTTCATATACACGTAATATATTTTTTAATCACATAACCGTTTTGAACTAAGATTTACGGAAAGTGTAAAAAAGAACAAACAAGAACTTAGCGAGATATTTTTAAAAATCATTTTTTTTCATTTATAAAAAACACAGATTATTTGCAAATTTAAGACATATTTATTGATTGGAGATAAAATCTAAAATAATAATAAGATATAAAATGATTAATATACGGATAGATTTCCAATATACGCAAGAACTGAGATAAGCTCTGCTTTTCATGTCCATTTCCTGAATCGATTTTTTTAAGTGAAAATAAATACTCTTATTTCCTTAAAATTATCAAGAAATATGCTAATAACATTAGGGTTAATCGATGTAAGAGACACTTACAATAAGACCCATTCTGGCAGATGTTCTTATTATCCATTCTAAGTTTCTCTTATCAAGTTGAGACATTGTAATGGGTTTCCATTAAACTCAAATCGTTAGTGGTATTAAATGAATTTCAGCTGCTTTTTCTCTTTTTTATAGCGTTTCAAATATCTCCAAACCAATTTTTTTTCGTCTCTGTAAATACTCTGTTTTTTCTAAAGGTTAAAATGTAAAAGCCTTATCACCTGCCAAACACTAACAGCTTTAACTTGTTATTTTATTTGTTGCCGAAAATATTAATAACTTGTTTTTATTTCAATGTATATTTTAACAGTGGATGTATTGATCAATATTTATTAATAAATAGAATTTGCAAAACTTAAGAAGTAAAAAGTATATATATATACATATATTGATATATATTCTGAATCTGTTAATTCAACATACAAGAAAATTTTAAAATAATATTTGGCTTTTAAATTCTTATGAAAACTAAAAAAAATAAAAGAAAATCAATGAACCTAAGATGAACATTTTTCTTATAAAATGTGGAATGCATTTTTTGAAAACATAAAATGCAGCAAAGTTATTTGCTCTAAAATGAACAGAAAGCTTCAAAAATATAATGAAAAAAGATAACCGATGACACATGATAAAATAAAATTTTCTGCCTTGTACAGAAAGGCTTTAAGTTCAAAATATAAATGCATTTTAAATGGAAAAAAATAAACGTTTTAGGTATTTTGTGCAATATTTCTTGGAACAAATATAAGATAACATATACTTGAATTAGTAAACATATTTTAAAGTAAAGTAAATGAAAAGATAATTGATAAATATTTTCTGATAATTAAGAAGAAAATTTTATTTAAGGAAAGTGTTAATTTAAATTTTTAAAAATTAAAAGTAATAAAACTTCTTTGGTTGCTTTAAAACATTTAAAATGTTTCTAAAGATATTTCAGATTTACTTTAGTTTTCTCTTTTGGAAATTATGGTGCTACAGACCAAAATGTATATCCATTTTATGAAAATATAATAGGTTTATTTCACATAATTTTAGGAGCCCGATAAATTCAGTTGAACATTTTGGATTATTTTGTTTCAGAGTAAACAAAGTATATTATGTTTCATAAAATAAAAGTAATTTTGTTTTTTGATTATTTTTATTTTATGACTTCTTTGTTAGCTCGGTTAAGTATGGCTTTAAAAAAAATCAGCTCATCTCCCGATGTCTTTTACAAAAATATCATATCAAGGTAAAGGCCATTAAAATATTTTTTTTTTGCTTCAACTTTGTGTCAAAAAAGTAAATTAGTATAAAAAAAATGCAGCGGCCTTGAGAAAACAAGGTAGAATGAATGAAACAATTTCACTATTTTAAAAGAAACACGCATTATAGCGTAACATTAAAAATACAAAAAAATGAAATAATTTTAAAGATAAATTAAATAATTTTCAAAAAAGAAATGAAATAATTTTAATTTAAATGAATGTAAACAATGTTTATTTGAAAACAAGTACATTTTCTAGCCAAATGATATAGAATAAATTACATTTCAACCAATACATTATTGTTTATAATTCTATATTCAGGCCCTCCCTATTATTATTTGGGGAATGAAACTGTAAACAAATTATTTAAATTCAAAAAAGTTTTAGATTTTTTTAGCTCTTTAATTATCATAGTTAAGTTTAAGATAATAAGAAAATGCATAACTACAAAGATCCGAATGTGCATTAAAATCACAAGATAATAATAACAAAAGAAATGAAAAATTTCTCTTCATAAATTTTGTATAATACATTCTTTAACTGTGAAAAAGTTTGACAGTTATAAAGCAAATTTCTATGAATCTATATTTAAGAAAGAGTTTTGAATGATTTTTAGATTGAATAGAAGATTTCAATTATTTATAAAATATACTTAATTGAAAAATGGTGAAGTATAGTCGGCCATTACTCCACCTGTTAGTATTCAAGATGTTGAAAATAAAAATTTTCAGTAAAAAAAAAACAACAAAAAAAACGATCCAACAAAGTACTAGGGAATGAAAATCATTTGGTCTTTTTCCCCGTTTTGTTTAAAAGCTTTCAAAAAGTGAAAAAAAACTATTTAATTTCCTTTCAAGTTTTTATTCCAGAATTCACAAACATCAACAGTTTTTTCCCTTGTTGCCACAGTAAAAAAATTTCCAAAAGTGCATTTTCCTTCAACTTTTCGATGATCAGCAGATTTTTTACTTTTTTTGGCATTATCTTCTTTTATGTCTCATACTTTCACACAGGACACACGATTTCTCTCAGACTTCTGCTACCAAAGAGAGCTTCATCATTTTTTTAAAGTTTAATATTCCAAAGTACGAAATAAAACTCTAGTTTTATATCTTACTGGATCGTGGATTTTTTTTCTAAAATACCTTTGCAATTTCCTTTTTGCTTTGAGAACCTTTATTATTAAATAGTTTTTTTTTATTTCTTTTCCTTCAGGTATTAATGCATATGCCTTTGTTAGGGAAAAGACATAACAGGCAAAATGTCTTTTCTAAAAAAAATATATATATTTCGTTTTCCTTTCAAATTGCTTTTCAAAAATATAGGTAAAGCACAATAAGACACATATATGGAATTCTAAATTAAAATAAAATGAAATTTTTTGGATAAATTGGAAATCATTTTTTTTATGTTTGCCTTTTTCATTTATAACAAAAGAAAATGTCAAAATACATAAATAAATAAAATATTTTTCGAATTTGATATCTTTATTCATATCAAGGCCTCCTTTTACAATATCAAGAAATGTCATCGTTTTTTATTGCGGTAATTTTTAAAGAAATTTGTTTGCTCTTAGCCTATATATTTCTTTCATCGAACTTCACTAAAAAAGGTTTAATAAATAGAATTTTTATGAATTATCTAAATTTGTCTTTATTTTTATTTGCAAAATGATAAATTAAACAACTTTTTTCTGAAATGAAACTGAAGTAAAGCTTAAACATTTTATTGTGCCGATACATTTTTAAAGAAGATTCATTCATTATTTATTTCCATAAGAGTAGTTCTTTAAATATTCTCATTAAAAATCTCTGAAAAATAATCAGAAGACAAACTTTATATTTTCACATTTGTTTTTTTTAAATAATATTGCAGCATTACCATATTGAAATCTTATAAAGTGCATATCATCTAAATTTACAACTTTCTGTGTTGAAATTTCCAAAAAGTTAATTATATTACGACAGTCGTCCAGAAAGGCAGAAATTTAACTGTCAGACATACTTCATCACTTTCTTGCGATTTTTCTCCAGATACCAGTTTCGGTCAAACAGATTTTGCTTCTATGGAACTGAATATTCCTTAAATTCTGTCTAAATATGCGGTGTAATGCCCTTAAAAATAACGTCAGACTTCAGTGCTTATAACTTGTACAATTTATTCAAATGTGGAATAAACATGATGTGCTCTATTAATTAATTTATAATATAAAGGCCTTAAAGTTAACTAACAAGTCTGACGCAATCTATAGTTCATTATTTCCATGATAAAATGTTAGTCATCATGAGGTAAAAACTATCTTGGGCTTCTTGTGCTGGAATCCGTAATTAATGCTACGAATGATTGAACACTTTTCCACTAATGTTAGTAAATCCATAAATTACAGCACTTATCTTCTATTTTGTAGAAAGCACAATAATAATTTCTGTCATAAAATTTAATAATTCTATTTTAAGTTTTAGTACAGTTTAAATAAAAATTAAAAAATGATTTATTAACATAACGATTAATGATTTATTAACATAAAATGATTTTAAATCCTTTATTGTGCATTTTCTCAAATAAGATTATGAGCCATAGATGAATGGGTTTCTAAATGAGCTAGAGATGCCATCTTACTGCAGACTGTCTTATGCTGTTCTGTTATAACATTTACCCTTTCAACATGTACTATGAACTTCAAAAATAAATTTCCATGGTAGGTTAATGTGATTCAGTTAAGAAATTCACTTTTTACATTTTATCGGAACATTTTATTATGACGTATTTGACGTACGTGTAATTCAAAAATGAGAAATCAATATATTAGTGAATCGTAAACATATGTATAAAATAAAGTTTATTTACGTAATTGTATTTGCAAACGATTTTTCACTAACATTTCTGATTCAGATAACGTTACGATTTATTCAGAAAAATCAGAATCCTAACTTGTTTAGAATTCTGAACCATCTGGTCGTATGTGAACTAACCAGTCCTACGTATCCAATATTATACTTTGCCAGTCGTATCTGAATACCTGTTGAAGTGGAAAATGTAGGATTTCGCCAAAGATAAAGAGTCAGAATTCACTTTACTTTTCTCTCACGTATTTCCAAGAACGATTCGTATGCTGTTGATCTTTGTCGTTTCGAATTTAATACTTAACTTACCGTAACTTGACCAATGAATTGAATTGTTTTACTTAAAAGTTTAGTGAGAATTCATGTACAGGAAAAACAGGTATTTTGCAAAAGTACCTGTACATGTTTTGACATTTTTATAAATATGTGCATAGTTAAATATTTCAGAAAGCATATTCGATAACAGTTTTTTATTAGAATTACTGTACTGCTTTCTTAATAGCTGCCCTGTACATTTTGAGAAAGTGTTTATATTTTCTTTTAGATAGGTAATTAATAGCGTATTCCGTACGAACAATACTTTTTCAACAATTAATTGATTGAATACAGACAAATGTACGAAATAGTGTTTAAATATAAAGTCAAATTTTAGAAAAAACAATTGCTTCTGTAGTTTTTACAAAACTTCGTAAATTAATGATATAATTTTTTTTAAATTATTCAGAGCACTGTGAGTTAAACGTATCTATAAATTAACCTTTTAGTTGAAACTGATTCACGCTTTTCGTTTGCATTATACATAATCTTCTTAATCCTCACAGTGCGTTAAATTTGTCAGGAACCTCTGACACTAAAAATCTTGTGCAGTTCTTGACATTATCAGACATCACTTGCACTTATCTAGTAAATGACTAAAGAACAAAATCATTTTTCATCTTATCTAAGAATAGATGTTGCGTAAAAAAAGGTATGGTGGAAAGTATTTAATAAATATGTAAATTAGCTTCGTTTTGGGAAATGTTATAAATATTGTCACATAGCATAAAAGAATGAATAAAGCTTCCCTACCAGCATTTTTTAAATATTTAAAAAAAATAGTTAGAGATAAATATTATCTGCGATTTTCGCAGGCATTGTTTCATTTTATAATGTGTCCATTGAAACTAAGGAGAATTTATTGATTATGCTTAATCTGTGAAACTTTCAACCATGATACGACCCAAAAAGGATTTTGACTTGTAGCAAATAATGTTACAATGTGAATTTCGCGTGATCTGAATAAGATTTTAGTTCCTCAGACCGGCGAGTAAGGAGGCCATAATTAGAGCCTAATATCTTCGGTAGAACAATTCACATGTATTATATCATCTGATATTGAAAGTCTGTATTAATTGTCTGTATGTAGAAGACGGCCCAGACCAAAGGGAACAATGACATAATATCGTTATGTCAAAATCCCAAAACTTTCAAACCCATAGTGGCATTCGAAATTTGATATCGTTACTGAATATATAAGATTAAATACCTTCATTGTGAAAACTGAAATAAGCAAATAAACTATAATTGCAAAGTAATTTTCTATGCCTCAATGAAAATGAAAAATTTAAATGAAATTCTTTGAAATTAATTATCATATACAATGTGTTTAAATATATGAATTGAAACTGCATAAAAAATTATTGGTTTACTGAAACATACATAACATAGAATTTGTTTTCGTTGTATTAAATAAAATTGTCATACGAGGTCTTGTTGCGATTTTAAGAAATTAAGACATACCTATATATAATCTTCCCCTTAGGATTCAACAATAAAATTTGCAATTCTTTATGTATTTAGGTCAGCGTTTCTCAACCTTTCAGTATTCGTGCTTTAATTTTCAATCAAAATTTTCATCTCGCCTCTCCCCCGCTTAAAAGAAGTATACAGCGATAATGTATATTGAGTATTTTGTATTCTTTTTTTTAATTATTTTTTACTAACTGCCAATAAAAGAGTAAAAGCGAGCCAACATTGGAGATAAACCACATCTGGCATTTTGCAAAGTGGGCAGGGAGTAAGTAGATAAAGCGAATGAAGGCGGAAAATTTAAATATTATATTTGAAATGAAAGCCAAATAGGGAGATAACGTTAAAAGAATATGAAAGTAGAAAAATTCTTTAATGAAAGTTAACCTAGACAGGGTGAGTTAAATTTAGAAACTGGGAATGCATTTTTTCAAATAATAAAAGAAATAAAACAGAAGCATGACTAAAAGGAGAAAAAATAAATAATGTTTGTGGAAGAGAATCCACACGACCGATACCGTCTAGAGCATGCGCAGATGTTTTCTCATAGGAAGAATGAAAATGTTTGATAACGCAAGTTTCAATTCCAGCCAGTCTCATTCGAGTAGATCCTTCTATCGCTATCGAATATATCGTGAATGTATATGCTATATATGTTTTCATGTTAATTGCAATTCACCATATTAAATATTTATGGCAGCAGATTTATGCAGACTCATGGATAAATTTTTAAGCGGAAGTAAGCGAGCATTAGACGACAGCCAAGCATCAACAAGTACACAGACGAGCGTGGTTCCGAAAATAAAATCAAGAAAATATTCTCAAGAATGCTTACATTTTGGGTTTACCAGTATTGAAGTAAATGAAGAAAGGCCCCTGTGTGTCATTTGCTCAAAACTGTTGGCCGTAGGCAGTATGAAACCTAATAAACGACATTTGGAAACGCTTCATAGTGAGTATGTCAACATACCCAGAGAATTCTTCGAATTAAAATTAAAATCACATAAAAAACAAAAATCTTTCTTGAAAGAAATTTTGTCTCTGAATAAAAAAGCTTTAATTGAATCTTACAAAGTTTCATAAAAAATAGCCTGATGTAGAAAACCTCACACCATTGGTGAATAACTTATTTTGCTAGCAGCATTTGAGATTGTAGAAAGTATGTTTGGAGAAAATTTTTCAAAACAATTGCAGTCCGCGCCTGTTTCAAATTATACTGTTGCTCGTCGAATTGGTGATATAGCTGAAGATGTACAGTGTCAGCTTTTTTCAAAGTTGCGTGACAAATTGTTTTCAATACAGCTTGACGAAGCAACAAATATTAATAAAGATGTTCATTTAATTGCCTATGTTCGAATTTGTGATAATATGTCAGTAGTAGAACTACTTTTCTGCAAACCAATAGAACTCAAAACAACGGCCCTCGCATTATTTGCTATTTTAGATTATTTTATGAACTAGGCAAACATAGAATGGAAAAATTACGTCGGAATATGCACCGATGCTGCTCGTTCAAAGTCGGGAAAATTCCAAATTATATAAGCACTTCTAAACCAAAAATCGCCTCAGTGGGTCTGGTCACATTGCATGATCCACAGAGAAGCTTTGACTTCAAAAGAAATGAGTCCTGGTCTGAATAGTGTGTTAAGTACGGTTGTAACCCTAGTAAATTATATAAAAATGAGACTTCCTGAAATCGAGAATCTTTTCCGCAATTTGTAAAGACATGGGTTCAGTACATTTAGCTTTACTATTTTATTGCGAGGCAAGATGGTTATCACGTGGGAAATTTTTGCAACGTGTTTATGAATTAAGAGAAGAAATCGCCATTTTCCTTGAAGAAGAAGAAAACATACCGGAAGCCGAGAATTTTCGCGATGATTTATTTATGATGAAATTGAGCTACTTGGTTGTCATATTCGAGAAATTAAAAAACTTGAATCTTCAACTCCGAGGAGCAAATACACATATGTTCAATACGAGTGATAAAGTTAATGCTTTTTGTAGAAAATTGGAATTGTGGAGCAGAAATTTAAAGCAAAGAAATCTAACAATGTTTGCAAATGTGGATGATTGTACTAAAACTTACAAGGCTGAAGAAGAACATGTAAAAGTTGTTTCTGTAACCACTGAAAATCATTAACCATGCTGGCAAAGAATTTTAAAAAGTATTTTCTTGCCGACGACAAACTGATAGCAAGTTACGAGTGAGTTAGGGATACATTTCATAAGACTCCCGAAGGGCTCTCAATTGATGAGGAAGAAAAATTCATAGACTTCACGACAAGTGGCGAAACTAGAAGGCAATTTAGTTATAAATAACTATTTGAATTTTGGGCAGGAGTAGAGGATGATTTTAATTGCATTAAAAACAAAGGCATTTCGCATTCTATTACTATTTTCAACATCCTACCTTTGAGAAACGGGATTTTCTGCTGTGGCTACTTTGAAGACAAAATATAGATCTCGGCAGAACTGAGAATGGCTATTTTTAATATTAATCCTTCCTTCGAAAAACTTTGCTCTGCAAGACAGGCCCCAGGAAGTCACTAATAATTATTAAATTTGTTTTGATTAAGTAAGTTGTTTTAATTTAATAAGTTATTAAATATGTCGAAATATATTTCATTTTGTATGTGTATGTGTGCTTTCCTTTCGGTCAGTTTATCATTTTTTTTAAATAATATTTTCTCTTTGATATTCTCACGCCGCTCCTCTAGAGTGCTCGCGCCCCCCTAGGGGGGCGCGCCCCATAGGTTGTGAATCGCTGATTTAGGTTATTAAAGCTAAAATGTTAAGACGAAAGTCTTATCGGAAGTACTCTTAAGGAGAAATGAACTGCATTAATAAGAAAACTGCTAAAGAGAAAAGAATTAGTTTAAAATTGATTTTCTACTCCATCCGCTAAATGGGAATTGTGGCTGATTTTCTTTATTGTCTTTTCTTCTAAGCCGATTAATAGATTTAATTATTTTCGTTTCCGAAATTACGAAATTCTGTCAGTAAAATTAAAATGGTTTTCTAATTGATTTTCTTATATTCAACATAAAATTGTTTATTAGAATTATTTAATATCGTATTGCATATGAATAAATGATTTAGAAGATGTTTGACTTTCTTTTCAGTTTTGTTTAAGTTTTACAAACACTATTATAAAAGCAATAGCCTAAATGTACCAAATCAGTAGTTTTGAATATTTTCATCACTATACTATGATGTTATTTAAGTCTTACATACTCTACTATAAAAGCAATAGCTTAAGTAAATTGAATCAGTAGTTTGAATATTCTTATCTCTATGCTATGATGTTTTCCATAAGAAATTCTTCGTCTGAACTCTCGGAAGAAATGCATAAATATGCAAATAACAAGCTAAAAATAATAAATAAAAAAATGTAACAATACATTCTTCTAATACAAACTGATGCAATTATATTTAATGAGAGGAAAATTCATGCAATTAGCACACAATTTATTTTAATGGCATTTATTTCAGAATTCTTTGACAGGGCTATTAATCATTTCAAAATTTCATTTGAAAGGAATATTTACTTACATTATAAAATTCAGTACTAGATTATAATAATGATTCAGTACCAATTTGAGAAAATAAATGTTGGACACGGAAATCATGAAAGTCACTCCTATGTGTGGAAGACCATTTTTATGAAATTTCATGAATTTTTTGTTATTAATGATACGAAGGGGGATACAATAAAAAGTTTACAAGCAGCAGTATTTAGAAAGTAGAAATTGTGGATGGGAATATTGATACCCAGAGGAGAGACAGAGGGCGCTAGTTGTCTTAAACCGATCGTTCGAGCAGATAGTGTTAGTAGTGAGACCTGAAACGGTGACAGTAATGGCAAGACGTTGAAGTGTCTCACATAGAGGTGTGAGCCGTGATACGATTTCTATGGACCAAGAATGTGTCCCCATCGTACATCCACAGATAAATCGTTGAAGTGTACGGGGGCGAAGCAATGAGTAGACAACAGTAACCCCGATTTGGTGGCTCCCAGTGACTATTTCCTTTTCTAGGTACTGAAGAAACACTTATCCGAAACAAAGTTCATATCAGACGGTGATGTTCAAAAAGATGCCGAGAACTGGTTCAATAGCCAGGGACCTGATTATTACCAAGACGGGTTAAACAAAATGGTCCAGCGGTGTGATAAATGTCTCAACAGGTTCGAAGATTCTGTAGAGAATCGGCCGCCACATATGACTCTTAATTACCATTTGTTTCCTGTGTCTATTGTTAATAAAGCATTTTTTCTTTGCCTTGTAAATTTTTTTTGGATCACGCCTCGTAATATTTCTCATTAGAGAAATGAAAGGAAAGTTAAAGCATCATATGTTTGAAAATTGCTGTAAAATATGAAGTAGTCGTGGCCTAATAGTAAAACCTTCGATATTGCTTTCGAAAAATAACAATTTAAAGACTCTGCCGAGGAAATTTCAAATCTGTACACATTTTTGTGACTCCTTTAATAATTAGTATCCAAATAAATTAAAATTTATTTTTCCTTAGTAAATGGCATCCATCCTAAAAGAAGAATGGCTTGACAAATTGCATTAAATTAATTAAATTTCCTTTCATATTACATTTCTTTTAAATACAAAGTTTCTTAAATTACTGCAAATACTCGAAAAGCAACAATAAAATAAAATAAATAAGAAACTCACGACAAATTTAATTAAAATTAAAACAGGACTAAAAATTAATTTGTATATCAATGTGTATTTTGCTTAAGATAAATCGATTAAGCTTCAAAAAGTACCATGTATGGATAAATATTAATATTTTTAAAAATTTATCTTGTTTATTTTAAACTTATCTAATTTAATTATTTTATTTAAATTATAAATTATCACCCGGGAAAAATGCAAATTATAAGAGTTCAAATAAAGAAATTTGTCTGAATTAATACATGCAAAAAATGGAATCTTGAAAATCCCGTTTCAACTGTATGTATTTAAAATAAACAGATAAGAAAACCGTTTTTTAAAATACTAGTCTAATCTCTTAACACATAAACTTTTTACTTAAATATAAGATGCTATATTCTAAAAATCCTTTTTAATTATTTTCGATCTTTCTGTTTTATAAAATAACTAGTAAAGTTCTGACATTCTGTTCTAACAAAGCATTGGTCAATGATCATTTCAATGTTCCCTTAAGCAATATTAACTTAGCAACAAACCGCACTTTCAGTATTATGACATTAATAAAAACCGTCTGCAAATTTTTACTATCAGTATAGTTAACCGATTACGAATTTATGTCTACAAATATGTCCAGCAAAGAAAGTTTATACACAATGAAACTTTATTATAAAATAAGATGTTATAAGTTACTCGTTTTATAGCTTTTGCGCGGAGATTTCATATTTTTTCCAATAACTGAAATAGTATGGGTCAAAAATAAACTCCCTCTTAGGTAATTGTTTATTTCAAACAATATATATATGAAGAGTATATTTATGAGCAACAGATATAGAAGCCAAAAATATCATACATTTCGTAACTCACGCAATTCATTTTTTTATAAAACAAAATTTTGTTGATGATATTAGATGTAAAGTTTTGATTCTCTCAGTAAATATAAGCATCTCTTTCAGTTTTTCAAGGTAATACTTTATTTCTAAGGACAATATTTATTATACTAAATGACTCATAACGCATTGATACGACAAATAAAATTCAACCTTTCATTTAATTGTTCATTGGTCAGTATCTGAATTCCTTAAAATAAAGAATGAACGTCAATTATCTACTCACAATGTACAAAGCGATAAAATATGACAGCATAAAGCGGAAAAACATAATAAGCCATCAAATATGATATACGATATAAAAATGAACAAATAATATGTAAATCCATATTTTAAATATATCAACATTCTTTCAAAAGAAGGATCAAGTCCTTTTATTCACTGGTATATATTAATCGAAAACGTATTCCAGTTACTGGTACCCAAACGATACAAAACTTATCTGGTATGATAGCACATTGCATCTCAATTAAACAGTTTGATTTACAAAATACCAAACAAAATTCATAGAAGAAATCATTAGAAATCAAGAAACTTTTACAAAATAAAAGCAGAAAAAAACTGGAAAAATAGAAGCATTACAAGAATTATGATTGCTTTTGAAAAGGCTGAAATTGTGAAATTAATAATTTTAGAATCTGAACTGCAGATGGTGAGTTTCGTCTTCGAAATTTACTATCAATATGAGAAGACGTTTATAGCATAAAAAGATTGAAATAATGTAAAAGAGCCTTAATTCAGTCTGGTTATATGTCATCATTTTGTCTCTACGATCATTTATAGAAAGATATATATTGACATATAACGAAATCCAAACACATCATGTTTCATCCGAAATTGACGTTACCAGCAATAACATCTTATTTATACCTGTAATATTACTGAGCAAATAGTTTATTTCAATAAAATTGCACCCAAGTTTCTTTTTTCAACTCATGTTTCTTTCCAAAAGAACATTTTTGTCATAAAACTTGTCTTTTTTTCTATGATTGGTACACATATCACAATCCAGTAAATGGTGAGAGAAAACAGTGACCAATCAATAGACTATTGAGGATTAGGAATCAATAGTGGGAGAAGGGGCAGCTGCATTGATAAATGAGACTTTCTGCCATTTTCTTCTCACTCCTTGACCAAATATAGGGGATCAGCTGGAGGATGTGTACCGTACCCCTCCTGTTTCATTAATCACATAACATCTGGTCAATGGAAGCTTCTAGAAGATCGTTTTGGGATGCCTCTAAACTAATGGACTTATTGTATGGAGATGATTTGATAAAAATAATGATATATATTGCAGAATATTTTGGTAGATTATCGGAGTTTCATCAGGAAGTAGCATTTAGTATGCTTCAGATTGATGTGACTGTGTGCGAAAAAAATTTAAGTTCAAATGCAAACAATAGTTGAAACATCATATATAAAATTTACCTACACCGCAGATTAAAAGTGAAATTGGAACTGAAAGTGAAATGGAAGCAATGAATCAGTAGCAAAACAGATTGTACTAATTCACAGAAGGCAAATGCCTAAGGAATTTCCTTGCCAATTTCAATGCTAGAAAGATTAAAGGAATTTTAACAAAATTCTCATTAGTCATAGCTCTTGTAGGGCTTTTCAGACCAGATTGTTTTGGTAAATATGATAAATGCCCCTCGGTGAATGAGATGTGAAGCAATGTCAAAGAATTGAGCTTTGGAAGAATTACCATAGACATTGGTAGTATGGATGGATGGAAATGGATCGGGAAACTTTATTAAATTTTTAAATTACAAGGAACTTTGTCAATCAAACATAGGAAAGCTAATTTTTTGAAAAAAAAATGGAAAATAAATAAGCATCAATAACCGTGGTCATGAATTAATATTTTTCATATACCATACTATTTTACATACTAGGATACTTTTAATGTTTTACTTATGTTATATATTTTAGTTTTTTTTTTATTATTTACTATTTTATTCTACTGTTTGGTATCCCGAAGAAATTAAATGTAAAAGAGTCAGATGCGGTCTTCGGTTGTACCTTTATGATTTTCGATATTTTTTGGAGCTTTCCTGCCGAATGAGCTGCTTAATGGCAATTCAACTATTCTAGTTTCACTGAGTTGAAAAACAAGAGCTCAACGGAACAGGAAAAGTTTTCAAACCAAATTTAAAATTCCAAAGGAATCGGATCTTACATATATCGAAGATTTCTATATATTGAATTGTTTCCAGTTTTCAAAAGAGAAACAGCTAATATACACGGCAAAAGATTTTTATATAATGAAAAAATGTTCATATAAATATATATAATATACCAGTTATAGTATGAATATATGAGTTTGACATACCAGTATGTAACTACTAATTAATATAAAATAAATAAGGAAAAAAATCAATAGCTAATATAAATAAACAGAAATTTCAAGGAATTCGGAATTGTTTTTAAAACAATCAAGAAATAATTGTAAATGAATTATATATTAGTTTTATGAATTCCTTTACCAATATTGAGAGAAATATTTACTTAAATTTTAGATTTCTAACACTGAATATTGTAGCTAAACGGAAATCCTTAAAAGGTAAAGGAGAGTTTAGCGTAATAAAATATACAGAAAATAGGATAAACAATAAAGATAAGGCAAAAAATTATGAAAATTTCAGTGTTAAAAAATTTGAAATATCCTTGTATAAGTATAATTATTTTATTGTTTGGTCCCAATAATGTCTCATTCTGTCACACATTATCTTCTCACTTCAAAGAAAAGCACTTAATTATAATTATAGTTAGAAAAACACATATTCTGTAAAATTTTGTAACATAAATTTTTTATGTTACAAGATATCTAGATTTGTAAATCGAATCTTCTATAAGCGAAATTTTCCTTAGAAATCATCAAGTTCAAAAAATATAGATTCGAATGGTTTAATAGAAAAAAAGGATTAAATAATGAAAAATGAAAAATAAAAATAAAAGAGTCTATTGGCAATTTATTTAATAAATCTCAAAAACTTCTTGTGAGTAAATACTAAATCTTGCTTAAAAATTAAGTCAAAAGCTTTTGGTTATGAGGCAATCTATAGTATTATGCACATTCGATGACTAATTTGAAAAAATCTATCTAATTTCCCTTAAAGTGTTGTAATTTAAATCGTGAATAATAAAGAGATATTTAAAATTTATTAAAATACACGTCTAACAACAACGTGAGCTGTAATTAATCTACAACTTTTAAATTAGCATCAGATATTGCATGATTTCTCCATGATGTTTGATATGTCGTAAAGGTATTGTAGTATTTTTCCATGATAGGATTTGTAATATAATTTATATAAAATTATTCATTTAAAATTCTTATATATTATTTGAATCGATTCATATAAAATTAAAAAAAACTTTTTATTGTAAAGGAAGTAATAAAATATTTAGCTAGAGGATAAATTTTATATATTGAGGAATTTCAGAAGAAACACTGTAGCGCAGCTTAATGAAAGAAAATCAAATATACATTCATTTATTTTTGTAAAAGGAAAATACTGAATTCTAATATTTTTCTGAGCAATAAAACCTTCATTCTTCTTTAAACATATAATTTCTCTTGTTTATGCTTTTAAAGATAGAAATCACATGGATGAATATCTGGTGAATAAGATTGACATTAAAATCAGTAGATAATGGTTACTGTTTCCAATTCAAATTAAGTCACAAATGCCATAATTTAAAAATAAATCGATACTCACTCGAAAATCAATGTTAATAATTTAAGTTTGTTTTTGAATGTTAAAAACTACTTCAAATAGAAATATGTTTGTTCTTTTGCTACATAAATATGAATTTTTAATAATAAAAAAAATGCATTCTTAGCTTGAATAAGATGGTTTAAAAGAGAGTAAAAAAAGGAGTGAAAACAATATTTTTATGTTGCCTCAAGTAGCGCAGTTTTATGTTCATCTAATGAGACTTACTCACACTACACATCTCAACAAAATCACGAAGCATATATTTTCTGCTTTCTGTGTAATTCATATATTTCTATGTGTTTTCTTGATCACGTGATTATTTTATTTTCTCGAATTTTGTTATGAAATAGTAATTATGTGTTATCCTAGCATATATTTTAAATTAATGAATTTAGTATTCTGCTGATCATTAAAGAAAAGAAAAGTCTTTAGAAGAGAACAAGAAAAAATTATAATTCTATAAATTTTATATTACATTATTGCGTTGAATTACTTCTAAAAAACTGCATAAAAATCAATTTATTTAAGAAATTGTAAAAACAAAATGTATTTTATAAAAATTATTAGATTAATCAATGCAACTTAAATATGATACATTACCGTAAAATAATAAATAACGTTATACTTTGTAAGATTAAATGCATGGAATAAAATCAGTCTCTTCTGAGTTTTTGTGTTTGTTTGTATATTTCATTTCAACAACTATGAAGACGAAAAATAACTTATTATTAACTGCATACAATTCTGCCAAAACGAATGATGATGACAGCGTTCTTTCAACAATCATATGACACAAGATATTTCAAAACAGAGACATTCACAAAGACGGCTAATTTCTTCCAGAGACATTTCTCTCATCGGAATGGATATTCTTACTGTAACAATTGTGATTTATTTTAGTTTTAACTAGTTTGTAATGGCTAATAAAAGGCGATTCAGCATTTTCATAATATTTTAGTCGACTGCCTTACCCATTGTTTTCATTTCCTTTATTACTTGTGAAAATGAAATAATGTCGTTCATTTATAATAGAATAATGACATAGATTTTAGTTTTCAAACTCGCTTATTCTAAATTGTAAAACCGATACTGTTACTGCTGATATGGGACTGTGAAATAATTTATCTTTAATTCTTTAATATAAATGTCACTCAGTATAACAAACATGGAAGTATGAACTTTTATACCCTCAGCTACTTTTTCGTTTGTTTTGAGATCCTTAATTTTGCTTCTAACTTATAATTGTTATAGAAAATAATTCTTTTAATAATAATCAAATATTTATTTTAACTATATATTTGTTTCAAATTAGTAATGGAAATTAATATTAAATTAGTAACTAGTGTAAATTTTAGAATAGTTATTGGTATCACAAGTACGTCTTAACAAAGCATCAAATTTGTAGTAAAGTATAAGAGATCCATCTCGCTTTGTCTTAAATTTCGCTTCATATTTCTCCCCAAAATTTGATACTCAACCAATGGTAGTTTCCATTCTCTCTTAATGGGACAAATGTGGAACTTTTCTCCATAAGGGTTTCCTATGTTCTTTTCTACTTAGCCAATATAAATTGCATCTCTTCCACTGTCTGTTCATTCATCCAGGAAAAAAGGAAAAGTTTAACATTTTTTTTCCATGAATTTCAAATTCTCGTTTCATAGATATGATTTTCATTAGACCGAAGTTGTTTGATTTTTCTTCTTTAAAACGTGTCGGTCATGTTTAATTTTTTATGATATATATCTTATATAATGATATATATATTTTCAGCATATCCATACTCGGACTAATATTTATATAGAATGCTTGAATTTGAACTTCAATGTGATAACACACTGATTGATCTTGACGTCTCGAATTTTGCCACAGTTTCTTATCAGATGGATGTGACTGGTTAATGATTGTGATGATTTTGCAATGTTTAATTATACAATGGCAATTGCAAAAAGCAGTATGCCTTTAATATTTGCATGTTTTATTTAACTTTTATTTTTTGACTAAAATGTATATATGTTTCCTCGACATCTGACTTCTAAGTATAAATTTTCAATAGACTAAATTCGTTTTTTTTTCTGTCTGGTGTATTACCATCCGAACCAACTTTAGTAATTCACTATTAGTGATTACAATCACGTCACTCCTTTTTTAGATACCAAATGTTCAATTTTATAAACGGTAAACATGTTTCAGAGTATTGAAATCACTCTCGTGCTATCTATTTGTGACATGAAACTTTTTGAATTTTCATTTGATAAATCAATTTTTTTCTCTTTATATTTGATATTCTATTCCTCGCTTTTGCGACGGCTGCAACAGTGAAGGAGAATAAAGTGTCCTTAAATTTATGTTCAATTTTGTTCTTCTATGGTTTGAATTAATCATTGTCATATTATATCTTTCCTTCTCGACTATGATATTTTAGTAATTATCTATTTGAATAATTATTTTCTATTTAAAGAAAAATATTCATTAATTTAAGGTCAGAGTGTTGCGCTTTAACACGATTGTATATGATTGAACCAGAACAAAATAGAATACTAGTCATAAACATATTTATCATATTTATTTATTTTATCATATTCATTTTATAGAAATATTAGAAAATAAACCACAATAAGAGACAAAATAGAACGAAAAAAGGATATATGTAGCAGAAAAATGCATGTAGTCCAAACACAAACTTTGGTTACAAGTGCCAAAATAACAGGGGAAAAAGTAAAATAACGTAGAGCAGTGTTAGAAAAAAACTGAAAATAAAGATTGCTTTCTTTCAGATTATTAGAGAGAAAGAAAACGCTACTTATATGTGGTTTTATTTCATAGTTAATATTCAATCCACATAGAAAATTCTATCAAAGACAAAATATTGAACTGGAATTGGATAAAAACAAAGTAAGGTAATTATATAATTTTCAAATTATTCACATAGATTTACAAAATAATATTACTTCATCATTCATTGTGACATATCCTTGTTCAATGTAGATACGGTTGCATATATCTTTATATAAAGGAAAGGATTTCGATTTCAACAACAGTTTAATTAAAGAGTGAATCACGTTATTAAAAATTTCGTTTGGAATCATGAAATTATTTCTTCGATCGTTTTCGATTTGAGAAATTGCCAAACCCTATATTCATGTCTTCTTTAAACTTAAGATAAAAAGTAATATTATAAAGATATGTCTGAGTAACACTTTGCATTTCTGTAATTGCAAAGCGTATCTGACAGTCAGATCAACTTCCATCTTATTTTAACGATTATTTAATCTAAATTGTTTCTATCTAAAATGCAGAGAAAAAAACAGGGAGTTTTTAGATCTATGATAATATATAAAATTTGAAAATGTAAACACCAGAAATTATTATCCGTTCTAAATTTTCATACTCTTACAAACCTTAATATTTAATCTAAAAATAAGCAATATTAAGTTTCACTCAAATTTAGCATTCATATATAGAATTTATTTCCCATGAAACGCCTTTCAAAATTATGTATTTTATCTATAGAAAATAAAAAAAATAGATGAAACTTCAGAATCTGATACAGATAAATTTCTATTATAGATTATTCTGAAAGATACATTCAAAAATTTTATGTTTAAATCCATAGCTATCATTTTTCACTTTCCACTTTATCATTTTCCAAGTCAAAGGGATTTTAAAGAATCGTCTGTATTTTGGCCTGAAAAGTTTCGAAAATAAATACGAAATTGGATTTTAGGAAATTTATTTCGCTTTCTAAACAAGAGAAATCTAGAATAAAGTTACACGTTTACTTAAAAATAAAATAAAATTTCATCCAAATTCCATGAATGTTTATGATATGGATTTGCTGCTTCAATGCTTTTGGGAAATATCACCTACCTAAAGAGAAAATAAATATTTATTTTGGGATTCTTTATTTTTACTTCACTAAAATTTACTCAATATAATTTTATCCTTTCATGGACAACAAGGATTGTTTCGAATGGCATTTTTTAGAAACTTTCACATATCACAGTTTCCAAAACTGGATAGAGTTAAATTTTTTATGTTTTTTACAATTTAATTGTACTAGATATTTGAGATAATTACAAGTTTTAAAATTAAACTGAACATTGAATATATCTGATATGTAGTACAATCAGCATTGTGTGTGTGTGTGTGTGTGTGTGTGATATGTTTCATATTGGGTATATGAAAGTGGATTCAAAGCCTTAAAACAGCATAAGAAAGAAAATGGAAGTCAAAAAATATACAATTTAAACTAAGGAATGAGATAGCAGTTAGCTATATGTTAAATCTGAACTACAGAAATTTTTACCGAGGCAATGCTCATTTCAATGTGAAAAAAAGGGCATTTCCTCTCTTATATGTTAATTAACGATGCGCAGTTAACGAATTTTGAAACTCTTTAGAGCAAGCATCCACGCAACCCTGAATTCATACATCTTGTATTCATAATTATCTATCAAACTAAGGCAAAATTTCCTTCCCAATGTACGTCTCATTTACCTCAAAATCTATAGCCTATGAACAAAATGGGAATTCCAGGTCGATTTTATAGAAATACATGTTTGGGTTAAAATTGCATATAGCCACTTTTACTGAACATTTTCTAGGTTTTACATCATTTCATTGAAAACTATACAATTAATGACTTTGAAAAATGTCTTTAGATGTTCATAATTGAATTAAAATGTTCTAGAAGTAATTTTAATTAATCAGTGATAACAAAAATCGAGAATTGAAATGAAGATAAGAATTAACAACGATTTATAAATTATCGATAGAAGAGTAAAATAAAAAAAAAGAATGCATAGTTACTAGTTTTTTTTAACTAAATAAAGTAAAAACAATCTTAATAAAATAAAAAAAATCTTAAGAATGCATAGTTACTAGATTTTTTTAACTAAATAAAGTTGCACGCTTCATTATCGAGGAAAATATAAAGAGAGTATAATGAAAATCAAAAGCTATTTGCTTCAATCGATCAACGCTCATTTGTATTTTCAAAACACAGAATCCATTAGCAAAATAGTTAATAGCCAGCACCTTAAAAAAACGAAAATTTCTGCATTCTCTGTTAAAAATATCTAAATTGTTTATCGAAATAATGTATATGCATCATTAAAACTAAAGTATAAGAAAAAAATTTAGAAAACGCTGACTACATTAATTTTCAATTTCTCTATCTACAAAGTTATTTTCAGTAATACTAAATCAGCAAATTCAGGTTCTCTTTGTTAGAAGAAAAGGTGCTAAATTGGTCATTAAGAGAATTTTAGTTCTTTCTATGTGACTGGGTCCACAGTGCAAATCTAACACAATGCGACTCTTTTTTCTTCTATTAGTATCTAGCCACGTAATCGTCCTGTGGTTTGTTAGAGCTCCCATTGGCTGAGAAAGAATGTAGAAGAAATCTTGTTAGTTTGATCACTGGGAATTGAAAGAAGAAAGTTGTGAAAAAGATGTAATTACTGAAAAAAATAACTGCGATAAGAAAATTTTAAGACATATAAAAAAAAAGACTATGAAAGATCTAATTGCTGCGTAATGAAAATATCGATGAAATTCATAAAGTGTCATAATTATATGAATCAAAATATGCTTCAAAAAGGCATATAGATGGTATCCAAAAGTAAGCAATCCTAAAGTTACCTGCATAAATTACAGATTAGAAAGTCATCAAATTTTGTGTAGAGAAAGTCATGAAATTTGCTTTTTTCATATTTTTCATCTCTATATTTGCATTTTTTTTTTATTAAAGTATTAAATTTATTTCACGTATATATATTTTTTAAATTTCATAAAAAATCTCATTACAATATTTAGGATAAATTCTTACAAATTTAAAACGTGGTCACTCTCAACAAATTCTATTTTCCTCCGTAATCATTTTTATCGAATTTTTAAGACTCCTGAAGGCATAAAGTCTTAACAGCACAAACAAAATGTGCACTAATTTCTTGGTTTGTTCCAAAATAATCTTTCCATTGTGGGACTGGCAAAATTGGTTCCATTTAATTAATCTTTTATCTTAAAGATGACCATTGTGGTATCTGTCTACACAATTTTTTGTTATATTTATTAAAGCAGTATTCCTTTACTAGAAAACAATTAAATGACGCCCCCAAAATCAGTTGAATGTGCAGTAGAGAAAAAAACTTTAGTATGCAGTTCCCCATATATACTCATACTTACGCAATAAAAGGGTCAAAGACATCTACGGAATATTACTTCAACATCAGACTTTTACAGAAAATTAGTTTCATAATGTCCATCATAACTCGTGAAAGAAGAAGAAATTAAAATTTTAATTATTGTAATTATATTTACTTTACAAAATATATCACTAAAAAGGTGAAGGAAATAAAATTTCTAATATGGATGTTAAAAGGTTAAAGAATGCATAAGAAAATACACGCAATATTATTTCCAAAATTTTTTCGCATAATTTCTTATAAAAAAAACCTTATTTCCTATCCCCGTATAAATTTGTTGACCATGGATAAGACCTCGAATTTATTGCAGGTTATTGAAAAATAATAGTTACGAAATATATATTCGATTCCAGAATGTATCGTTTTTCTAAATATATAGGCGAGCGTGTATTTTTGATTTCTATTCTTCAATGACTAAAACCAACATTTTACACAAAACTACAGTGAAATTGACAAAATCACACACTGAGTTTCATTGATTTAATCATGTGCATGTATTAGTTATCGCATTACTTGAATGCCAAAGTACAAGCCAGCAGGCAGTCAGCCCTTTGACAAATTTGATTATAAATTTGATGAGAATCGACATTTTAGATGGCAACTGTGCAAAAATTTTTTGTTAATTAAATCTTTACGCTTTAATGTCAATGCATTCATTTGTACTTGAACAGCTAGATAGATAAGTGTTATCTCAATCAATATTGCTCAAAACTTGACAGAATTCTCCATATGTAGTTTAAAATCCATATATTAAATTTCAACTGTCTAGCTCGAAAATTTTTTTGAGTTATCATACTCGTAGATATAATGCCAAAATACTGTTTTAGAAAATCAGGAATGTCTGGAATGTAGAGTTTCGTTAAAATCTCGATTTCTAGTTTTTTGGCTATTACAATGCTTTTTCTACACTTCGTCTGTGAGAAAATACAGAAAGACATCATCAG
Organism: Argiope aurantia; assembly: GCA_026543865.1. NCBI lineage: Eukaryota > Metazoa > Arthropoda > Arachnida > Araneae > Araneidae > Argiope > Argiope aurantia. The sequence goes on along the minus strand of JAPMOR010010474.1, from coordinate 81,909 downwards.
GAAAAGATCACACCATATCATTATAAACAGAATACTTCATAATGCCATAGACATCAATTCTGATATGAGAAAGTAAAATAATAATAATAATAATCTGCATTGCAAATTCAAAGAAATATATATATATATATATATATAAAATAAAAACTCTCGTGATGAAATGTTTCAAATGCTAGGGAATACTATTAGGATACGCAACAGTAACAAATTCGTCCATTAAAGTGGATTGTTACTCAGCATTTATCAATTTGTTACCAAAATAAATAATTAAGAATTCACTATCACTTATCAAACGTTAGAAAAAGCAGTTATCCGACATACCTTCTGAATTAAAATTTTACTTTTGATTATTCATGATGAATAAAAAAGAATGCAAATCTTCAATATTTCAGTCTTATAATGTCATATTATAAGAAATAAATCAAGAAATTCAATGACGTGAGAGACAGACTTTTAATAAATACGATCACTCAACATTTATCATTTTGTTATCAAAATAAATAATTAAGAATTCACAATTCTTCATGAAACATAAGAAATAACATTTACCTAATAAACTTCTAATTAAAAAAATATTATTTCCTATTATTTACAATGAATAAAGAACGCGGTTCTTAAATATTTCTGCCTTATAATGTCTTATGTACAAGAAATAAATCAAGAAAATCAATCACAAGACGAATATACTTTAAATACTACGTAGCAAGAGAATCTTCTGAACTTTAAGTAAAAGTAGGTTGCTCCCTAATATATCAAGTATCTCATTAAAGAAGGTGAAAAATAGAAATAACTTTTAAATTGGAGTTTTCGCGTCAAATAAGGTCATATGGGCTATTAAGGTTAGCCAGTAATTTGTCGACTACAGACAAATGCATCTCATTGAAGAAATACTTTTTAATCAGCTCAACCTTTCTATAAATGTAACACGTTTCAAGAAGATAATTAAAATTTTGGTGAAACTGCGAGAAGATGTAATCATCGTCTGATACTTTTAAGACATTTTGTATAAGGAATGCTAGATTAAGTCTAGGTATTTTGCTTTAGAATCCGAATAAGTTTAAACATTTCAAATTTTAAAAATTCAATTAAATATATGAAATAGAAGAAATAATCCGAGGAATGAATTTTATACGTTTGAATTTAACATCACAAATATATTTAATGCATGAAATTTCAAATGAGCTTTCATAAAAAAAAGTAAATATACTTTGCAATTATTAGAAAGCGAAATTCCTATAATGTTGAAGTGAGATCCATAAATTATTCATAATTAATTCTGATTTATTATCTTTAAAATTCAGAGAGGAGATGCATTTGAAGTTTCAAAGATTAAAAAAAATACTGTACTGCATCGGAAACGTGCAAATTATGCAGTTTCTATTTCAACAAACTTGTTTCACCTGTACGAAACTGACCAAAGATTTATGTATGCATGAAAATATGTCTCACCCCAAACACATACATATGTGTTTCGTTTTCTTGAATTCTATAAAAAGTTTTACATTAATTTTGAAATATTCGTATTATCATACTAGTATACGTTGGATGTTTTCAACAACATAATTTTGCTCAAAAATAATATATAATACAAGCAATCATGTATCTATGTATTTGGGCAAAAATCGCATTTGAGTTTGTTTTTGACTGGTTAGTATTTTACATTGTCATTGAAAAATATAGCTTTTGGCAAAAAGAAAAAAAATATTTCGAAATTGACAGTTAACGACGAAAAAGTAAGTATTAAAGGCAAGTATGCAGTATAGAAAAGTATATTAGCTGTACACTAAGATAATATACATTTTTAAGCTAAGATATTCACTCAATAAAATATCAAAGCGCAATAACCCATCAAACCCAAGAATAAACTTCACGCTTTTCGCGTAGCTTATATAATAGAAACCTTATTATTATTAGTGATATTCCATTTCAAATAGAAACTTATGCTCTGTCCATATTAGTTAATCGGAACAAGTTATAAATATTTCAAATTAAAGCTCATCGCAATATAAATATTGCTTTCTGAAACATTAGCATGAAAGTAGGTAGCACATTTGGGAGTAGTTAAGCACATTAGTTGGACATTTGAAATTCATACATTAGTTTTTAAGAAAAATTTTTCCCTAATTAATACAAATATAATTTCCTCTATAAAATTATATCCCTTTCTTTCAAACCCGCGAGATAAATCTATTTCATAATTTATATAGATATCATTTGATTGCCATTGAAATCACAAAATCCATATTATGCCTAATGTTTCTTTTCTCTCTCTCGTATACGAAGAGAAATGTAGGACTATACAGAAATTAAAGTTGTAGGAGAAATGTAGGAGTATACAGAGTTAAAAAAAATCGAACTCAGACTTTGAAAAATTCACATTTTAGAGTTCTGATAAACACAATTTTGGTATTATGTTTGTTTGTGAATTCAAGAATGTTTGGATCTAGAAGGATAAATTTGCACTTTAGATCAAACTTTCAGATTTTTATCATATTTTGAATGAATCGCATTCAGAGAGGTATGTTTATCTGGCTCATCGACAGTACTTAAACTCGATAATTACAAAATTTAAAGATATAGATCGCTAAAATTTGGCACCAGGTTTCACATTCAGACTGTTGATTACTACTAAATTTTGAACCAAATCTGTCAAAGGGTTGAACATCTGTCTGTCTGTACTTTCGCATGCATACACATGCAATACTCATGAACGCAATGACTTAAATCAATGAGATTAGGTGAGTGAACTTATGACTACAAGTTGTCATAAGATCACATATCGATATGTCTTATTTTTTAAAATCAAATTTTGAATATTTTGTCGAATTTTAGTTTCATTCGATTAAGAAAGTATTGTCCGAAATATGTATTCGCACGATAGATTCAGTAAAAGTACTAGATTCAAGTCAAAGATGTATATTTCATAATTACGATTCATCGATGCTACACAATGTATCTTTACCTAAGACTCATAATTTTATGCTTGGAAGAAAGGGGATTCACCCTTATCAAAGGGTATGCGAGAGAATTTCGGAGAGACATTTCCCGTTGGTGTGTATGGTAATTTATCTGTTATATAGTGTATTGTTTTCATGTATTTCATTTCCATCAAGAATTTCTGATGTGTCTATAACTTGCAGTTAAAATAATAGTTATGACAGGAAATAAATACTTTCATTCATCCTCCTATACACAATCCAATCTTCGTCATAATGAAATTTCAGACGTAACTCATTTTGCTATTAGTTAATAAAGCCACTGTGGATACTAATTTCACACTATCAACGAACCAAGACTACCCAATCTCTTCAGAACTCAAGAAGGCATTATTGATTTGCTAAGACCAAATACCCTCATATGACCTTCAAATTCCAAAGTATTAACCTGTGCATTCTATCCGCAAGAAGTAATAGCGGCTTCACCTCGGACATTACTTTTAATATCTCATCTAATTAGAAAATTTCATGGCCAAAACAAATTAAGGAGCTCTGATTATTAAATTAGATTAGATTAGATTGGTAATAAATTAACACCTGCTGGGAACTTAGCTGATGGATTTAAATATTAATTAAGACCATATTAAAAGCAATATTTAAGCCGAAATTTAATTTTTCTTCAAAATTCAATCAAATTCAAAATCAAAATGCCTTATACTCCACAATAAAATATCAATCTCATTTTTACAGTTGAATGAAATACGAAAATTGCTTATTATGATGTTTTTATTTTATGTTGATTGTCAGAATGCATTTAATTATCAAAGATAATGAGTTTTATTTAGATAAGTGGTACAAACTAATAAAATCAAGAACTTGGTAGAAAAGTAATTTTTAAGACCGCATATATTCTAAAAACTCCGGAATCATTTAAAATTATTGTCGTTCACTTGCATCAATATACATTTTTAAAGTAAGTATTTATATATTATAAAAGTGTTATAAGTATAAAAAATAATAATTTTTATTTACAGATAATTATGTTTATAGTTTAACATTAAAGAAATATTAAAGGAATAAAATATATTTAAAAAGTGTTTTAAATACATTAAATAAAGGAATACAAAGAATAAAATACATTAAAAAGTTATGGACTTCACGATTATTTCTATTAGCTTTTAATAGTATTTTTCATCCAAAT